>CM018033.1:23077256-23677256 GCA_008638375.1 Nyssa sinensis | reverse complement strand
TATTTGGTCATCGATTGGTGGATCTTGACCCTCAGCTGTAGACTGAGCACGCAGCCGGACCATCTCCTCCTATAAAAACATAAATATATGTTACTACTTTTATAACTATAGATTAATATTAAATTAGTAATACTGTTGCAAGTTACATAAAAACTTACATAAAGCTGCTGTGTTTCAGGCCCAGCCCAACCCTTATTGGGGTTGTAGTGCGTCCTGTGCCACAATTCAATGGGGCTGGGTGGTGCACCGGTGTTCTGGTCTCGCTGGAGCAAATAAATAGTAGCTTGTGAAGATTGATTTTATGAATAGATTATACAATAAGAACTTGATACATTTATTAACTTATCATATCATGCCTATACTGTACAAAAGAACGTGATCCACCATAGTGGGTCACCTTTTGCTTGCATCTACTCTCGCTATTCTTCCTACTCAGTTCCTACATTTGGCCAAAACAAAGAAGGTTAGTGTAAATAATACTGATTTAAAGCAGACAACAAAAGTAATTTGGACAATTTTTACCTAGAATGCATCACTTGTGAACCGGTCGCACAGTAACATCCAATCCTCCACCATCACCCCCCTATAGGGTCTATCGCGGGGCTCTCTACCGGCTGCCACCTCCGCCTCGTAGTGCATGTGAAGACGGTCTCAATAGTCCCTGAAACGGACTCCTAGGTAACGGTCTACTGCCTTCGCTACGTGAGGTAGGTGGAGATCGATGTCAAACTTCCCCTGTAAAGCAAGTCATTGTCAAAACATTACGGCATTAGAAATGTTAAAATTTTGTTCAACACAATAATAAAAGACATACCAGGATCTGCGCATGAATATCCTATAGCTCCTCCTGAGTGACGAGACTCTAGTCAGTAATATGGAGTGGGGCGCGTAGTCGGCAAATGATGCCGACCACTGTGGTGAACTGCTGTGCCCACCCACGAACAGGCTTCAGCAAGCCCTCAGGTAGCTCAATCCGAAGTCGCGCACCCCCTGCTGCCTCCATCTGTGTCTGCAAACTCTGATTCTTTGACCTACCGCGCCCTCGTCTAGAGGTGGTGGCCGAAGTTTTAGAAACAATAAAATAGAAACAATTAGTACCATATTTATATAAGCATTAATATAAAATGGAACTATCCATACCATCAATGGCAGGATCGGTCGATCCTACAGAGGAAGGGGAAGGGGTCGATGGGTCCACTGGGGCTGCGCGTCTACGTGAGCCTGGTCCAACCAAATCTAAAACGAAAGTTTAAAAGTAAATTCCATTACATCATAAAATTGAATATCCATTATATCATAAAATTGAATATCCATTACATCATAAAATCGACAATCCATTACATCATAAAATTGAAAATCCATTACACTTGATCTTATCACATGTAACACCTATTACAATTATTCATATGAGTTTGTATCATCATCTGAACTTGAATTTTCTTCATTCTCGGTACAATACGCTAACAACGTCTCATCATCAAAATCATTTTCCTCGTCATCATCATCATTAATGAACGTTGCATCCCTCGGATCTAATTATGTGGTGTTGGTGACGTCGGAAGCTACGACATAAACTGGTTCTACATCAGTTCTATTCAACCGATACGAACTAACATCTTTCTGATCATGCCGGACAACACCATCGTGAATAGTTTGAGACTCTTCTTGTAGTGCCTCCTTAATCCTCTCCAACTCTTCATCTCCCTCGCCAACTTCTAGGACATCATAAACATTTCTAGTTTTTATTTTTTGGACAACATGCCAATCACTTCTTATTTTTGGGTCCTTCAAATAGAAAACTTGTTTTGCAACTGATGCCAAAACATACGGATCATCTTTAAATGCTGTACGTGACGTATTAACACTTATGAAGTGCTTATCAATCTGCATTCCAGTCTTTTTATTACTTACATCCCACCAATCACATTTAAAAATATACACAGAATGACCGTAGCAATAATGTAATTGTATGATGTCTTGTAAAACACCATAATACTCTACAGTTTGTCCTCCGTCACCATCTCCTTGAACAAGGACCCCACTATTTTTTGTTCGCCGACTGACCTCACGTTCCCTCATGTGAAATCGAACACCATCAACAATTAAACTGGTGTAGCGGGATATCCTTTGATAAGGACCACATGCCAAGGAATATAATTGATCGCCTCAGGAGACTGTTGGTGGCATAATAGCTTCATCTATTAATTCAGTATAAGTGCAAAATTAATTGAATACAAATGTATTAACTAATACAATTACAATTAATTGAAACCTATTCTTACACGTTCTCCGAACCACTTTGGAAACAAATTTTGTTGTCTTTGCTCCAGATCAGAACTTGATACATGTTCGCTCTGAAGCTCGAGCGTATGCTCACTGCATAAGATGAGATATGTTATATGTAACTTACATTTGTATACTAACGTAGTATTGCAATAATTTCGATAAACTTACTTAAAATATGGCAATGTCTCATCGCAGTTGTTGAGCACGGTGTAGCGGGCTCTATCCAAGTCTTGAGGATGACACCATTCATATATACGGGCATCTATTGGCCGCACAGTCTGATTAAACAACGCAAGGCCAGTTCGTTGTTGCCCTAGACATTTATCAGAATTTCGCTCTTGACGATTAAACCTTGTCTCAATAGCTTCAAGATGCATAGAACAGAAGGTGAGACATTTAGCATCAATGTAAGCCTCAGCAATTGACCCTTCCGGTCGTGCTCTGTTACGCACATATTGCTTTAATGTGTGCAAATATCTGTTTTGATAATTAATCAGTTATAGATTAAAATAGTTAGGATGAATAGATAACACAATTCACAAAATTAAATGTACCTTTCTATTGGATACATCCAACGGTATTAGACAGGTCTGCCAATTTTTGCCTCATGAGGTAAATGCACAGCTAAGTGGACCATTATATCAAAGAAAGCTAGAGGGAAAATCTGTTCCAACTTGCAGAAGATCACGAAAATATCCCTTTCGAGCTTGTCAAGTACTTTCACATTCAACGTCTTCGCACATAATTCTCTAAAGAAACAACCCAACTCAGTTAATGTGGTCGATATGTCATCGGTGAGATACCCACGTAGTGCAACTGGAAGAAGTCGTTGTAAAAGGACATGGCAGTCATGGCTCTTTAATCTGGATATTTTCCCATCTATAACATTCACACACCGAGATATATTCGATGCGTATCCATCTGGGAACTTCACCGATTTAAACCACTCGTAAAGCCTCATTCTCTCTGCGGATGATAACGTATACTGTGCAAGAGGCACGATATATTTATCACCGCTAGGTATTAGGTGCAGCTCTTTCCTTATTCCCAACTCCTACAAGTCCAACCGGGCTTTAACACTATCCTTTGACTTCCCTTCAATGTTCATTATAGTTCCCAGCACATTATCACATATGTTTTTTTCGATGTGCATCACATCCAAATTGTGCCTCAAATTAAGGGTCTCCCAGTACGGCAAATCAAAAAATATGCTCTTCTTTGTCCAATTTAAGTCCACATCAGTACGCTTCCTCTTCTTACTACTCGGTATCTTCCCAAACCTCACTGGTTGGATGACTGCCAATTGCGCCAACACATTTTTGCCAGACGACAATGGAGGTGACAATCTGTGCTCAATTTGTCCATCAAACAGATGCTTATGCCAATTTCGCCAGCTATGTGATGGCGGTAGAAAACGACGATGGCACATGTAACATATCTTCCTCCCATTTGACAAATGTAGGGAACATGTATCCTTATTGCAAACTGGACATGCCAGATAGCCCTTAGTGCTCCACCCAGACAAGTTCCCGTATGCTGAAAAGTCATTTATGGTCTAGAGTAACGTGACATGTAATTGAAATTTCTCATTCTTAGAGACGTCGTATGCCTCCACTCCCACCTCCCACAATTCCTTCAACTCGTCCACTAAAGGACACAAGTAGACATCAATTTCATTACTAGGAGACTTCGGCCCTAGAATAAGCAACGACATGTAAATAAATGGTTCTTTCATACATTTCCACGGTGGCAAGTTATATGGCGCAAGCAACACCGGCCACATGCTGTATGCATTACTCATGTCACCGAACGGGTTGAAACCGTCGCTAGCCAGCCCAAGTCGTACATTACGTGGCTCATTTGCAAACCATTCGTGATTTGTATCAAACTCAGCCCAAGTTGATGAATCTGCTGGATGCCTACATACATTTTTCTCAGTAACACGCTTCTCCGTATGCCACCGCATATCTTCTGCCGTCTTCTGAGACATGTACAACCTTTGTAGCCCCGGTTTTAAAGGAAAATATCTCAGCACCTTGTGCGGAATTGTCTTGCTCTTTCCTCATTCAGCTTGTACCTGGGTTCGTGGCACACCGTACACTCTTTATATTGTTCAGTTTCCTTCCAAAATAACATGCAATCGTTTTTGCAAGAATGTATGGGAATATACCCGAGGCCCAAATCTCTTAATATTCTTTTCGCCTCGTAATATGATTCCGGAAGGGTTTCCCTAGTAGGAAGTGCTGCTTTAATCAATTCAATGGCCATATTAATTGATTTGTTACTCCAACGGTTGATGGTCTTAAGATGAAGGAGTTTCACGAGAAAGTCCAGTTTCAAAAACTTATCACAACCCGGGTATAACGGCTGCCTTACTTCCCTCAACAACGATTCAAACGCGGCCGATGGTCCCGTGTCACTCCTGTGACTACTCGCCCCAGTTGTAGCCCCTTGCAGGTCTGCTAGCATTTCTGGCAAGCCTTCGTAACCAACCCCAACATTATCACCAAAGTCATCATCGTCGTCTTCTTCTTCATCATCAAATACCACTCGTACGTCACGGCGTTCCCCGTGAAATTCCCAACACGTATACCTTTTGTCCATCTCGTGTTCAAGTAGGTGCTCTTTGGCCTCATCTATGTGCATATAATCCCTATTATTGCACCTCTTACATGGACATTTTATCCTATTTCTCCCTTCTGCAGATGCACGAGCAAACTCAATAAAATCTTTGATCCCCTTCACATACCCTGGCAAATGCCTGCCCCTCAAGTCCATCCAACTCTTATCCATTTTCGTCTACCTAATACAAGTCAAAAATGATACTCGTTATAAATATGAAACATGAATCCTATCACCTCCAACTTCTCTCTAAAGGGTAAGGTGGTCCTATCCCATTCGTGAATGCACAATCTACATTGCAATCAACAGCAAATCAAATGCTTGATTCCACTCGGACAAAATTTCGGTAGCATTTCCCCACGGTTCTCCAAGTATACGAGATAGACGTTAACACGCCTAAATATATACCCAGAGAACAATAGGAGACCGTACTGAAATTTTATCATAGTGAAATATTCAAGCATATGCGCTATTGATTGTAATGCAAATTTATGCATTCTCGAACTGTCCTCTCTAAACAATTCAATAATCGATTTTCATACACACGAGCCCAATCGCGAATAAATTTCGCGACAAGATTCACATGTGATGAAAATGACTCCCGAACGGGGCTAGGCTTACATGAATGCAATTAAAAAATTCATTAGTGTAAGTGCAAAGTCTGATTGTCAAACAGAGTTTTACTTTAAAAAACCATTAACATTAGCATTGAAAATGCCAATAGAAAACATATTGATCTTGGTTGCTAACAAGTAAAAGCACCTAGCTTTTAATTTTTATCTATTAATTAAGGTCATTCATCAAGAATTATTTACTTGGCACCTGACAACAACAAGTTAACCAACAAAAGCAAATCAATTGCTACCTAAAACCACTAACTGACTTAATAGGTCTGTTGTATCTAGTTGATCTCTTAATCTATAGGCTCAAGAACTCTTATTACTTGGAAGCTAAAACAAAAAAAAATTAAAAATTATTGTTTAGAGGAACTCAGGAGCTAGGGATTAGGGTTCAAGTTGCAGTTCAATGAACACATACATGAAACACAAGAGGGGGAAAAACACAGCCATGGAAAAACACATGTTGAATGAACACATACATGAAAAAATGTCCAAATGCACTCATGTGTCTAGATCTCAAGGAATTTCCATCTCAACAAGAAATATTTCTTCCCATCAAAATTTAATTAAGATAGAACAATCCAACTTAAAGTCAATTTTTAAGTAAAAATAGTTACCTTTACATACTTATATTCGAAACCACCTTATTTTGATATGAGACGGCAAACAAACTAGACATTGGGTTACCTAACTTTTCAATTTTTAAACTAATTTTTTTCATTTAGGCTACGTAATTAGATTTTTTACTATTTATAATAAGTTTTAAATTTGTAATTATTTTGTTTAAGAAATTTTAAATTGGTTTCCGTTTGTTGTTATGTTTTTCTTATTTCATCTAGTTTTTAATTTTTTTAAAAGCCCTAACATTTATTTATGCTAAATTTTTCTATTTTTGAGATTTCTTAGTTTTTTAATTATATTGAGTCTATCATAAAGAAGTAGTAAATTCTTATATAGATTCGTAGTCTTTTAGTAGTAAATTCTTATTTAGATCCGTAGTCTTTTAGTTTATAAATATAATGTAATTAGTCTTTATTAACTAATTTATTAATAATATTTTAATTTTGATTGTTTTTTGGATGAGGAATTTTTTTTTATTTCTTAGTTATTAAGAAATTAGACCTAATTTGATTTTCCTTTCACATTTTTGTGTTAACTTAGTTTTGAAGTAGTAGTTGAGGGTGGCATACAGTGAGGAGTGGAAATGCATCAAATAGTGAAATTAGATGCTTCAATAGAGTCTGAATCTCTCAAAATTGGAACTCGAAAGTGATTAATAAAACCAAACAAATGATCAAAAGGAGAAAGTATACTCATCAATGTTTGAACAAATGTGCTGGACAATGAAATTGACTGATGTCAACACTTCAGGAAATGTTTTTTATACCTATAATTTTTTTTTTATATTCATATCAACTCCCTAAATTTTTATACCTATAAATTTTATATAGGTTTAAATCTGTGATTGGAAATGTTTTTTTTTTTTTTCAAAAAAAAAAATTAATTCAAATTTAAGTTTGATTCATTATTAGAGACAGTTTTACAAATCAAACATCATCCAAATCAAACCATAATCTGAAACTGGTCAAACTACCAAAAATTACTTCTTTTCCCAATAGTTGTATAAGCCATTTTAGTTTTCCATCTCCAAGTCAAACCATACAAATTAATTTAACAAAACAAAGAAAAGATTAGCAAAGACATATACACACATACACAGAACACGCATAAATACACATATATACGCAAAATCATTAATGACATAGATGTGAGTTCGAGAAAGAGAGAGAAGAGAAATTAAGCTCAGTGGCCTACCTGATTTTTATCTTGGCTTCCTGCGATGTGTTCTCCCCTTCCGTTTTCACCTTTTAACCCTTAAGAACCCATGAAACGGCGCCTGTGAGAGAGAGACGACAATCAGATCATGAATATATATATATATATATATATATATATGGTGCGTCACTAATAACCCAAATGTGCATCGCTAATGCTCCAACCCTATTATTTGCGACGCAAAGGCAAACAGTGAACTATTTGCGACGCACAGGTGCGTCGCTAAAGGCCACCTGGGCGTCGCTAATAGTTCGGCGCCAATTTTCACGTGGGAAACTCAATTTTTATTAATTTTTTTGCCACATTATTAGCGACGCCCATTGTGCGTCGCTAAAAATGACCTTTTGCGACGCATACTGTGCGTCACTAATAATACGCGTAGCTAAAAGTGTTATTTTTTGTAGTGTCTATTGACGACTTAACCAATCATCCAGAAACTTCAGGTTTGTGAATGATCGATTTTAGAGTATAGGATGTGGGGATCACAATAGGATGAACTTTAAAGTATAGTTTGAGCTTCTAAGTAAATATTACCAAGTTTAAAGCCAATTTTTCAATTTCGGAATACCTTATCTTAATGTTTAGAAGTACTTTACTGACATAGAAGACAGACCTCTGAACTTCTTTGTCTTCCCTTATGAATGTGGTGCTGACCGCACTTTCTGGCACGGTAAAATATAGAAGTAATTTTCCCCTTGCATTGGTTTTGAAATAAGGTTGGGGGAAGCTAAGTGCTGTTTGAGTTGTTGGATGGATTCTTCACATTCAGAGGTCCACTTTAGGACCTTACTCCCCTTAAAAGCTTTGAAGAATGGATGACATCGATCCGTTGATTTAGAGATGAACCTATTCAATGTTGCTAACCTTCCATTTAGCCACTGAAGGTCTTTCTTAGTTATGGAGGATTCTAGGTCTATTAGAGCCTTGATTTGGGTAGGATCTGCTTCAATTCCTCTTTGGAAAACCAAGAATTTCCCTTATGTAATCCCAAATGTACACTTTGATGGGTTAAGTTTCATTCTGTGCTCCTTTAGTGTGTCGAATGTCTTGGATAAGCGTTGGATGTGGTTAGCCTTCTAAGCACTTTTAAGGAGCATATCTTAGATGTAGACTTCCATTGTATCTCCGATCTGGAGGCTAAACATTTTGTTCACAAGCCTCTGATATGTGACTTTAACATTCTTTAGACCGAACGACATTACTCTATAACAATAGAGACCTCGTTCTAAAATGAATGTAGTCTTATCTTGGTCTTGATTGTATCTAGAGTACGTGTCCATGAAGCTCATGAGTTCGTTACCTGCCGTAACATCAATGAGTTGATTAATTTTGAGAAGAGGAAAGATGTCTTTAGGACAAGCTTTATTGAGATCGATATAGTCGACGCAGACTCTCTATTTGACGTTCTTCTTTTTTGCAAGAACTGTATTGGCAAGCCATTCGATGTAAAACACCACTTTATCATTTCGGCATCAAGTAACCTCTGGACATTTTCATTGATGATCTTGTGACGTTCAGGGGCAAACGTCCTTCTCTTTTGTCTCACGGGGGGATGGTTTAGATCTGTCATTAGTTTGTAAGAAATGAAGTCAAGGTCTATTCCCATCATATCTCTGGTCTCCTAAGCAAATACCGAAAGGTTGACTTTTAAGAATTTAACAATCTCCTCTTGTTCAGAAGGAGATATAGTTAAGCCAATTTGTAAGTACTTCTCCTCTTCTTCGGTGCTGACGAGTACTTTGATGGGTTCCTCCATTGGTTTTACCACACTGTCTCTTCCTCTTGGACTTAGTGGTTCATCTATCTCAAAATGGACATTCCTTGACCTCTTGAAGTTCTGGAGAGGGAGAATCATTTACCTTATGAGGCTACTGTAATTACTATTTGGAAGATCTTTCTTTGAGCGTGAGGGCATGACATTCTCAGATAGTGGGTTGACATCCCTTGATGTTGAGAACTTTGTCTTTGTGGACACATTTTAGGCATTGATGAATGATTGAAATAATTGCCCCTATTTGGTGGATCCAAGGTCTCCTAATAATGACATTATAAGGAGGTTTGGTGTTTAAGACCATGAATTCAGAGATCAGGGTTTTCTAATCACCTCCTTCTCCTACCGTGGTTGGTTAATTAATTCTGTCCATTGGAAAGCTGAGGTTTCCATTAAATCTCTCCATTACCGCAATGGTAGCTCTAATGTCTTTAGAGTTGAGCTTTATATGTTTGAAGGGTTTGTAGAATAACACATTAGCAGAACTTCCAGTGTCTACGAGAACCCTTCTAATCTCAAAGTTAGCAATTTTGAGTGAGATGACAAAAATATCGTTATAGGGACAGTGTATCACAAAGAGGTCCATTTCAGAGAATTGGATTTGAGGTTCTGACTTCATCTTCTTTTCAATAACGAAGATTTGGATGACGTGGGGCTCTACCCTTGCGTCCTGAGCATATATTTTTCTTGCCCATTTAGATATCCCTGCCATTGCATTATCAGTATGGAGTACGAAAATGACCTGCTGATTATTTTGTTGCTACTAATCATTCTAAACTTCCCTTTGTTCAGGCCCCTATTCTGGCCTCCTTTGAGGGGGCCTTTGGTCATGGGGTTCTGTCTCCAGTCTTGGCGAATGAATTCTTTCAATCGTCCTCTCTTGACGAGGTGCTCTATTTCATGCTTCAGAGCTCTACATTCCTTGGTCGTGTGCCCCTACTCTTTATGGAAGTCACAATACTTATTTCTATTTCTTGAGTTAGGGTTGTTTCAATGGTTCTGGCCATCTCAGGTTTTCACGAGTATGGACCTATTAGAGTATATAGGTAAGAGAAACATTTAACAAGGTATAAGTTTCATACTTTCTACAGCCAGAGTTGTTCTGGGCTCTTGATGTCGTCCTCTGGTCGGGACTCCTGGTCCTCCTTTTATTGTCCTTGTTATCCTTCTTCTAAACCTGTTCGTCCTTCTGAGCTTGCTCTTTAGCTTTTCGGAAGAAGGATTTTGTATCTTCGAGATTAATATATTTCCGTGCTCTATCTATGAGTGCTGTTATATCGGTAGGGGGATTCTTGGTCAAAGAATCCTTAAGGCGTTTAGGCCCAAGGTTGGAAGTAAGGGCAGCCACCAGGAAACTTGGACTACAGTCATTCATCTCTGTGACTTCGGTATTAAAATGAGCTACGTATTCCCTTAGTGACTTTCTGTTTGCCTGTTTCACAGTAAGCAAGAACTCTAGTCCTTTTTTCAGCTTTCTACTTATTAAGAAGCGATCAAAGAATAGCCTGTTGAGCTCATAAAAGTTGCTGATCGATTTTTGGGAAAGGTTGTGAAACCATTTAAGGGCGGTACCCTTCAAGTGGTTAGAAAAATTCGACACATAAAGGCATCGGTAGCCCCGTGCAGGGCCATTATATGCTGATAATGAGATAAATGGTCCCCAGGGTCTTCAGACTCGTCGTAAAGAGTAAATTTTAGGACAATGAATTTCTTAGGTCGCTCCTTTGTCATTATGGTAGCAGTAAATGACATGGAGAACCTACTGATTAGTTTACTTAACTCGTCTTGTTCTGGAGGGACGTGGAACCCCTTGGTGAGATCGTTTGATCTTGAGAGTCCACTATCTCCATTACCCTCTGAGGAGCCCTAGGTAGGTTCTGTTATTCAGTCGACACCCATTGTTGATCCTGTCCCATGCTTCCGAATCCTCTATTCATTGAAGGATATGTTTGGTAGTAGTAGAGGGGTGTTGCTCTCCCAAGACTGGTAGACGTGGGACCTAGGGAGGCTGAAGTCCTTGTTGTGCTATATTGGCTCTAGAGACCGTTGGGATTGGTATTCTCGTCCTGCTCTAGTAATAGACGGTAGGGTGGAACATTGACATTCCTCTCCTTATAGGTGTTGATGATTGGGGATCAATCCCCTTATGGGCAGTACCATAGTGGTGTATCGCTGCGCATCGAGCAATTCCTCATTACGACGTCCTTCACCTATAGTGGTGGTGGGAGGTTGAGATCCTTCATGAACAACGTTAGTAGGACGAGGAGGATTGTTCCGCTAGTTCTGAGCCAGTGAAGCCAAATCCTGTGACATAATTGTGAGGTATTCTTGCATCTGATGAGACTGCCATTGAATCCAATCAAGCTATTGTTGTAAACGAACAGGTGCTTATCCCCTTCCTCTCCCAACAGGAGGCTGATTTTGAGGGTTTCTTCTAGGACAAATGTTTGGGGCCATTAGTTATCGTAAGAAAAGAAAATAGGTTTTTTGATGAAAAATAATGAGAACAATTATCGTTCCTATAGACGGCGCCAAACTGATGTTGCTTTTTTTTTTTGTTTGAAGGTTTTATCTCTTGAATTACCCTTCAAGAACTTGGGATTAGAGGGTCACCGGGAAGGCTTCGGTGGTATCTGCTGTAACACCCCGACCCGACTAATTGATTATTAGTTCGCTAATTATTAATTAGGACCGACATAAAGAATAATCAAGGAAGTTAATCAAGAATCTCTCAACGGTCACGATAAACCAACAAAATAATTAAACATGTCTGGAGAAGGAGGTGTAATACTCGAACCTAATTACAAATTAATTAGGTGAAATGATGTCATTTTAACACTGTGAAAACTCGAATTAATGAACTATGACGGCCACAAATAAATGATAACCGACATGAGGCCTTTGACATCGAAGCTAACTGAAATAGGAAATGACCGGAAGCAATCGTTTCGGAAAAGGAGCAATAGAAAAGAAAATATAAAGGAAATAACCGAAACGGTATATTGTGCCAACCAAACAAGGCATAAGCATCAAATGGGAGAAAATGATAAAAAATGAGGCTAAGGGGTTTTGAACCCTTGACCAGGTGAAGCAAGGTTTTGAAGTCCCAAAAAGATGACCACTTGGCCATAAGCACTTTTGTGCTTTATTCTACATAAGATATATATGTATATCACATAATGTTCAAATTGTAAATGCTCAAAATGAGGTGGCAGCCCTTCATTGGACCACCACACCCACCTATTAAGTTTCATGCAAGTCCAATCAATATACATAAAATATAATATATGATATATATACATCTGAGTTTGCGTATGAAGAGTTGAAATACAGAAATTAGAAGGTGTGAGTGTGCTCGGTTAGAGAGAGAGTGATGTAGAGAGAGAATCCTAGAGAGAGAAAAAGATCTAGAGAGAGGAAGATAGGGAGATAAGAATGATAAAGGGGCTGCATGTTGCATGCATGGATGGAGGAGAGCCGAGGTTGCCCTGAGGAGATCTAAGGCACTGAACCACCAAAGGAAAAACAACCACTGTCAAGAAGGTATAAAAAGAAAACCTTAAAAATTTCTGATTTCTTCCTCTTGGATCATTTAGCATCATTTTAGTTTTTGATCTAGACTGCATGCATGGGTTAATTTAAAACAAAGGGACTATTAGATATGAAATCAGAGGGTCTAGAGAGCTCAAAGAACCCAAAACCGTGCCCAAACCACCATTGATGACCTCAAAAGTTGCAGGTTTGAAACAACCCTTAAGAAACCTGTTTTTGACCTTTGAAACCTTAAAAAGATCTTATGGACGTCCCAAAAATCATCAGCAACGACCCAAACCCTCGAAGGAAGACCACTAAAACCAAAGTTACAAGTCACGGATTCTTTTTGGAACACCTCCAAATGTGAGATTTAGCTTGATTTACAAATGGGATATTAATCCCCCCGAATATACGGTTACAACAAGCCAAAAATCATAAAATTTGATGAAGAAATGGCTGCGTACGACCTAGTTGCAGGTTTAGGCTAAACGAACCCACCATGGCTTCTCGAGCTTGCTTCGAGGCTTAAAATGAATGCTAAACCAATCCTTGGGCTTCCAGAAATAATTTGGAACCAAAAATAGAGATCAAATCATCCCAAAAGCCATGAAATTAGAAGAATGTGAAATCGGGAATTAGGGTTACAGTTATTGTGCGATGAAGAAGACGACGAGTCGACTCAGTTGACTCGCCCAATTCGTTCAAACCGTCCGTGTCAACTTAGACACGTGTCCACTCACGAGCGTGCCGCCGCATTAATGAAACTACGCCGTTTTGATTTAGGAAAGTTTAAATTTAAATTTTGGGCTGAGGTCATCACGACGTCAGCATTACGCATTAAACCGGCCAAACTCGGTTGGTCCAATGGAACCCTAGACCGGTTCAGTTAGGAATAAACTAAACCCTTCGGTTTTTTTTTTTAAGTATTCTTGGAAAATTACGGTTTGACCCCTAGGAAGTTCTGGAATTCCGTTTTGACCCCAACCGTTCTGACTATTTGTATTCTGGCCTAGATTTTGAAAAATAAATTCAAATAGGCCCCTGGGAAAATAAATAAAAAATAAAATAATTATTTTATTAATTGGGTAAAATTACTGTTTTACCTTTGGACACTAAATGACTCAAACGAAGTCCGAATTAAATAAATGAATAGTATATTTTTACTATTTCGGGCACTTTGGACTCAACGGCGGAGTCGACTTTGGAAAATTAAGTCCCAAAAAATAAAGACACGCAGATAGTAAATGACTGTATTGCCCCTAGTGATACCTAGGGCCAAATAAATATAAAAGATAGTCCATTTTAAGTATGTCGAACATTCTGGATCCAATGGTGAGGTCTATTTTATGAATCGAGGTCCCGAAAAATTTAGTTATACAACATGTGAAATTACCAAAATGCCCCTAATGCTATACAAAGTCCAAATGAAGCCCGATTGGGATGAAATTGATACCGATAGAATTCTAGATACTCGTGAAATTCTACACATGATTAAATGACGAATCGAGGTCAGAATTTCACAAAATATAAAATGACCAAAATGCCCCTGAGCATGGTAAGTGCAAAGCAGAGGTCGAATAAAGGCCAATCTGATCCAATAAATTGTCATAAGCATAGTTAGGAAAATCGAAGGGCTAAATAAGACTCCGGAACAGTCAAAGTATAAAACGAGAAATAATCGATGTGTCCCGATGATCAAAAGTAGATGCCAAATGAAGTCCAAAAGACTTAGAACTTTACATATAAGCTAACAGGAATATCCTAAGGACCACGATAGGGTCCGGGACAAGAATGACAAAATTACCATTTTGCCCCCCCAAGGTCAAATAAGTGTTTAATTGATAATGACTGGAGTCAAAATGACTTAAAATATTATTCGGACGGCTGCTAAGCCTATTTAAGGAATTTAATAACATAAGTTGAAACCCAATGAGTGGGTAATCTGCCAATGAACTTAATTAGGCCATCCGATAGACTCCTAAGATAATGAATAAGACTTGAATGGATGAATTCTTATCTGTTGCAATTAATGATGATTATTCAGGCTATGCAAGGATATGCCTAAAGTATCTAGAGATCATCAGAGTATTTGTAAATGGAGAATCTGACACTAAGAAACCAAGTAAGTAAATCTGAACTTTGCTATGTGGTCCTTCCCTAGCCAGTCACATTTATTTGCATATGTTGCCAAACTTGTACTCCATTACCTATCTGATAAACCCGATTTCTTTGATTGATGCCAATCTATTGGGGATTACCCAGTGAACTTGATCTCCTTGATTGATGACAATCGACTTGTGATTATTTGTTCATGCTTGTACCTTGGGTTTGACTTATTTGTTTATATCATGTTGTGATCTTGACTTGTTGATGCTTGAGCAGATTTATACCATCATGTATACCGTGTCATGATCTTGTAATATATTTGTTGTTGGAAATCTTGTCTGTTCCATACACTTATGCATTGTTGATTGAGATATGGTTGTTCTTGGCAGCCTGGTAACATAGCTGTAGTTATATATTATTGCCTTGAACGGGTTATGTTCTCGACAGCCCAATAACATAGCGGTGGGAAGCTATGGTTATATTATGTTGCCTTGAACTAACTTGTTACGATCCACATCCTTGATCTTGTGGAGAGTAACATGATTATGAGATTTTATATGTGCCTGGGGTTGTGTTTCGTCACAACGGCCCATCTATTCACAGATTGCGTGGGGGAAAGACCCTTTGGGGGGTCTTACATGTCCTTCGGGACCTGAGATAATAAGAGCTCTAGCACTATTCAGTAAGCCTGGGATAATGAAGCAAGGCTGAATGTGCGTTGCACGGGGTATGTCGGGCCCCGGGTGATTCACGCATTCTGGGTTGTTAGTATTCGATGATGATATATCTTTGGTATTCATTGAATGATTATATTCTATGCCCTGTGAATGATCATACTATTGCGATCATGTTATACTTTACTCGATGATGATATATCTTTGGTACTCGTTGGATTATCATATTATATGCCCTGTGAATGATCATACTATTGCGATCATGTTATACTTTACTCGATAATGATATATCTTTGGTACTCGTTGGATGATCATATTTTATGCAAGCATGTTATACTTTTGATTGGCTATCGTATTTGTTGTGGCAGCAGATTATCATGATCGGCTAGATCCCGGTTGTTGGATTCACTATTATTATTATCTTCTTGTACCTTATTTTAGGATAAGCCTTTTGGACCCTTGGGTCATTGTTGTACATCTTGGTGACTGGCTATTAGCTATCTGTTGTCCTTTTCTCCTATTGCTTTTGTGAACTAACCCTGACCCATGGCAAAACTAGGAATTTACTTACTGAGCTTTGATAGCTCACCCCTTATTTATAACCATTTTTTAGGTAACTCATGATTGATGATATGTAGTGGGATAACTAGTGGAATTAGTGAAGCACAAATGATTTATATTGACGAGATGAACTCCGAGTCAAGTTGACTACGTACTTTGCAAGGTTAAGTTCATAATTGTATTATAATATTACATCATTAGTGATGAGGTTAGCCTAGTATGTCGGATCACTATGATTAAGTGGTACTTGGAGATATTCTGATTGTTGATCATTAGAGATGAATTTGATTAGAACTGTATTGGTGTAACTTCCGCTTTAAGTAATTCATTGATATAGAATTGATGCATTGGGGCATGTATATTGATGCTCTAGAGATATTCGGTGACTGATTCTAGACGTGCTCTGATGTGTTTGGATGAGTTGCATTTTCAATTTAAATAGGTTTTAATTTCCGTTGCCTTGACTCTACAATTAGAATGCAATTTATTATAAAGTTCAGAAGTTGCCTTTGGTTGGTCGCATTATCGTTGGAGAAAACTGACAAGGTGGCCAACTGGCATCACGTCCTCGAGATCCGCGTAGGGTGGGTTTCAGGTCGTGACATTCGCTCTGATGCTCAAGTCAGTAGAGAAATAAAGACAGTAATTCAAAAGACGAATTGAACATGAATTGAAGGCATACCTTACTACTTTATTTATAGGGTGTAAATCTCCCAAGTTAAGTAGGATTAGGAGCCGTAGAAGTAGGGATTTTAAGATATTTGTAGATAGTAGTTTTCATATATAACTTTGTTTCTTTATTTTGAGTTCGGTAGCTTATGGAAGGCAGTGATAAGTTCGAAACCACTTACCTTTAAAGTGTCTGTACTTTTACGATCGAATGAACTAACTACCTCAAGATCTATGTATCGAAGAACTCTTGGTGGACACGTGTCATGCCCTAGTAGCTTTGAATTGTTGTAGCCATATTATGATATATCACTCCTAAAAACTTGTTTTAGCTCATGGCTCCGCCTTTGCATGTAAATCGTCATTTTCTTCTTCCATGGTGGAGCCATTGACACCATACCTTGAATCTCGAGGGGTTGTCTTTTGGCAGCAGTGGTGAATCGAACACCCTAGAATTATCAAGCCATCTATTTTTCTATATGAATGTTTTTAAAATTGCTTAGTCGACCTGTTAGAAGTGTCATAACTCTATCAAGCCATGTATGAATACTCTGAACCACATATAGTCATGCCTTATTTATTTGTTTCATCTTAATGCCTGATATACCATAAAGTGACAAATATATTCAAAGCATGATACGTGTATGTACAGAGCTTTTCAGGATACAGATCAAGGAAGATTGTTCTATCCGGATTACATGGGCTCGGGGGGTTCAGAAGTATGTTGTTCAGAACATGGCACCGTCTTCCATATCCTACCGACCTTAGAATAAGGAAACAGAGTTCAATATGGCAACTACTATCTTTAGATATTTACGAATCCCTACTTTTATGGCTTCCAATCCTACTCAACTTAGGAGATCTAAAATTTATAAATAAGACCATAATGTACATTTTCGATTCACGTTCAATTATTCTTTTCAATTACAATTTTTTTTTCTATTTACTAACTTTATCGTCGGAGCGGCTACCACCGAAGCTTACTTGGTGATCCTTTGATCTTGAGTTCTTGACAGGTAGTGAAGGACGGGAGGCCCATCTGATAAAAAAGAGCAACATCAGTTTGGCACCGTCTGTGGGAACGACAATCATTTTTGTTGTCTTTTCTTCAAAACAACAAACCTTTTGTCTCCAAAAGGCAATGGCTCTAGCGGTGTTAATCGTGTCGTGTCGTGTTCGTATCGTGTCAAGGTAAGAGTATTATACTATATAGGTCGACCCGAACACGACACAATTAATTAATCGTGTCAACTTGCTTAATCCTAACATGACCTGCATAATACATAGGTGACACGACATGACTCGTATAACCCATTTATTAAACAGGTCATGTTAAAACACGAAAAACACGACACGGGTAACACGACCCATTTAAATTGTATAACCTATTTTCATAATAAAATTACTAGATAAAATTCAATTCATTCATTTTTAACACATTATAGAAATAATAATAAATTTACCACACAACCATATATCGTATCATAATCCAAGATGTCAAATTAATAAAAACCATAACCACAACCACAAGTCCATAACCATCATAGCGTTATCCTAGGTTTCAAATTAATACAAACCATACTAATAAAAGTAGGAACAGGTTCACATGAGCCTATTACTTAAAAAGGTTAAGTAACCTGTACATGTTCCAAATGTACCAAAATATAGTTTAAATAAGTCTCTTAAAAAAAAACCATTATCAACACCACAAATCTTCCAGATCTTCATTCCAAAACTTCTCATCCCAAGCCACCAACAAAAAGGAAAAGGGTTATATGATAACAACCAATGCAACTAGTTTAAATTTAAAACATATGTTTTTCTTTTTTTGAGCAAACAAGAATAAAAAAAGTTATTGCATCCAGAGGTAATTCATTAGCTATTGCCTGAGAAAGAAGATGAGAGTCAAGAGACCCAGAAAACTTGAGATGAACTCGTTGGTCTAATTCATAAGCTGCTAAGTTATTTGGCTATCAAGAACCAAGGATTAGAAATAAGAGAATAAGAGAAAACTTTGAAACATTAGCAATTGGAAATAAGATTCTTACTGACTAAATTTTCTACTCACCGAGCATCAAGTTTCAAGATTTACTTCATTTGAACATTCAGCTGATCCATCTTCATCTTTATTGATGTTCAAATTCATGATATCTTCAGTGAGGTCATTCAACTTCGCTTGAGAATCTATTATAGAACAAATAAAAAATTGAAAGTAAAAATTGTAAAAAATTATTATAATAATAATCAATAATTTTTATTTGTTACCTCCTTCTCCATACAACCAATCTCTAGTACAAACCAACGCCTCCATAATATTAGGCCTTAAAGAACTACGATATTGATCAAGAAATCGACCACCAACACTAAAAGCGGATTCAAATGCAACAGTAGAGATAGGAATGGTCAAGATGTCCTGAGCCATTTGAGCAAGTTTGGGATATCAATATTGATGAGCTTTCTAATATGTAAGAACATCAAATGTTCCCTCTCTTTTAATTTTTGGCTCATCTAAATATAATTCCAATTGAGTTTTTTGAGCACTGGAAATAAAATCTTGACTCTCAAATGTTTCAAATTCCTGCATTAGAGATTAGAAACATATTAGGATAAAGAAATAGGACATTCATTAATGAAAAATCTAATAGAAAGAAAAACAATGCAAGAAATAAATTTGTAAAATGCAAGTTAGTATTAGATTGCATGCACCTAGTTTTTTTTTTATCAGATTGAGATATAGAAAATTTGATAGGGAAGTATAATGTTACCTTAATAAAACCTATCTCATCTTTTTCATGATCCGAGCCATGACTATGAGCACTATCTTGATAAGTGAATGAGCTTGACGAAGAACCTTTGGAAGATTTATGCATATACTCATCAAAGAGAGAGAATAATTTGTTACGAACATGTGTTAATTGATTGGAACCATCACCATAGAGCTTGTTAAAAGAGAACTCTATCAATTGAGTCTTATAACGAGGATCAAATATCACAGCAATTGCCAAAATCAGATTGAATCCCGACCAATATTTCTCAAACTTTCCAAACATTTGTGTTGCATTTTATGCAAAAAAAAAACATAATAACTTTGCTTTTTGTGAGTCAAACTTAATTGACCCTTAAACACAAGTGAAAAATATAAGTTTGCCATAGGATACTTCATCCCCGAAAAAAGGTAAGTAATATCATAGAAAAGCCTTAAAAACTTGTGAATCTTTGCCACTTTACCCCATTCCTCTTGAGATGGAAAATGCTTGAAATTAGAATCACTTAATTGCAAATGGCAAAAAGCACGACGGTAATAAAGGGTACTTCCAAACATAAGAAATTTTGAGTTCCATCTTGTTGGAACATCTTGTCGCAAAGCTTTGCTAGAATCCAAGGAAACTTGGGCAACACATTCCAAGAATTTTTGTTTCCTAGATTGTGACCCCTTGACATACTTAACACACTCTCGAATCTTGTTAACGGACCCATCAATTTCTTCCAATTCCTCTTGCACAATTAAATTAAGAATATGAGCACAACAACGAATATAGAAAAAGCTACCATCACATAAAAGTGCATCTTTCAAACTAAGTTGACTCTTTAACAATTTAGCAGCCACATCATTTGCAGAAGCATTATCCAAAGTAATGGAAAATATCTTAGTCTTAATCCTCCATTGGCACAAAAAATTATGTATTTTTTCTACTAAAGAAATTCCATTGTGTGGAGGAGGCATGTAACAAAAATTAATCACTCTCTTTTGCAGTTATCCAATCTTTATCAATAAAATGAGCAGTGAGACACAAGTAACCATCAGTGACAATCGAGGTCCACAAATTAGAAGTCATACAGATTCTACCAGGATACAATTGCATAAGGTTAGAAAGCCTATTTTTCTCTCTCTTATGTATCTTCATCACATCTGCTCGAGCAGTGTTTCTACTAAAACTTTTGGCATCCACACACAAATAACTAAAGACATCTCTAATGGCCTCATATTCAACAAATTAGAATGGAAAATCATGCCTAACAATTGCAATTGTGATCAACTCTCGAAATTTTTCTTGATTAAACTTAAGACTCCATGCAGATATAGACCCCTCAGTTCGAGATATAAGCAATTGACGTACATCATTGGTGTATTTTCTAACACAACTTTTCATATGCCTCTTAAGATTTCCAGTACCATATTTACTATCACAAATATAACAAGAGCCACACTTCTTACGCTTACATTTTTGTTTTCCATCTGAATCCAAAGGAAGTAAGTCAAAGAAATTCCATACCTTAGAAGTCAATTTTTGATGGCGTTTCTTAACTTTGGAAGTTTGAACATCTTTTTCACTTTCATATGTGGTTTTTTCTACACAACCAATTGATCCTCCATTTGTCAATTCAATGCTCAATTCAATGTTATCTTTTCATTGTCAATATTAATTGTTTCCATCTATATAATAAAAATAAAAAAAAAATATTGTAAGAAACAAGATGAGAAATATACAACAGAACTGCAATATTGCAACAATTAAAAATTAAACTATTAGATGAATGCAAGATGCACAAGAAGCACAGAACTACTTTTAGAGGAAAGTTATTTGGTGTTCATAACAGAAGAAGAAATTATATCATTTTGAATTATATAAGAATTAGCCCTGGTATGATAAAATGTTTTTAGGCATGGGTATGGCTTTAAAAACAAAGAAACTTAACAGGTAAATAGAAATGGGCAACATTGTACAAAAGATGATAAGAATTGGTACATGAATACTAATGGCTGAAAGTCTACTGGGATACGGGCAAACCCTTTCAGAAAAGAGTTCCAATAAACCATGCTTTGAAATTATGCATAGATTAAAAATTTGGATGGTTGGAAGTGAAATAAAATGCATTTCAATTATAAAAACACATTTCATACCAACCTTCCACCTAGACCCTTTGGAAGTTCTAGAGAGTTCACAAAAGGTGATGGGCTAACACCAGTCACCAGTAGACCATACTAACAGCCCATATGGAACATCAGTGCCATCATTAAGAATTATTTTTTTAGGTTGAAGTTAATAAGCCACATAAGAAGAGATAATGGAAGAACACATATTACATGTTGACGATTGGCTATATCGGCAGCTGCAAGGGGCCACCCCCATCAACAGATTCAACACAAGCCTTTTAGCCTCATTCTTTTCGACTAACATTTAGAAATCGCTATGTAGAATCAAAAAAATTACAAAATAACTAACCCATTTAATACCGTAAATAATCTCTATGTACCTGCATTTGAGAGAGAGAGAGTAGATGTTGACGATTGGACACCTCTAGCCACGGTTGAAGGGGATCGGCTGGACTACCAGAGATGAGTTGGAGAGAGGGGATCGGATGGATAACCAGGACTGTCGCAGTGAGTTTTTTGGTAGAAAGAACTCAGAGAAATAAAATGAATCCAAAACTAAGTGCGGCTAAGACTCTGAAGTAGGTTTTAAAATCTAAAATTCATTAGGGTTTTTGTTTGGATATAATTTACAAAACTAACCTTACTTATATGGGTAATAAATGGGTCAGACAGGGTATGCGGGTTTGTATTAAACGGGTTTGATACGAATAATTAAATTAGTTATTTTGTGTTAAATGTGTCAACTCGATTACAACCCGAGCATGACACTTTACTAATCGTGTTAAACGAGTTGACCCATTTATGACCCAAACCCATATAAGTTCAAACCAAACCCGCTAACTATGTGTCGGGTTCAAGTCGTGTTATCGTGTCGTGTCAAAAATTGACAACCTTAAATGGCTCCTAGCCTTCATTCTAGAAAGAATTATCAAAACCTTCAAAATTAGCCTCTTGCTGGAAGAGAAATGGGACAAACACCCAATCGATTGAACAACAGTTGATCAGATTTAACGACAATCTGATCAGATGCAGGAACAACTCACTGCCATGTCACAAGCTCTGGCTTCATTGGCCTAGAGCCAGCGGAACAATCCTCCTCCTCCTCTTCCTATTAACACTATTCACGGAGGAACTTATCCTCCCACTACCATCGAGGAGGGAGGATCCCCCAACGAGGAGTTGCCTAACACGCAACCGGTACACCCCCGTGGTACCGCTCATATAGCGGTTGATCCCCAGATGTAATGGCCTCTGGAGCCAATCCAACGCCACGGGAATTCCAGCCTCCTGAGACTTTAGTCCCCCCAGTCTTAGGAGGGTAACATCCTCCTGCTAACACCAAACAAATTCTTCCCGTGAGTCGAGGATCTGGAGGTACAAGACAAGATCAACAAATGGTTTCGATCCCACAACAAGTCCTGCTTAGAGCCCCTCAAAGGGTAGATGATATATTAGACTCTCAAGAGTAGACAGTCTCAACCAGAGGATTCCATGCCCCTCTAGAGCAAAATGAACTAAGTAAATTGCTCAGAAGGCTTTACATGCCATTTAACCTTGCCGTAATGACTGAAGAACGATTGAAAAAGTTCGTTGTCCCAAAATTCACCCTCTACGACGGATTTGAGTACCCAAGGGACCACCTATCTCACTATCAGCACATAATGGCTTTCCACGGAGCTACTGATGCCTTCGTGTGCCGAACTTTCATGACAAGCCTCAAGGGTACCACCCTTAAGTGGTTCCACAACCTCTCCCAAAAATCAATTAGCAATTTCTATGAGCTTAGTAGGCTATTTCTTGATTGATTCCTAACTAGCAGGAAGTTAAGAAAAGGATTAGAATTCTTGTTGACCATAAAGGAAACAAATAAAGAGTCACTTCGAAAGTATATAACTCATTTTAATGCCAAGCTCACAAAAATAACTGACTGCAGTCTGAGCTTCCTAGTGGCCGCCCTCATTTCAAGCCTTGGGCCTGGATACTTCCAAGGTTCCTTGACCAAGAATCTTCTCATCGACATGACTCATGGAACGAGCGCGAAAGTATATTAATCTTGAAGATATAAAAACATCTTTCCAGAAAGCAAAAGAACAAGCTCAGTAGGATGAGCAAGTTCAGAAGAGGGATACCAACGCTAATAGGAAGAGGATCAAGAGCCCTAACAAAATAACGGCACCCAGAGCCCAGAAAAATCCTAACTCTGGGAGGTATGGAACTTTCACCCCTCTAAATGTATATCTTACTCATATACTTCAACAAATCCAGACTCGAAAAAACTTGAAGTAGCCAGAGCCACTAAAAAGCCACCCTGACACAAGAAATTAGAACAAATATTGTGATTTCCACAAAGAGCACGGGCACACAACCGAGGAGTGCAGAGCTCTCAAGTAGGAAATAGAGCATCTCATTAGAAGAGGACGACTGAGGGAGTTTGTACAACAGGACGGGAGGCAAAACCCATATGACGATAGATTGTCGCAAAGAAGGCAAGAATAAATATCTGAATAAAGAGAAATCCAAAATGACCAACAACAGCAAAATAATCAAGTCAGCTTTGTGCTTCACGCTGACAATGCGGCAACTGGAATTTCTAACCGAGCCAGAAAAAAAATATGCTCGGGAGGCAAGAGCATAACCCCATGTTCTCCAAATCTTGGCCATTGAGAGAAAGATAAAGTCAAGACCTCGGATCCAGTTATCTGAATTGGACCTCGTTGGGATACACTGTCCCCACAGCGATGTTTTTGTCATCTCACTCAAAATTGCTAACTTTGATATCAGAAGGGTTTTCGTGAATACTGGAAGTTCTACCAACGTATTATTCTACGAACCCTTAAAATACATAAAGCTCAATCATAATGACATCAGAGCTACCACTGCTATTATGGTAGGATTCGATGAAAATCTCAGCATCACATTAGGCAAAATTGACCTACCGACCATGATGGGAGAGGGGGACGAACAGAAGACACTAATCTCTGAATACATGGTCTTAAACTCTAAGTCCCCCTATAATTTCATTATTGGGAGACCTTGGGTCCATCAGATGGGAGTGGTTACTTCAACCCTCCATCAATGCTTGAAATATGTCCACAACGATAAAGTCTTCTCTATCAAGTGCTATCAGCCTATTGCCCGGGAATGTCATGCCCTCGCGTTAAAAGAAAATCCCTCAAAATAGCAATTACAGTACCCTCATGAAAGGAAAAGTTTCTCATCTTCCAACCTTCATGAGGAAGAAGAGTGTCCATTTGAAATTGACGAGCCATTAAGTCCTAGAAGAAGGGACAGTATAACCAAACCAGCGGCTTGTAAACAAAATGTTTGGCTCCCAAATTGAGAATACAATGGAAGTCTACATCGACAACATGCTTGTCAAAAGTGTTCGGAAGAGTGACCATATCCAGCATTTAAGCTAGATATTAGACATCTGGAGGAAACAAAGAATGAAACTAAACCCTTTAAAATGTACCTTCGGGATCACAAAAGAGAAATTCTTGGGTTTTTTAGTCTCTCAAGGAGGAATTGAGGCCAATCCCCCATAGATCAAAGCTTTAATTGAACTAGAGTCACTTAAAACTAAGAAAGATATCCAAGGCCTAAATGGAAGAATAGCAACTCTAAACAGGTTTATCTCTAAATCTATGGATTGGTGCCTCCCGTTCTTTAGAGCCTTAGAGGTGAGTAAGTCCCTAGAATGGATCCGTGAATGCGAAGAGGCTTTCCAAAAACTCAAACGATACTTAGCTTTCCCCGAACTCCTTTCAAAACCAGTACCGGGGGAAAAACTACTCCTGTACTTAGCTGTATCGAAAAATGCCATCAGCTCCGCTTTAGTCAAGACGGACAAGGGAGTTCAAAGGCATATCTTTTACGTTAGCAAGGCACTTCTAGATATTGAGACAAGATACTCTGAAATTGAAAAACTGGCTTTAGCCTTGGTGATATCCGCTCGGAAGCTCAGACCATACTTTCAAGCCCATCCTATCATAACCCCTATATCCTGTCCGTTGAAATCAGTCCTACACAAACCTAAAGTTTCAGGATGACTGGTCAAATGGTCAATAGAATTGGGAGAATTTGACATATCCTATGTACCGTAGATTGTTATCAAAGGCCAGGTATTAGCAGACTTTGTAGTAGAGTTCACTCGAACGCTACCTTTGAAAGCTCAAGCCACTATAAACACTTCGGTATGACTACTTTACACTGACGGTTCATCTACCAATAGAGGCTCTGGAGTAGGTATAATACTTTAATCCCTTGATGGGATCGTAACCAAAAAAGTGGTTAGCTTGGGATTCAGAGCCTATAATAATGAAGCCTAGTATGAAGCGCTTATCCTTGGGATGAAATTGGCTCTAGAATGTGAAGTTCTGGATCTTGAAGAATTCTCTGTCTCTCAGCTTTTGGTGAGTCAAGTTTTGAGAGAATTTTCCACCAAAGATAACAGGATGACCAGATATTTAGAGCTAGTGGAATCACTAAAGCTGTCTTTCTAAAAATTCACCATTCAAAAGATCAAGAAAAACCAAAACTTCAGAGCTGATGCTTTAGCAAACATGGCCTCCCATCTCAAACCAAAAAGGGATTCAATGTTGAAAATCTCCTACCAGTCAAAACCTAGTATTGAGGTAATACCATCCCTCCAAATTTCAAAACAACCTCAGAACTAGATGACTCCCATCATCCAGTATCTAAATGAGGGGTTGCTTCTAGAGGACAAGAATCATGCCAAGAGAATTCGAATTAGGGTAGCTCGATACTTAATTCTTAAAGAAAAGTTTTATTGAAGGTCCTACAAACTGCTCCTCTTACGTTGCTTAACTCAAGAAGAGGCCCACTACATCTTAGCCGAGATACATAAAAGGATCTGTGGCAACCATAATAGTGGAATGACCATAGCCCACCGAGCACTAACTCAGGGCTACTATTGGTCTGGTATGCTAAAATAGGCTAAGGAATATTTGCAGGGGTGTGACAACATCAACCTCATCAATGATTTGGCTTATCCTAACATCAGCCTTATCATAAACTCATCCATATCGCCAGTCCTTGGCCTTTTGCTCAATGAGGAATGGACATTGTAGGGCCATTGCGAAAAGCCCCTCAGAACAGAAGATTCTTGCTAGTAGCCATTGACTATTTTTCTAAATGGGCGGAGATTAAATCATTGACCCACATAACAGAGGTGGAAGTAAAGAATTTCAGTTGGAAAAATATAGTATGCAGGTTCGGTATACCTTGCGTCATTATTTCAGACAATGGGATGTAGTTTACTGGAAAAATAGATGGGAAGTTTTGTACAGATCTGCACATTAGTTACCATTTCTCTCTCTAGGGCACCCTCAAGCTAATGGACAAGCTGAAGTTACCAACTGCTCTATTCTCGAAGCAATTAAGAAAAGGTAGAAGGCCGCTAAGGGAAAATGGATCGAAGAACTCCCTAGAGTACTTTGGCCCTACCGAACTACTAAAAGGACTCCAACTGTAGAAATACCATTCTCACTCGCCTATAGCACCGTGATAGTCATTCATGTCAAAATTGGCATGCTAACCCTTAAAACAGACTGCTTTGACCAAGAGACCAATAACCAGCAGCTCGTAGAGAATCTGGACTTACTTGAAGAAAGACGTGAACAAGCTCGGATTAGGATCGAAGCCTACCAACAGAGAGTGGTTAAATGTTTTAACCAAGGGTTAAAACCTATAACTTTTAGCTCGGAGATCTCTTCCTAAGAAGGGTGTTCCCAAACACTAAAGATCCCACTATAGGAAAAATCTCTACCAATTGGGAAGGACCTTACAAAATAACCAAGATCGTCAAACCTACGACTTATTGGTTAGAAGATCTGACTGGGAAGTTTGTACCTAGACCTTGGAACATCGAACATTTACTCAAGTATTATCAATAGAAAAACTATTTTTGATTTACCTTAGATTTTTTCATTTAATGCATAGACCGTCCAAAGCCTTGTATCCACTACAAGTGCTACAGGTCTGGTCCATTTCACTCAATGCACAAATCCTTAAAAGCCTTGTATTCACTACAAGAGCTACAAGTTTGGTCCATCTCAATCAATGCACAAACCCTTAAAAGCCTTGTATTCACTACAAGTGCTACAGTTCTAGTCTATTTCAATCGATGCATAGACTCTCAAAAGCCTTATATCCACTATAAGTGCTACAGGTCTGGTTTATTTTAATTAATGCACAGACCCTCAAAAGCCTTATATCCATTACAAGTGTTACAGGTCTGGTCTATTTCATTCAATACACAAATCTTTAAAAGCCTTGTAATCATTACAAGTGTTGCAGGTTTGGTCCATTTCACTCAATGCACAGACCCTTAAAGTCCTTGTATTCACTACAAGTGCTATAGGTTTGGTCCATTTCACTCAATGCATAGACTCTTCAGAGCCTTGTATCCATTACAAGTGTTACAAGTTTGGTCCATTTTCGTCAATGTACATATCCCGAAGGTCTTGTGTTCAAAACAAGTACTAAAGGTCTGGTCCATTTTATCAATTATACAGATCCCCTACAGACCTTCCATTCAGTACGAGTGTTATGGGTCTAATCCATTTTCTCACTCTATAGATCCCTGGAAAGAGCTTGTTTTAATTACAAGTGTGAAGATCTCTAGAAAAGGTTTGGTTTACAAGTATTGAAGGTCGGTATATTATACTTATTTTTATTCATAAGTATGGATGCTTTGAATATCCTATCATTTCGGCCTCTGAAATCAGCTTATGAATGCTTTGGAGTATGTAAAGGGCTACTGGTCTGGATGATAAAGAGATTATTTTAAAATCAGACACACCACAAAAATAGCAAGCAAAACACAAGTGAATGAGATAAATAAAAATTTTTATAAATTAAACCAAAAGTGGGAGAATTACAAGTTCAGAAGAACTAAAAAAAAATGTTACAATGATCCTAACTAACGATCCTCGGTGGGGGGATTTTGGCGCTAGTCCAAATCATTTAGACTCAGTTGACCAGGTTGTCAATTTCCCGAGCATGCACCATCTTTGGTGTTTTTGATTAATTTCGTATCTTAGGATAATTAATCCCATTATGGCGTAATGTATTTTTATCCATTTCGAACATTACCTTTACATAACCTAATTTTTATTAGGTCGAGGTGTCGTCTTAGTCATATCAAATTTTTTGTAGTATTACAGGGCTTCTCCCTCGAGATCTTTGGACTTCGCTGGGATGACTTCGGAAGGGCTCGGGGCACGCTCATCTATTGAAACTTGTCTATGCCAGAGATTTCAAGATTAGGATACAACTTCTGGATTTTTTTCTGAAAATTTTCATATTCGTGGTCCGCGAACTATCTGCCCAGCCTCTGCACCTCTTCTTTGAAGGCTTTTTCTGTCTCTTCTTTTGCTACCTTAACGTTGGTAGAAAGATTCAGAGCTGCAGCAACCTCGACTTCCTCTTTTTCTTTCTTATGTTCTCCAGCTCTACAACTAGAGTGTTCTTCTATGAATCCAGAATGGCCACATTGTTGAGGGATTCCTTCAACTTCACCTCAAAGAAAAGAGATGCAGAGCTAGCTGTCCCGAGTTGTAGCCGAGTTTCATCCAGCTCAGCCTATAGCTTGTCCTCCAATTATGATTCCTCAGGGCTGTTCATAATAGCAGCCATGGTATAAACTGCCTATAAAAATAAAAATTAGATAAGTCAGTGAGAACAGAAGTTAATCATATATATAAAATCAACTAAAGATAAAAGTCTTACCCTTATGTGAGAAACCAAGAGGTCTTTGGCTACCTTCCGGGGCTTCAAATCCTTGAAACGTCACACAGCCGAGCTCTAGGCCTCGTCATAGGCTCTCCTGATAGCCACTTGCTTAGTTTCAGTCAAGGCCACACCGGGAGGAACCGCCCCCATTTTCCCTTTACCATGGGATCTAAAGAGCGTTGTGGGGGCTGGAGGTGGTGACAGCTCTCGCCAAATAGTTGGCAGGGCTAGCTCCTCAAAAATTGTGCATTTAGGAGAATTGGATCCTGTAGAGATCTGAAAAATGAGAATAAATTTTTTGTTTTGCCGGTAGGACACTATTTATGCACTATTTGTCGGTAGGGTACTAGATATGTATTATTTAGACATAATTTATATTTAGAAGCATATTTTAAGTATGCCATAGAAGAGAAACATGCTTAGAATGTTAAAATACACCTACTGTGTGAATTTGAGCCTAAACAGAAATAGTTTCAAAAATTGGACCAAAAGGGCATCCCGGGTGGAACCGGCCAAACCCAGCCACAGATGAAAATTTATTTTTTGAAAATTTTTATTTAAAGTAATTTTAAGAACTTTGGTCAAAGAAAAATGTTGAATTGAGGCGTTTCAGGATGGGTTGTAGTGTAACGGGGCCCGAAATCATTAAAGGCAAAAGGTTCATTTTGCCTCCTTTGCCTCTTCACTATAAATACAGCCCCTTAGTGTAAAAATTATATATTTTTGGTCTGAGGAAGAGCAAAAAACGTTCATGGAGAGAAAAGGAGAAAAAAGCCCTAGGTTCTCCAAGCTTTAAGCTTTCAAAACACGCTTCTAGGCTTGGATTTTCATAAAGGTTTCTTCTAGGAAGTTGTTCCTCTCAAAAAGAACTATATTCTCACTGATCGGTTTGGCTTCACAACGAGTACAACTCCCTCAGTTTGAGAAAAACCATTTTAGGTATGATACCTTGCTAAGTTAGGAATAGATTTGAGTTTTTTTGCCTTTCTATGTGTTGGTTGAATGATTTAGGTGTTTACTTGATGTTAGAAAATCACTTAGGTGGTAGTTGCTTTGAAAACCTAGAGTTGATTGTTTATTTACTTGTGTGTTCTTTGTTATTCTTTGGGAATTTGGTAAAGTGATGAACATGTAACTTGTTAGTATGTTTAATTCATTGTATTCTAACTTATGTTCATGTAGAGAAACTCTTGTGGTTTGAGAGTTATGAATTATTCCATGAGTTGGTAGTTTGTGTATTTGTATTCCCTTTGAGAAATTGTGAAAGTGATGAACATGAGACTTGATCATATGCTTAATTCATTGAATTGTGACTTACATTCATGTAGAAAAAGTGTTGTGAATTGGAAGTTATGCTTTACTTTATGAAAGAGGCATATTTTTTAGTCATGCTCCATGTGTTGATGAAATGATTCATTGAATTGCATAAGAATGAAACCAAAGCATGTTGGCATAGTGTGAATCCTTGGAGGCATGGCGTGAGTTGAGCACTTGGTGCTATGCATTATGAGGGTGTAAATCCTGTGGTGAAAAACCCAAAATTGGCCATTGGTACTCATGTCAACGGGGACGGCCCGTGAAGTGAGACATAGAGTGGTACTCGATAGACCAACACAGAAAGACCATGAAACAGAGACATGGGTGTGGCATAGAGTTTGCATGTGTGCGTCATACATATCACCTTTGCATTGTAGTGATGAATGGGTTGATGTATAGCCTTTAAAATGTACACTTGCACATGCCACGCCATAAATTTGTTCCTAGCATTAGCATTGTGTCATACCAGCAGTTGAGATGGCCCAATCGTGGGATATCATATTACAGATGAGGCCCCCGGCACTTGAAGACTTGATGAAGTCTTGAAGGATGTAGGGGAAGTGGACCTTGGAGGACTTTTGGCCCTTGGGGCATATTTTGATGTTGTACAAGAGCATAAGCTCTAAACCATAAGAAATGATGTTGTAGAAGAATTGTGTATTATGAAAAGAATGGAAAAGACATTATACGTTGTAATGAATATGATGATGTGACCTTTAAAGTTCAAGCATATGTGTAGGTGTGATGAATTGTATATATTTAAATGATGCATATATAAATTCAATGAGATTGTGGCCATCGAGTGAGGATAGAATGTGCAAACCCGTAATTGTAAAATGTATCATGTGTATTAGGTGGAAAATAGACTTAGAAAACAAAGGAAGTTATGTCAAAATTTTGTGAAGTTAAAAGAGCCATTAGGTGGGTAAAATTCTTATGAATAAAGTGGGAAAAAGTGTCACAAAGTGCGGGTTAAAAGCCTTGAGGAAATAGGCCAAAACTTGGAAAAATTAGTCGCAGCCGCTACAGTAAAAATTCAGAAATAGGAAAAATTCAGTTGTAGTAATTCTACTGTTGCTACAGTAAACCTGAAAAAAAAAATCAAATCTTGGACAGCCTGACCAGCCCCCCAGTCGCCTAGTTTGCCGCGCGCCTCGCGAGCCTATGTGCGCCCCAGCCTGCCCGCACGCTTGCCTTGTCCGTGCCGCGCCCCCACCTGCACGCGTGCATGCGCACCCTGCGCGCCCATGGCCATGCGTGGCCTGCTGCTGCCAGCTACCTACTGCCCAACCTTTGACACCCCCCTGGCACCGCCCCTTTGGCTACCTTTTTGAGCCATGTTGGGGCACCTTTTTAGACTATGTTTGGGCACCATATTGGGCTATGTTTGGCCAACCTTTGGGTCATGTTTGGCCACCTTTTTGGGCTATTTTTGGTAAACTTTTTGGGCCATGTTTTGCCCCCTTCCTTAGACAATTGTTGATGGATTTCTTGACCCATTCTTGGACTATGCCTTAGGGCATTTTGGAGCCCATTTGGGCCATTACCCGAAGGCATTTTTAGAAATGTTTTGAGGCTATGTTAGAAGCCATTTTTGAACATGACTTAAACTATTTCAAATATTAATTGGGAAAGATGCTTGAGCAACATTAGGAGACCATTTTGGTTGAGTTAAATGGCAAGTCTTCACTTATAATTTTGGAAAAACATGGGGGAAGGAATGCATAATTAATTAAATTCACCTTAATGACCTTTCATTTACTTTTATTATTTCATTTCATTCACTCACCGTGTTTGTGAAAATTCGGGGCGTGACAGATTGCCCCACCTCGGTCCTCCTTAAGGAGGAGCTTGTACTATAGAGTTGGACGTTCCCCCAACCTTCTTAGTTCCGGGCGTCCAACTCTTGAGAATTGTCTTCTTTAGAACCACTGATTTGTTCTTCACTAGCCCGGCGTCCATGAGCTTCTGAAGGGTGAGGACTCGGTCGTGAGGACGGTTTTACGGGTGAATAAGTTTTCTGTCCTTCTCTTGAAGGTTGGGATGTGGAAATTGACCTCTTCCAAGCCTTCTTATCTGTGACAATAGAAATTCAGAAAAACGTCAGTCAAGATTGGAACGATATTATAATATTCAAGTTAAAAGCCAAAGTTCTGTAGGCTCACCCTTAAAATCAGCGTGCCGAGGGAAGAAGCTGGTCTAGTTTTCAAAGTCTTCGTGTTCCCAGCCATCATTGACAAAAAAATACCATTTCTTCCATGTCTTGTTCAAAGTGGGTACCGAGGTCAATGGTTTGAACCTTTTGTCAAAGGATATGTAGTACATCCCCTCTGACTTCAGGAACTTCATGTCTATGTTACTTCTAATAAGTCCAGATCTACTTCAACGTTGTTTTGGTGACCTAAGACTAAGAAGGCCATTAGTTGCCTCCAACTATTGATGTTCAATTCGGCAGGGTAGATCTTGAACCAGCTAAAGAACTCGTTCACTAGAGGATGGAGAGAAAAACGTACACCGACCTCGAACAATTCGAGGTAGGCGCAGATCTCTCCCCTCTCAATACCCGACGAGCTATCTACAACCCTTAGAATCTTATAGAACACATTTTAAGGGAAATCAAAATTAACTCTAAGGGCATCTAGCATGCCCTCAGTCATGGCACTCTCACCTTCCTCTCTCCTATAAGGCCGGCCCGACGAGCCCACCTTTCTATCCCTAGATTCGAGGTGCGCCTCAATTAGGAGCATTCCCGAGCTGTTACCAGAGGCACTATTCACTTCATCACCCATAATAGGGCCTAGTACCCCTTGATCCCCTATTTCTACCATTTGCCTTTCGTCCTCCTCGATACTTGAATAGGCATCAGAGGACGACATCCTCACGAAAGAAGTAGGGAAGAAGAATAATAACAAAAATAAGCAATGGGAAAGTTGTCACAAACTGACCGAAAACTGAAGAATGGATGTCGGAGAAGTCTTTTACTACACCAAAAATCACCTAAGGGGCCTTCTTTTGCTTAGAGTTCAATTTGAAGTAATGGATAGTTCGTAAAATCCTTTTCTTGAGGGGGTTTCGTCTATTTATAAGACAACCCAAGGAGGATCGACATTTATGGCCTTGAAATCTTAATCGACGGTTGGCTAATAATGGCCTCGATTGCTCAATCGGTGGCTAGTGCAATGATGAGGCTGTAACTATCCCATCAACGGCTGTTTTATCAAAACTGTAGAGATCCAAATTTTTTTTTTTTTGGAATAATTTTTTTTTATTAAATAAATATGAAAAATATGTGTGTATGTATGAAATGTGTAATGTGTATGTATCGATATGTATAGTAGAATATATATATATATATATACATGTACACAAGTGTGTACATATAAAGAAAAAGAAAAATGAATTGAAAGAAAAGAAAAAGAAAAAGGGAGGGCAGCAGGTTGATATGTGTGTGTGTGTATGCTGCTGTGTGTGTGTACTGTTGTGAGTGCTGTGTGTGTGTGTAGGTCAGTGTGTTTGGTGTGTGTGTGTCGACTGAGAGTGTGGTGAGTGTGTGTGATATAATATATATATATATATATGTAAACCAAAAACACAAGCAACATTTAATGCAAGGCTGTATTGGATAAAAAAGAAAGCTGAAAGAGGTGTGGGAAGAGAGAGAAAAGGGAGAGAACCAAGAGAGGAAGTGACCGGGCAATGCTGTGATGCATGTGTATATAGAGGTGTGTGTCAGTTAGAGAGAAAATCAGAAAGAAAGAAGTGGTGGAGAGGCTGTAGGCATTGTGGAGGAGCTGAGAGGACCGTAGAGAGATCCAAAGGTGGAAACAGAAAGGAGAATGAAGAAGCTACACATAGAAAACCAGAAAATAGGTGAGTTGATGCATTCTGTTTTTAATTTCTTTAAAGCATGATGGTTAGATTTGATTTTAGGGTTTTACAAAGCATGAAATATGGAACAAAATGCAAAAAGAATCAACTGAAAAGAATAAGAAATGAAAGAAAACCAGCGAGTTGCAGGTGTGAATAGTGATTCGGGCTCCATAAGTTTTCATGCTTAAAACCTCGTTTAAGCTATAAGGAACTGATCCTCAATGGTGCAAAAACCGTTTAGGGTTAAAACAAACTTTGAGCAGCGACTCAGGAGCCACAAAACTGAGAAAAGAGCTTTGGCCAGAGTTACTGTTTTTTCCTATTCGTGGGGATTTGATGAACCAAATTAAAAGCAAACTTCAAAAATAGAATCTACATGAAAAACTGAAGAAAACAGTGTTTAAAAAGAAGTGAAAAATGATCGGAACAGGGTCGCCGGCGCCGGAGAAGACGCCGGAGACCCATCGGAACCCTACCAAAAAATCGGGGAAAATAAACTGTTCAGGGTTCGGGTTCGGGTCAGGTTAGATCCAACCCACCCGCACGTGTTGGACACAGGTTATAAATTAAAAGGGAGATTGGGGGTGTTTGGCTACAGGTTTAAGAAATTCAATTGAAATTCAATTTGGGGTTAGGGATATCTTATCCCAGTTTTGAAGGTTAGCCACTGTTTGGCTATTCAGATTGGGAATAGTAAAATCAGAAATTCGGATTTAACCCCACGAATTTTAGAAATTAAAAAGTGACCCCCAAAACTTTTACTTATTATAATTAGACCCCCCCCAGAATAAAATATTAATTTAATTAATTAATTAAAAATAAAGAAAAATTACGAAAATGCCACTAAGTTAAAAAGCAGTCAAACGAATTCCGATTTAAGTAAACAAATAGTGAATTTTTATTATTTCAAGCATTCTGGACTCAATTGTGGAGTATGGTTTACAAAAAGAGGTCTCGAGAAGTAAGAACCTCTAAAAGTGTAAAATGACCGTTTTGCCCTTTTTAGCACAGATGCCCAAATTGAATTCTGCGAAAGCCTAAACCGACTTTATTTGACGTTCCGGACTCAATGGTAGAGTCTATTTTAGTAAATTAGAAACTCATGAAATAAAAGCATAAAATTTGATGATAGCATAATTCAAGTAGCAATAGACTGAGTTATGTTTCATGCTTTTAGGAACATTGAAGGGAAAAGAGAAGGCAGTCTGACCTTCTACATTCTCACTGTTTAGTTCAGCTACACAGCGAGCACGACTTCCTAGGGTTGAGATAAACCCATCAGGTATGATGTTTTGCTAATGTAAGAAATAAGATTAAGTTTAGGAATATTTCATGAGTAAATTTAATGATTTAAATGCTTAACTATTGTTGGAGAATTATTTGGATTATGTTTACTTGATGACCTGGAGTTGGTTGTTTACGTGCTTATGTGTTTCTTGCATTCTTTGAGAATTTAGTAAAGTGATGAATGTGAACTATAACCATGTGTTTAAATTGACAGTATGAGATATGTATTCATGTGGAACAAGTTTGCGATTTAAATATTATTGTTGCCTCGGGTATGATATATTGTTTAAAGCACGCTTCATTGAGATTATGTTATTGTATAATGGAATCAAAGCATATTGGCATATGGCGAATCCTTTGGAAACATGGTGTGAGTTGAGCACGTGGTGCTATATATTATGAGGGTGTAGATCTTGTGGTGAAAAACCCAAAATTGGCCATTGCATTGGTGCCCAGATCCATTGGGGGGAGGCCCATAAATGGGAGTTGGTACTCAGATCCATCGGATGCAGTCCATAAACGAGACATGGGTGTGTTATAGAGTACATGGGTGTGTTATGCATATTTTCATTACATTGTATTAATGAACTGGAAAGCATCTAGATTATAAATGTACACTTTGCACATGCCACGCCTTAATCTTGTTTCTTGTATTAGCATTATGTTATACCAGCAGTTGAGCGAACCCATTCGTGGGATATCATATTTTAGATGATGATCCTACTACATGAGACTCGATGAGGTCTTAATGAAAGAAAGGACTTGGAACTACATTTGGCCCGTGGGGCGTATTTTGATGTTGTACAAGGGCATAAGCCCTAGACTATTTCATGTTTATTTGTATGTTATGTAACAACGAGCAAAACATTATAGATTAATATCGGAACATGAATTGGGTTAGTGTTGAAATGCATGTAATTGTCCTTTATTATTTCCTTTTTGTTCATTTCACTCACTCCCCGGGTTTGTGGAAATTCGAGGCATGACAAAAACACAAAATGGATCATTAATGAAAATACGCGTGACTCTTCAAAAATCCTAACCTCAGCTCTATACGGGTCCCACAGAATTGAGGCTCGGGGGGAGTAGCTGATATACCATAAAGTGACAAATATATTCAAAGCATGACACATGTATGTACAAAGCTCTTTAGGATACAGATCAAGGAAGATTGTTCTATCCAGATTACATGGGCTCGAGGGGTTCAGAACTATGTTGTTCAAATCATGACACCACCTTCCATATCCTACTGACTTCAGAATAAGGAAATAGAGTTCAATATGGAAACTATTATCTTCGGATATCTACGAATCCCTACTTTTATGGCTTCTAATCCTACTCAACTTGGGAGATCTATAATCTATAAATTAGATCATTAGGTATGCTTTCGATTCATGTTCAATTATTCTTTTTAATTACAGTCTTTTTCTATTTACTAACTTTATTATGAAAGCGACTACTACTGGAGCCTACTCGGTGACCCTTTGATCTTGAGTTCTTGACAGGTAGCGAAGGACGGGAGGCCCCTCTGATCAAAAAGAGTAACATCAATGCCTTTGATTCCTATATATTGATTTTGATGTTGTTTAAAAAGCTTTTATTGCCTATGCTTCTTAACTGGAATTTTTTTTTGCTTGGTAACTTGCATAATTAAATGAAAACTTTAAGAAAAACCTTTGTATTATCTCAGTAAAACTGTATAATTCAATATTTTAGTTTATTCAAATTTGGTCACTTGATAAGTTTTTTTCCCCACTTCTTCCACCATTGTCTGAACATGAATTAGAGCACTTTTTAAAAAAAATTAATTTCAATTATATATAGAATAAGTATGCAGTTTCATCCAATGCAGGTGCACCGACTGCTTGGGATATGTTCCATGCGGAGGAATTCCTATTTATTATGTAGAGAAAAGCTTGGGGAAGCTATTTATGCTACCAGATTCTTGTATCAGCTTTGGCCATGAGGCAAGAGAAACGTACCACAAGCAGACAAAAGTTGAAAGACAGTAATTTAAGAAATATATTAAGATAGAGAAATATCTCTATTACTAATTGTTAGAAATTTTTTATTTGTTTATATTAGATAGAGAAATTTCTTTGTTCTATGGGACTAATTGCACTGTACAAATTCTATATTTTTTTTTTTTCAGAATTTCATATACAATAAGGATCATGTTTGATAAATCTCAATTTTTAGAGTCCAAATATATAATTTTTATAAAAAATAGATTTATATTTTATAAGTTATTGAATTTTAAAAATTGATAAAAACAAAAATAGGATAAGTGTCACGATCCCATGAATGGTGGAAAATGTGGTTTCTCACATGGAGAATGAGTGGTTTTTACCATAAAGTTAATAAGAGGAGCATTTATTGTCAACAAAATAATGAGAGACTTTTTAGTTTACAAAATTTTGGGTTAGACTTTAGCTTAATTACAAAAATTTTCAAAATGACATTGGCATTATCTTCTTATTTTTATAAAAAAAGAGTAGGGTTAAGTCCCTACAATAACAAGGCGGAGTTAATTGGTATTAACTCCCTAAAAAATATACTAAATTATTCTAAACTCATGTTAGTCTTTTCTAGTGTAGAGTCCATTAGGTTACTTTATTTTTTTGACCTGAGATCTATTTTGATGAGCTGGCACAAAGTAATTTCAATATACGACTTTTTTCCCCCATGCATTTATCATGTTCTCATTGTTTCCTTCCAAAGAGATGCCCTAATAAAAGATTCATATTCACCCATGGAGATCTCTGTGTCCACAATCAGCCACCTCCTTTGCCACCTTCACTACCGCCACCCCACTCTTTCTTTTTAGTGGAACCTCATCCCTATTGGGTACACATCCCGACATCCATATAGAGCCCAATTTCAAGGGTCTTCGTTATGCAATCCCTCTCCTTTGTGTAACAAAGTGGAAGAAGTTGCAAGTTCAATTGAAACCAAGGCAATCATTCAAATTCTTGAGTTATTTCACACAACATGGTGGACACCTGGGTTAGTTCATTGTGTGGACCAAATCAACTTTTCAAAAATTAGATAAAGTAATGAATGCTTTTGGTTCAGGACTGATACTATGTTTTTGGTTGGTATCTCAATGCAAGTCAAATGCTTTTTAGAGTGATATTCATGATCTTATACTTTATTACTTTTTTCGAGATTGGTTGTCTTGTTTGTGCTTTGAATTTTTGGGAAAGGTATTTGTTGACCCCGCTCTTAATTTTTATGAAACTGTAAAATTTACACTTTTCACAACTAGTGAATTTTTAATCATTGTAATTCAAATACTATTTTTTTTTTCCAATTTTTACTACCTTGAAAGTCTTGTTTGACCATGCCAACATGTGGCTCAAAATCTCAATAAAACTTTTAACAATTAAGAATTTTCTCAATTTTTATGGAAGTGTAAGATTTTACACTTTTAGAAAATTATAAAATTTTAAATTTTTGCTAGGACAAAATATTTCATTGAAAAAATGTAAAATTGTACACTCTTTCTAAGGCGAAATTTTATAGTTAGTGATTCATTTTTTTTCTTCAAAATTTCAGATTCAATATGGATCTTATTTGATAGATCTCAATTTTTAGAGTTTAAATATATTAATTTTATTTAAAATAGATTTATAAATTATGAGTATTTAAATTTTAAAATTTAGAATTTTTTTCTTGGTAGTTGGACACGAGATTCAGTTATATTGATTTGAACTTAGAATAATTTTCATACTTTCTTGGACTTGGGATCGAACGACCCTTAGTTCTATTCACCCTGGTGATTAGTTAGGCTTCTAAACAAAAAAGGAAAATTTTCTATTGTTTTAAAACTTAAACTTAAAGATTTTATAATCCAATCCTAAAATTATGAATTATAAATCTTAGTATTTTGAACTTATTGTTTGAAACTTCTGAACCTTAATGTTATGTTTGGTTTTTGAGGAAGTAGAAAATTAATAAAAAGTTCAAAAAAGAAAACATAGAAAAATTTACTTTTTTCATATTGATTTAATTTGAAGGAATGTTTTTTTTGGAAAAATTAAACTTTTAAAATTTTTCATATGATTTTGTATAAAAGCTATGCATAATTTGAAAAAAAAAATCATGTAAGAAAATGGTTATTGGTGGGGGTACATAATTTCTCATGACAACTAAACAAAAAAATAGATAAAATAAATAAAGATAATTTATTTTCTCTTTTTTTTTTAGCTCGGCTAAAAATGACTTTGTAAAAAGATGGTAGCCCCCCTTACATCACTTGCTTGGTATTAGCGGATCTCAAATAGTATAAGGACATTTTTTTTACCCAATAACTGCACCTATCAACCGCAATGTTTGATTACATAATTGAGTGTAAACTTGGGGAGAGTGGAACAGACCCCAGTCCCACATCTTTCCTATTGATGTGACAAAGGAGACTCGAACATGTGACCTTTGAGATTACTTTTAAGACCTTACCCAATCGACCATCTCGGAGGTTGCATATACATTATGTATTTTTTAAGAAAGAAAAAATGATTTATCTACCTTCTCTTCCCATCCTCAAGTGTGATAGCAGACATACTGAATGATGATAACAATAGAGAAACTAGATTGTAATAGGAGAGTGTAGACAATGGAGGGTTTTCTTCTTCTTTTTTTGGCATTGGTGATTGTGCACCGAAGAGTCAAGAAAATAGTTTAAAGTGATGGTTAGCAATTGTTGAGAAAAAAGGGCAGCTCATCCATGGGTCCTCGAATAAGTGTATAATTGGTATAAGGTCCAGTTCGGATTTCTTTAATCCAAAAAGTCCCTCATTTTTTACTCGACCAAAATAACCAAACATGTGAAAACACGGAAGAAAGAGCTAAAGCTTCCATTCCTACACTCATCAGCTACCACATCATCACTTATTTGTTTTAGAAACTTCAAAATTATATAACTTGTAATATATAAATCTATTTTTCATAAAAAAAATTATATATTTGGACTCTAAAAATCGAGATCTATTAAACAAGATCCATATTATATAGGAAATTCTGTAAAAAAAAAAATCGTGTTTTTTTAACAGAGGAATTTTCGTCTAAAATTCTCTATCCATTAAACGTGGACAGAGAAATCTCTTAAACAAAAAATGTAGGGATAATTACACTTACCTCCCCTAGAGTTTCTGACAATTATAGACAGTAGTACTCCTATAATTTCTGAAATAACACTAGTCCCCTTTCTACTTTCAATGTCAGTAACTAATTCCCCCCTACCGTCCATAACCGTTAGTTAACCTAATAAAAATTTCTTATGTAAGCAACAATTTTTTCCAAATGTCAAATTTACCCTTACATATAATGCAATGACAAAATTACCCTTGGCCTTATTTTAAAAACAACTAAACTGCTTTTTTTTTTTTTTCTCTTAATTACAATCTCTCTAAAATTCCTTTCTATATAATTTTTTTTTCTCACTAAAAGTTTGCTCTAAAATATTTTTCATCTCTTTCTAAGTTTTTATCTAAAATATATTTTGAATTTTATCTCTCCAATTTTATCTCTTCTCAACCTTATAAAGATATTTCTAAATTTCTCTAAAATTTATATGATATGCCTAAAAATTCATCTCTCTAAAACACTTTCCCTCCAAATTTATCTTTCTAAAGCTTGTTTAAATATTTATGTAATTAATTTATCTATATAAAGAATATTTTATCTCCCTAAAACTCTAACAAAAATTATCTCTAACAAAACTCTCTAAAATTATGTTCAATCACTCTCTAAGAATTCTCTTTTCAAAAATTCCTAAAATCACTATCAATTATCCTTATATCTAAAATTTCTAATGAATAATACTATGCTTACAAAATTTCTTTATTAAAAATATTTACACAAATGAGTTGTCAATATTGTATTGGTTACTCATCACATTATATCACATCATAATGTGATATAAAATCAATACAAAACTATCAACTCATCTGTGTAAACTCTTTAGATAATTCTGTTTGGTCATCATAGTATTACTCATTTCTATTTGTCTTTGAGATAGAAAAATCTCTGGAAAAAAAAACAAGCACAATTCAACCTCTCACCTTTTAATGCACCATATACAATATATCCAAACTTCAGAATTTGATTCTCTATATACATGTACCTATCATTGCAACTTTACTACAATAATCCTTCTTCTTTTTTTATCAGCAAAAATAATAATTTTAGTAATGAGTTAGAATTTATCTTGCATCACAAACCCAATACACCTCAGATTCTATTGCTAGTGCAAAGCCACCCATAACTTCCATTAACCTATCAAAATAAAATACCAAAGGAGAAAGCTAGGCAAGACACCAACTGGGCATGAAAATAAACAAACAAAGAAAAAGAAATACAAACCACGCACAATACCTGTAAAAAAAGAAGCACAAATACAAACCATAGTTTCTTTCCCGCTCTAATCTATGAATTCCTTTCTCCCCCAATAAATCACTTCCACTGGCCCAATGCAATCAACCATCGAAAAAATCTCCCCTCCCTAGCCATTGAAACTTCCCATCGTTGTAACCAGAAAAAGTGATTTTTTCTAGCTAATTAGGCAATTAATAAACCTAATTAAATCAAAATGTACAAAGAGAACCCCCAAAGGAATTTATCTCCCAAAAAAACTCCAGAATTGAACCCATAATTTAAATGTTAGCCCTTGTTGAGTTTACCAATTCAGAAAGTTACCATAGTATTGGATTTCTCTATAAACACTATGATAAGGCACTAAACAATGTAATCAACTTTCTTAGTAAACATTGTAAGTTGTAACACCTCATAATTGAAGTAATGACCAAACATCGTTGTAATCAATTGGCAAGATGCCAACAAAATCAAGACTATCCAAATAAAAAAAATTAAAAAATAGGAGACTTACCCCAACACGCGAGCCACTTATAGAAGACCCAAAATTGAATTGAAAACATACAATCACCCAGATTCTTACACAATTTTTTGAAGAAACCTCATTTATATCATAATACAAACCCACCATTTGAAGTATTCAAATCTTATGGGTTGGAAAAAGAGAAGAAACAGGAAGCTTCTAGAAGAGGAGAAGCAAAAACTCCTTTGATTTTCTCCCTCTCCTTGTTATAGGGATTAAGATTTAAAGTATTCAAATCTCATTGGTTGGAAAAAGCTCAAAATTGTATTTTAGAAAAAATTCAAATCTGTATTCAACAACATAAAACATAGCAAATTCGTGAAGATAATGTTAGGAAATCAAGTTAACAAACCCAATTCATGAAATAAACCCTAAAAAAAATAAGAGAGGACACGATTGGTTTGCATCTGACTTCGACCTCCTTTTGTAAACTCAAGAATAAAGCTCTAGAATACCCTCATTTTGTAACCCCTGGAAGAAGCAGTGACTAAACACAACAATGGTGGTGCCAACGTGGTCCGTCCAGATGGAGTGATCGACGAGATCGAAGAGCTATTAATTCCCAAATCTGTACAAATTGAATTCAATCGGAGGTGAAATTTGTAGTTTATCTCCGTCGTTAAATCGGAGGAAGCGCCACAAGTGGTGCCGCTAGTGATAGTGGTTGCTATTGCAACAGTGGGTGTCGATAGTAGGAGAAGAGCAACGCCAAACTAGTGGTGATGGAGTGGCGATGATGAATAGGGGTGTCAATTCGTGTTATCGTGTTATGTTTGGGTCATGTCAAGGCATACATATTCGAAAATATGTGTTAACCCTAAGCCTGACACTATTAAATAATCGTATCAAGTTTCAAAACCCAAACCCAACCCATTTATTAAATAAGTTATACGTATCGACACACTTAACCCGTTTATTTTAATTTTTATTTTAATTTTTTATTTTTTAAATAAAATTTTTTACCTCTCTTTCAATATGTATAGATAATTTTCATGTTTAGTAAACTTTGAACATATACTAAATCAAAGTAAAAACCTCTTTTAAAAAATCTCAAAACCTTTATAAACTTTCAATATGAGACAAATTACCTTAACTCATGATATTTTTTATAATTAATCGTGTTAAACAGGTTAACACTACTAAAATCTAAACACGACATGTTTATTAATCGTGTTATACGTGTCAACCCGTTTATGATCCAAACCCATTTATGCTAAACCCAAACTCGTTAACTTCGTGTCGTGTTTGAGTCGTATTGTCGTGTCGTGTCAAAAATTGACACCCATAATGACGAGAGAGAGAGAGAGAGAGAGAGAGAGAGAGAGAGAGAGTTTGTTGATCGTGATATTCATGAGAGAGAAATAAAGACCGAAGTGAATTGTCGATTTTTTACTTAAAAAATATTATTAAAATATAAGGATAAAGTGGTAAATGAACAATTTTTATTAACCTCGTTTGTTCGACATGACTGACATAGGGACAACGTTATTTCAAAAATTATAAGGGAGGTATCTAAAATTGTTAGAAATTCTAAGGGAAGTAAGTGTAATTAACCCAAAAAATTATTACACGAGCTTTTAGCAATGCATCAAATACTTTTTTGTTCGTTAGGAGAGTAGCAATATTCCAACATTGATAAAACAAAAAAATTAGATAAAGAAAAGAATACACAACTAAAAAAAATATAACAAAAAAGAAAATTCTCTATCCAAAAAAATTGTGAAAATTTCTTGAAGATGCTAACAAAAAAATAAATTATTTGCTTGGCAAACAAATAAATTATCCTCAACAACAAGCTAAAAAGAAAATCACTTTTCTTTTGTTTAAAAAAAATTTCTTTTAATTTCTTTCCCTCAATGAATCCTTAAACCAAATGGAGCCATATTCGCAACGAATTAATTGTGCTTGTGGAAGGAGTAACCCAACCATAATCTTATCATCAAATATATTCTTGAGAACGCAACCATAGCCCATAGAGAATGGCTATAATGGCACATTCTACGCTCATTACAGGGCATAGGATAGTCTAATCAAAAACCATAGAATGCCAAAAATGAAACACAACACACTATGCACTTCTGTTTGGGGCATGGTGGGTTAACATCAATTTCTCAATCCCTTGCTATATTTCAGGTTTAGTGGCATTTTTCATTAGTTTTAAGAAGCACCTACACACATACCCTCTTTATCCCTTTGAAATTCCCCTTCACTCCATCACCACATCAAAGAAACTCATACCTCCATTAATTTCTCTCTCAAATAGTTAGAATCGTCCCCAGCCACTCTCTGCATCTATAGCTATGATGATCATCTTTTCATTGATACTTCATCATTGAGTTCACCATCATCACGTGACAGCCCATGGCCTTCTCTTGTGCCATACTGTGTAAGGTTTTGACATGTAGGCTTCAATCCAAACCAAACTCTAACCAATCTCACCATCACTGAACCCATATCCAAAGTAAGGGTTTTCTCTCATTTGTACAACTCTTATGTTCGATTCGAAAAGAGTGCAAGAATTAGATTGGATTAGGAAATAAAAGAGGGTTAGTTTTGTCATTTTAAAAAATTAACATTGCCCCATCACCAACTTTGGATCTGGCTCATTAAATTTAAAAATTTAGAGACTTTTATGGTTCGTGACTGTTATTTCCGGTACCAATCTTGAGAGTTGATTCAGTTGACTTTGATGAATTTCATGAGAGTTGGCTATGATGGAAGTCATTGAGGATGCGTGGAAGAGTTAGAAAAAAATTGAAGATTTTTGTGCAAGTGTTGTAAAAAATGAAAACTTCTTGCGACTAATAGGAGTTGATGTCCCCATGTCACGCCCCGAATTTCTACAAACCCGGGAAGTGAGTAAAATGAAAGAAGAAAATTAAGTGAAAGGTCATAAGGTGAATTTAATTTCTCATTCATTCATTTTCCCATGTTTTCCCAAAAATTAGAAGTGAAACTTTATTAACTAGACCCACCCAAGATGAGTCCCAAATAGTAGTCAAACACCTCCCCCAACTAATGGTCAAGGTGGTCCAAGTAGTGTCCAAAAATGGTTTCTAAAATAGTCCCAAATCATCCCTAAAAACGCCTTGAAATGATGGCCCAAATGGGCCCCAAAATGCCCTAAGGCATGGTCCAAGAATGGGTCAAGAAGTCCACCAAAAATTGTCTAAGGAAGGGGCCAAACATGGTCCATGCAAATGGCCAAACATTGCCCATGCGAGTGGCCAAATATAGCTTAATAAGAGGGGGCCAAACATGGCCCAAAAAGGTGACCAAAAATATCCCAACAGGGTGGCCAAACATGGCCCAATAGGGTGCCCAAACATGGTCCAAAAAGGTGCCCCAAACATGACTAAAAACGGTGGCCAAAGGGCAGGTGTCATGGGCTGTCAGGCTGGGCACACAAGGACAAGGCAGCAGGCCATGCGCATGGCACAAGGTAGTGGCGCGCAGGGCACACACGTAAGCACGCATGGCGCACGCGCAAGTAGGGAAACAGGCAAGGCGGTGCGCGTGTAGGGGCGTGAGTGGGGGCTTGGCTGTGCGGTAGGGGGGTTGGTTGGGCTGTTTTTGGGGCTGGTTTACTATAGCTACCATTCATTGCTACAGTAAACCAGTAGCTAAAATGCTACAGTAGCAAAATTTCCAACTTTGGCCAAAAATCTTGATTTTGATATTTTGCTACCCATTTCAATTTATTTCATCACCAAGCTTGGTGTAGGGCCCTATAACATGTAAATTGACCATTTTACCATTTTTTTCTTATTTTTCAACCTTAAGTAATTTTTAGACTAATTGACTCCTATTTTCATTTCCTTACCTTCCTTTTTCTTCTTAAGTCATTTAATTCCCTACTAAAAAGGTATAGGTATGCTCTCCCGCTCTACTCAATCTAATTGCTATAATTTGAAAAATTCCGCCATAGTTACCTTTGTTTTCTAAGCTTTTTTCCACCTAATATTTCTCAACACTTTATATATACAAGCATATGTGCATTCCATCCTCATTCGATGGCTACAATTTCCTAAGAATTCAACATACATCATTTAAATATTCAATCTACCATATATGCACATGTACTTGAATTTCACAACATCACTATCTCATGCTCATTACAATATATAGGGCATTGCCCGTTGTTTTCATAATATACAAGGTGTGTACAAATAAACACACATGGTTTCAGGGCTTATGCCCTTATATAACTCAAAAATAATGCCTCAAGGGCCAAATCTTCTTCATGGTCCATTTTTCTTTCCTTTCTTCAAGACTTCAACAAGTCTCAAGTACCCGGAACCTTATCTAAAATATGATATCCCACGAGGGCTCAGCTCAACTACTGGTATAACATAATGCTAATGCAAGGATCAAAATTAAGGCGTGGCATGTGCAAGTGTACATTTATAATCTACATGCCTTCCAATCCATTAATACAATGTAATGAAAATATGCGTGACACACCCATGCAACTCTATGCCACACCCATGTCTCATTTACGGATCGCTCCCGATGGATCCTGAGGACCAATACCCGTTCACGAATCGCTCCCGTTGGATTCTAGGCACCAATGCAATGGCCAATTTTGGGTTTTTCACTACAGGATCTACACCCTCATAATGCATAGCACCAAGTGCTCAACCCACACTATGTTTTCAAGGAATCACACCATGCCAATATGCTTTGATTTCACCATGCAATAATGTAATCACAATGAAGCATTTTATCAACACACAGAGCATGCTTTAAATAATGCAATGTACTTAAAGCAACTATAACTTTTATATCACGAAACTTCGTTTACATGAACCTCACATGTAATCCAATCAATTTCACATATAAACACATTACATATTCACAACCTTAACAATTTCTCAAAGATCATAAAATACATAAAGTACCAACACTATGAAATAAATCATAACTCTCAAACCACAAGAGTTTCTCTACATAAACATAAGCTAGAATGTAATGAATCAAACATATAAACAAGTTACATGTTCATCACTTTGACAAATTCTCTAAGATTACAAAATACATAAAGCACCAACACCTTGAATAAATCATAATTTTCCAACAACAAGATTTTGTCTACATGAACATAGGCTAGAATACAATGAATTTCACTTATAGTCATGGTTCATGTTTATCACTTTTCCAAATTCCCAAAGAATGCATAAGTACATAAACAACCAACTCTAGGTTTTCAAAGCAACTACATCCTAAGTAACTTTTTAACAACAAGTAAGCATATAAACCATTCAATCAACTTATAAAACACTCCTAAACTTAATCCTATTACTTACTTAGCAAAAAATCATACCTAAAAGGGTTTTTCTCGACCCTTGGGAGTTGTGTTTGTTGTGTAGCTGAACCGATCAGTGAGAATATAGCCATTGATGAGAGGAACAACTTCCTAGAAGGAAGTCTTACAAGAATCTTGGCGTAGGAGTGTGTTTTGGTGGCTTGAAGCTTGGAGAATCTTAGGTTTTTCTTCACTTTTCTTCCATGAATGTGAAGCTGCACCTTCTTCAGACCATTTCTATTTTTTTTTCACACTAAGGTGTCTATTTATAGTAAAGGGGACAAAAGGGCAAAATGACCTTTTTGCCCTTAATGAATCCGGGACCCCGTTACACTACAACCCTTCCCGAAACGCCTCAATTCGACATTTTACTTTAGTCAAAGTTCTTAAAATTATTTTAAATAAAATTTTTTTAAAAAATTTATTTTCGCCTGCGGCCGGGTTTGGCCGGTTCCACCCGAGATGCCCTTTTTGGTCCAATTTTAAAACTTTCTCCGAATAGGTTCAAATTTTTACAGGAGGTTTATTTTAATATTATAATTATATTTCTCTTCTATGGCATACTCAAAATATGCTTCTAAATATGATTTATGTCTAAATGTGTATGTATAATGCCCTACCGGCAAATGGAGCATGAATAGTGCCTTACCGGCAGAAACGAAAAATTTATCCTCAATTTTTAGGTCTATACACCCCACCTCAGTAAAGTTGAGAGTCGTGCAAGTTACTCCCGTTCCTGTTTTTTGTTCTCAAAGATTTTGGAAATCACTTTTTTTTGTTTCTTATTTTTAGCCTAAATTTGAAAACGTTTCAATAAAAATAAAAACAAAAAGAGCAACCAAAAGCATTTTTTTCTTTCATTTCCAAAAAAGTGAAAATGAAAACAAAAAACAAAAAACAACAACTTTATCAAACGATTCTTGAGATTATATTTGTTAGATTTAATTGGGTCACATGAGTACATCGATTATCCTTATGAAAACTCAAGGAGCTTGATTTTTAATTCAGAGATAATTCTGAAGGATGTGTTCAATGAATATTAAATCTATAGTGCTTTAGATTTGTGTGCAATTAAGATAAAATTCACTTATGTATTACATTGATCACTTATAGTGAGTGTTTTATCCTTAGATTCTAAGTTGGAATTTGTTATTATTAGGAGCAAGACCTTAGATAATTTAGTAGCAACTCTAAGTTAAATTGGACAAGGGAAATATCCTTAGTATCTCTAAACTTAGTTCTGCTATAGTATACTTATGTGTGTAAATGACCTTAGGTTCTGTATGTATGTCATAGCTCTTTCCAACCCTATTTCATTGACCTATATCATGGTTGGAAAGAAACATTAGATATAGATTTTGTTATATTTTCCTTTTTGCTCTTCTATTTGCAAAGTATAATCCAATGTTTAATGTGATATTCAATATGTTAGGACAACTCACTTTGACTAGTCCAGTTGTCCATCATGTCCTCCTCATTAGGGGATGTCATGGGTTCAAATGTCACTTCTATTATTGGGGGATGTGAGCATTATTTTCTGTTGCTTGTATAGTATTAGAAAACAACATTTATTTCAGAAAATACAAAAATTGTTTTGAAATCAGAAAACTGTTTCAAAACTAGAAAAACTATTTTGAAACCAGAGATCATATACTTAATAGAAACGAAAAACAAAAAAACATTATAAATATTTTCAAAACAAAAAACTGATAATTAAAAACAAAAACAGAACCAAATATAGAAAGCAGAACTGAAACTGTAACACAGACTTACAAACGAAATTGCATAAATAGTATAGAAACAGTGATCGAGGCTAGTGCTTTGCACTAGGTCCTTAAGACAAATTACGCCCCTTATAGTGGTGCTTACTAGTTCTTAGGTATTTTATCTCCTAAGATACAATGATCATTCACACGCAGACATGAAGCACTACAGTAGGGTGTTTGGTGAACCAAACTTGTAACTTGAACTCTCTTTGATAGACTGCAGAAACTTGAATTGTGAAAAATTGATGAAATGAATGCAATGATGGCGTTATATCTATAGAAGGACTGGTGACTGTTCAAACAGACACAACCTCCAAAGTTTACGGCTGATCAAAGATAATGGTTGAGTTGGTGTGGCTATTCGTAGAGTCGCCTCTGTTAATGTAAACAAGCATACAGCTTTCCATAGTGATTGTTCAGCCTTTATCCAAAACAACTATTTTGGTTCAAACGGTACCAAATAAAATGACTGCATTTTGTTTTAAAAGGTAACAATTAAAACGGTAACATTTTGGAAAATAAAATTTAAATAAAAAATTATTTAAATAAATTTTCTCCAAAATGATATATACATTGCGGGCCAAGGCCCAAACTCGAACTTGACTCTACCCGATTGGGTTTGGTGCGGTGTGGGACGACGGCGCACGTGCGTATGTGGTGAACTAAACATGTGCTAGGTTCTCCTCCTTATACAAAACTTGGGTGCCTTTAAAGGCCCAAACCCTCATTCAAGATAATTATATATATACTCACCTAAGGCTTTGTGCCCATCCTACATGGGACATAAGCTTTCACAAGATTCACACCTTGTTACCATTTTCAAGTGGTGATGTTTGGAAGCAATTTCTCATTTACTCCTTAATGGTTTGAAGCAACCCAATATATATTCTTAATCTTTTAATGGAGGACAACACATTTCCATGTGGACCTACCAAAATTAATGTGTGGATCCATTTTAATTTTAGCTCAAAGATGGCAAAGAAATGATGCTCAATAACCCATTTTTCCAACAATCTCCCACGTGAATGAAATTGACTAACAATAATGTAAATGATATACAGACACTAAGAGAGAGTTTAGTTGGAAATCTCTTGTATACAGAAAGGTAGCTTGTGGCCTTGGACCTTTCCTTACAAAATACTATCGGGGTTACTAGTTGATCAGTGAACATGATGTCTTGAACTGTTCAACCGTTTGTGTAAACCAAGACAATAACATTCACACAAAATCTTTCCTGACACAGTTAGGTCTCATGCTTGTATTCATTTTGGCCTGAACAATTCCTAGTTTTTTTACGAGTGCTCTTAGAGAATTTAGCCTTATCATTCTCACAGAACCGGCCTAGTTCACACTCACATAGGTGATTCTTATTAAGAGTATCCTACTATACCCCACTTATGTTAACAAGGTATAAGAATCATTAAAGGATTAGCTTATCCTAACCAACATTGCATGCTGTCACTATTCTTATCATAGGAATAAGTAGGAGATATTAGCTCTATAGTGATCTTGTTGAATCACACACAATTCGGTTGTCCCTTTGAACTTAGATCTTAAGATCTCCAGTCAGCTAGGTTGGGTTGCCATTATGACGACTCTTAATGTATAGTCTTTATGTCACGCCCCAAATTTTTCAAAACCTGGGGAGTGAATGGAAATGAACTAAAAAGAATTAATTAAATACAATTGAATGGATTTAGTTGATTACACATTAATTTTTTCATGTTTCCAAAAATTAAGAATGAAAAATGCTAACTAGACTCGCCCAAGATGAGTTCCAAATACTAATCAAATATCTCTCCAACTAATGGTAAAAAATAGTCTAAGTCATGTTCAAGCATGACTTTCAAGATGGCCCCAAAAATGTCTCTAATGTGCCTTGAAACAATGGCCCAAAATGGTCCCAAATATTGTTCAAAAATAACTTAGAAGGTTAATAAAAAATGGTCTAAGACATGGGCAAAAACTAGCCAAAAATGTTTGTCCAAGGTGACTCAAATTAATGGCTAAAGTAGGCTAAAAATGCCCTAAGGCATATACCAAAGATAGGTCAAAAATTCTACCTAAAGTGGTCTAAGAAAGTGGCCAAACATGGCCTTGAATAATGACTAAAATGTGTCCCAATAAGGTGCCAAACATGGCTTGGTATAATGGCAAAAAATGGCCATAAAGGGGCTCCAAAAGGAAGTGTCAAACATAGAAGGGAATAGCCTTAAAATGGCCTTGGAAGGCATGTTATGGCATGCCCATGGCAGCAGGTGCAAGGGCACGCACGGTGGGGGTGGCCAAGCGCGTACGCAAAGGGGCGGCCAGGCGGGCGTACGCGCGCGCGGGGCTGGGCTGCTGTTCGCTGGTCTTCTGGCCTTGGTCCAAAATCTTTTTTTTTTTTTTTGCTACAGTATTCCAGTGGCTAAATTGTTACAGTACCAAAATTCCAACCTTGGCCTAAGATCTTTATTTTGATATTTTTGTACCTATTTCAATTTATTTTATCACTAAACTTGGTATGGGACCCTATAACATGTAAAATGACAATTTTACCATTTTTTCCTTATTTTTTGACCTTAAGTGATTTTGAGGCTAACCACCTCTATTTTTCATTTCTTTACCTTTCTTTCTTCTTCTTAAATCTTTTAATTCCCCTACTTAGAAAGTCTAGGCATGTTCTCCCGCTCCACTCAACCTAATTACCATATATTAAAAAATCTCAACATAGTTTCCTTTGTTCATTAACCATTTTCCCTCATCCCATTCTTCCTCATCATCCTCCTCAACACCAACAACACCTAATAGAACATTTATTTATACAACATTATATTTCTAATATTCACAAGTATATTTTAAAAACAAGTAACTACATGGAGCTCCATGCTCCTCATTTACATTCAATACATAATTTCATACAATCCATCATAAAATTAAGTTCATAACTTACACAAGGTCTACGTTTTAAACATGAAATAAACTTCGTGGGACTTATGCCCTTACATACAAGATATAGGCCTTAGGCCAAATATACATCAAAATTCACTTTCCTCCTCCATGCTTCTAGACTTCTTCAAGTCTCAAGTGCCGAGAGCCTCATCTGTAATATGTAATCCCATATAGGGTAAGCACGACGACTTCTATGACATAAAGAAAAAAGGTAAGGCGTGACATTTGTAAAGTGAACACTTATGCGCTATAAACCTCTCAATTCATTAATGCAATGCAATGGCAATATGCATGACACACACATGCAACTCTACGCCTAACCCATGCCTCGCTTCACAGTCCACCCCCGTCAGCACGCGAGTACTGTTCATTTACCAAATTTTGGGTTTTTCACTAGAATATTTACACCCTCATAATGCATAGCACCAAAGCGCTCAACACACGCCATGTTTCTAAATATTCAAGTATGCTAAGATGCCTTGATTTTTCTATACAATTTCAACAAGGCATTTTATCAAACACATGGGGTATGCCTTAAATCATGCATCATGCATTAAGCAAACCATAGCTTTCAAACCACAATACTTTGTCTACATGAACATAGGCTATAATGCAATCAATTATACATATATTCATGTTACATGTTCACAACTTAAATAAATTTTGAAAGAACACACAAGTACACAAAGTACCAATATATTGAGCAAACCATAACTTTCAAACTACAAAACTCTGTCTACATGAACATAAGCTATAATGCAATCAATTATACATATATTCATGTTACATGTTCATCACTTTACCAAATTCTCAAAGAATATATAAGTACACAAAATACCAACCTTAAGTTTTCAAAGCAACTATATGCTAGGTGATTTTCTAACATCAAGTAAGCATGTAAGTCATACAATCAACTTATAAAAACACTACTAAACTTAACTCTATTCTTTACTTAGCAAAATATCATACCTAAAAGGGTTTTTCTCAACCCTAGGGAGTTGTGTTCACTTCAACGTAGAACCAATTGGTAGGATCATAGCCCTTGAGGTGGGGAATAACTTCTTAAAAGGAAGCCTTGAGAGATTCCAAGGCTAGAGATGAGTTTTGGAAGGTAGAAAGTTGAAAAACCTAGGTCATCTTCAGGGTTTCTCTCCAAGAACGTGTTGCAGCAGTTCCTCCAAACAAATTCTAAATATTTTAGATTCTAAGTGTCTTATTTATACTTAAAGGGCCAAGGGGTGATAAGACCATTTTACCCTTAATGAGCTGCGGGACCCCGTTACACTACAACTTGTCCCGAAATGCCTCAAATAAATATTTTTATTTAACCAAAGTTCTTAAAATTATTTTAAATGATATTTTCGCCTGTTGGCGGGTGTGGCCGGGTCCACCCGAGATGCCATTTTGGGTCCTTTTTCAAATTATCTCCAATTTTGCTCAAATTCTCACTTGAGATATATTTTAACATTCTAAGCATATTTTCCTTATATGGAATACTCAAACTATGCTTCTAAACATGAATTATGTCTAAATGATGTATGTGCAGTGCCCTACCGGCAGTTAATGCATAAATAGTGCCTTACCGGTAAAAAATGAAACATTTATCCTGATTTTTCAGATCTTTACACTTTAAACCCATTCCCCTCGATGAACTATTTACTTACTCTCTGGACAAACCTTTGATTAACGGATTTACAATGTTTTCTTTTAACCTTATATATTCAATAGTCATAATGCTATTTGAGAGCAGTTGTTTCACAGTATTATACTTTCGATGAATATGTCGAGACTTATTATTATACATGTGACTTTGTGCCTTACCAATCGTTGATTGACTATCGCAATGAATACAGATAGTGGGCATTGGCTTTGGCCACATTGGAATATCTTTTAGGAAGTGACAAAGCCACCAAGCTTCTTCACCAACTTTCTCAAATGCAATAAACTCAAATTCCATCGTTGATCTAGCAATGCACATTTGTTTAAAAGATTCACAAGATACTGCTCCACTACCAAGTGTAAACAAATAACCACTTGTGGATTTTAAATCTTTGGTATCGGATATTCAATTCGCATCGGAGTATCATTCAAGTACTATTGGATATCTTGAGTAGTGTAATCCATAGTTTTGGGTGTATTTCAAATACCTCAAAGCCCTAGCTATTGCCTTCCAATGGTCTGGACCTAGATTACTTGTGTATATACTCAATTTGTTGACATCATAGGCTATGTCTGGACGGGTACAATTCATCACATACATCAGGCTACCAATTATTTGTGCATACCCTAGTTGTGATATGCTTTTGCCATTATTCTTGGATAAGTGTAGATTTACATTTACATGTATTCTTACTGGACTGCTATCATATTGATTAAATTTTTTGAGAATTCTCTCAACGCAATATGATTGAGATAATATCAGTTCATTCAATGTTCTAAAGATCTTTATCTCAAGTATAACATCGACAATACATAAATCCTTCATGTCAAACCTATTGTTCAGCATTTTCTTGGTAGTTTTAATGATTTCATTATTACTACCTATAATAAGCATATCATCAATATAAAGACAAATAATGACATAGCCATTTTTTTGTGTTCTTGATATATACACATTTGTCACACTCATTGATCTTGAACAAATTGACACCATTACATTGTCAAATTTCTCATGCCACTACTTTGGTGCTTTCTTTAATCCATATATATTTCTTTATCTAAATAACCATTTAAGAAAGTTGTCTGATTGTATATAGCTGCAATAGCTATTAACATTCGAATGGATGAAATCCTCATAACAAGTGAATATGTATAGAAATAATCCAAGCCTTCCTTTTGTTTGTATCCTTTGATAACAAGCCTAGCCTTGTACTTATCGATAGACCCATCTATTTTCATTTTCTTCTTGAATATCGATTTATACCTTAGAGGTTTAGAACCTAGAAGAAGATTTACTAGTCCATATGTATGATTTTGCAAAATGGATTCTACTTCACTATTTATCGCCTCTTTCCAATATGGAGCTTCATGACTGGACATTGCTTCCTTAAAGCTCTAAGCCTCATCTTCTAACAAATATGTTAGAAAATCTGGACCAAAAGATTTAGATGTTCTAACACTTTTGCTGCATCTAGGTTCATCATCATCTTATTGGTCTTGACTATTGCTTATTGTAGTGTCATAAGTTCTTTTATGATAACTCATTTGTTGTGTGGAATTGCAAGAAAACACATGTTCAAAGAACGATGCATTCGTCGACTTAATGATAGTATTAAAATTCATATAGGGAATTTCAAATTTATGAATCAGAAATCGATATGCACTATTATTATGAGCATACCCTATGAAAACACAATCAATTATTTTCGGTCCTATTTTAACCTTTTTAGGTGTAGGAACTGCCACTTTCGCCAAACACCCCCACACTTTTAAGTATTTGTAGGAAGGTCTTCGACCTTTCCATAATTCATAAGGAGACTTATTGGTTTTCTTTTAAGATAGTCGGTTGAGAATATAATTTGCAAAAAGAATAGCTTTCCCCTTGCAAATTATGAGGTAGTCCATAACTTAATAATAATGCATTCATCATTTCTTTTAAAGTTTTATTTTTTCAGTTCAGCAACACCATTTTGCTAAGGTGAATAGGTAGTTTTCATTTGGAGTATAATACTATGTTGTGAACATAACTCACCAAAAGGTGATTCGTATTCACCACCTCTATCACTTTTTATTATCTTAATCTTCTTATCAAATTAATTTTCAACCTCATTCTTGAAATGTATAAACATTTCCAATGACTCATCGTTACTTCCTAACAAGTAAACATAACAGTATCTTGTGAAATCATCAATAATGGTAAGAAAATATTTCTTACCACCTCTAGTTTGAAAAATTTTCAAATCACAAATATCTGAATGTATCAATTCTAGAGGTTCACTACTTCTTTTAACTGATTGAAAATAAGTTCTTGTAAGCTTTGCCTGCACACAAGTTTTTCATTTATGATCTGGATCAAATTCAATTTTAAGTAAGTATTCCATATTAACTAATCTACGCAATGTATCATAATTAACATGTCCTAATCTACCATGCCACACATTTGAAGACTCAAACATATAAGCAGAAGATGTGTTTTTATTATTATGCTTAATAGAAGGTATAATAATCATTACATTCATTTTAAAGAGCTCATCGCTTATATACCCATTTCCCACATATATCCCATTCTTGGACAGGATAAATTTTTCTGACACAAAGACCGATTTAAATCCCTTTTTGCTCAATAATGGTCTAGATACTAAGTTTTTCTAGATATCAGGCACATGCAACACATTGTTGAGGATGAGTTCCTTTCCAAAAGTCATCTTCAACACTACTAGTCCTTGACCTTCAACCTTCAAAGTCGAGGAATTACCTATAAAGAATTGTTCTCCATTATCTATATTATGATATGATGAGAACATCTTCCTATCTGAGCATACACGGCGAGAAACACCTGTGTCCACCCACCATTCTTTGGTGTTTCCAACCAAATTTACTTTACAGACCACTATGGACAGGTTCATTTCAGAAACGTCTTCAGAGAGATTGTCCACTTGGGTCATATTAGCCTAAGCTAGTCTTCCGCTAAGATTCCCTTTGTCCTTTTTGATTGTGATTGTCCTTAGCACGGCGCCCTTATTTGTTGCACACATAACTTGCCTTGGAATTTCGTATTAGGACCTTGTTTGGGACCACTGCCATTATGATTCATCTTTTTGTTCTAAGAGCTTTGCCCTTGTTCCAAAACATTAGCCTTGAATTCCATGACTACATTTCTTACTTTACTTTTATAAGCACAATTGTCTTCCTCTATCCTCGGTCTGAATATCAAGTCTTCAAGTTTTATCTCATTGCGCTTGTGTTTAAGGTAGTTCTTGAATTCTTTCCATAATGGCGAAACTTTTTCAATAATTGCAGCCACTTGGAATGATTTACTTAAAAACATTCCTTCTGCATGAATCTCATATAGGATAACTTGGAGATCTTGAACTTGGTTGATCACTATTTTAGAATCCACCATCTTGTAATCTATGACTCTGTTAACAACAAATTTCTTCATTCCAGTATCTTCCATCTTATACTTCTTGTCAAGTGAATGCCACAATTTCTATGTAGTCTTGATGGTGCAATACATGTTATATAATGTGTTGTACAGACCACTAAGGATGTAATTCTGGCATAGGAAATATGCATGCTTCCATGCCTCTACAATGACAACAACCTGCCTGTCTGTCTCATTCTCACTTAGTGTAGGAGCATTCTCACGAAGGTACCTTGCCAAGTTTAATATAGTGAGGTAGAACAACATTTTATGTTGCCACCTTTTAAAGTTAGTGCCATTAAACTTCTCTGACTTCTTTCCATAACTCACAGTCATTGGCGCCATAACAGGCGTAGGAGGAGGCACACGCAGTAACAATAGGGGTAGAAGGAGGAGGAGGGTCAGTAGCCATTTCTATTGAAAATGCAAGGTTTATGTCACGCCCCGAATTCCAGCGAACCCGAGGTGCGAGTAACGAGACAAAAGAAAGTAAAATAATAAAGGAATAAAAGATAATTAAGGACGATCACATACATTCTACATACTGTTCTGATAAATACATAAGGTCTGGTCCATTTCTTCACCACATACAAAATAAAATACAGTCGCGGGCTTATGCCCTTACACAATATCAAAAGCGCCCCTTGGGCCTAACATAGTCCCTAATCAGTTCATCTCCACGTCTCGTACAGCTGGGACATCATCTGAAATGTTTGCCCCACTAAAGGGGTCAGCTCAACATGCTGGTACAATATAATGCTAATGCAAGAAACAGAACTAAGGTCGTGGCATGTGCAAGTGTACAGTTATTTCTATATGGCATTCGATATCATGATGGCAGCATATAAACAATATGCAGTATATGAGCAGTATGCGTGACACACCCATGCAACTCTATGCCACCCATGTCTCATGATACGGTCATTCTCCGCTGGCATGAGTACCGCCACGTATGTCTCGCTTCACGGTCCGGAATCCGTCAGGCAGGCAAGTACCTATTGGCCGATTTTGGGTTTTTTCACCACAGGATCTGCACCCTCATAATGCAAAGCACCAAGTGCTTACCCACACCATGTCCAAGGAATCACACTATGCCAATATGCTCTGATTTCATCAAGTCATAAGGTAATCTCAATGATGCATCTCTTTCGTACATAAAGCATGCTTTCAAGTACATATTTCATAATATCAACAGTCCTCAAAGCATATGATTCACATACTACACTTACACATGCAGTATACACATAATCATCATCCAACATCAGCAAGATAGTATGAAGCACATAAGCATGTGAACATTCAAGCAAACATGTGAACAATCAAGGCAGCAGAACAAGTATTCCTAATCTTAATTCTATTTCTTACTTAGCACAATATATCGTACCTGATAATCGACCTCAACTCAGGGAAAGTATACTCGTAGTAAAGTGAAATCACTGTAAGAACACCAAAGGTCAGGTCACCTTCTCTTGCCTTTCCGTGTCCCTAAAATCATAACATGAGACTCAGTTCAATTGTCATATGAATTATGCTATTCATCAAATTTTATGTCTTTATCTTATAAGTTTCTATTTTGCTAAATTAAACTCTACTATTGGATCCGGGACGTTGAAGAAAATAAGTTTAGATTTTCGTAGAACTGAATTCGGACATCTGGGTTCAAAAGGGCAAAACAGTCATTTTGCACTTTTCACGGGTCCTTACACTTCGAGACTTCTTTCCACAAATTGGACTCCATGGTTGAGTCCGGAATGCTCGAAATAATAAAGTTCCACTATTTGTTTACCTAATTCGGAGTTCGTTTGACTGTACTTTAATTCAGGGGCATTTTAGTAATTTTATATGTTGCTACGGGTCTTTTATTTTTTTTCGGGACCCCGTCTCGTAAAACGGACCTCACCATTGGCCTCAGAATGGCCGAGATAGTCAAAATACACTAATGACTTGTCCCATTTGTACTCCGGATTATTTTAGAATATTTAATTAATTAAATTAATTAAATTAATTAATTAATTAATTAATTTAATTAACTATTTTATTAATATTTTAATTCAGGTGGGTCAAAGTGTAATTTTTCCAAAGTTTAGGGGTTAAAGGGAAATTTTCGAAATCTGAGGGGTCAAATCAAAATTTTTAAAAAAGTACAGGACAAAATGGTAATTTTTTAGAAAGCTCAGGGGCAGTTTCGTAATTTGCAAAACCCTATTCTTAATTTGGATAGCCAAACAGTGGCTAATCCAAAACAGGGATAAGATATCCCTGTTCCTATTAAATTCTAATTTCCAATTCCTTATCTTTGTAGCCAAACACTCCCAACCCTAATTTTAATTTAAAACAAGAATGCGACACGTGGCAGGGGCGGACCGGCCCAAGCCCGACCCGACCCGAACCGACCCGACCCAAGCCCGGAACAGTTCCCTTCTTCCCCCCGTTTTTTCGGTGACGCACAGTAGGGTTCCGGCGCCTTCTCCGGCGCTGGCGACCGATCTCCGGCGACTTTTCAAGGTTTTTAAAATGCAGTTCCCTCCCATTTTTCATGTAGATCTCATATTTAAAGTTAGTTTTGGATTCCACCCATTGGATTTTCACGAAATAGGGAGTTAATCCCTCGATCAAAACTCCGACCGATTCTATTTCTCCATTTTCCCTCACTGGTTTTGGTTAGTTCAGACTCCAAATGGTTTCTGCACCTTAGGAGGTTATTTTCCCATCATTCTAGTCTAATTTAACACATAAAATATCACAACCCATTTCCCCCAACCGTGACCTGCAACTCTACTGTTCTCCCTCATTCCTTGGTTATTCCACTTGGTTTTTCTTGCAAGATAATCTACATTTGATACATTACAAGACCCTATACTTAAAGCAATTTAATATGCAAGAAAATGAGAATTCAGAACTGGAACCACTCACCCCTTTTCTTTCTGGATTTTTCTCTCTCTAGCCGACCTCTCCTTCTCTCTTCTACTTCACCTCTGGTTCAAGCTCCTTGGACTCCTCCCAATGTACACGACCTCTCTTGCACAGCCTCCCTCTCCCCTTCTTTTTTCTTTCTTTTCTTCTCCCAACCGAGACCACACATAAATAAAACACACCTCCACTTCTCTCTCTCGGTTACTCCCCCTTCACAGCCCTTTTCCTTGACTTGTTCCTCTCTGTTTAGCCCCCCTTTTTCTTCCCCAAATGCAGCTTTGCATTAAATGCAAAGCTGCTCCTATATACCTATATATATATATATATCATCATCACACACACACACTCTCGGTCACAACCACCCTCACACACCCACGGTCTGGTGTACCCACACACAGTGCACACATGCACTGTTCTAAACACATACATATACACATATACATGCTCATATATCACTCTACACATAAACACCCACATACCATACATACATATCATCATTTCACACAGACATACTTGCTACACCTACATATATACATGTAATACCCCACACATGCATATATATATATATATATATATATATATATTACATATACATAGCACACATAACTCACATATATATATATATATTTATTTACACATAATCATACACACATTACATTCACACAATAATAATAATAATAATAATAATAATAATAATAATAATAACCATAACATTAAAAAAAAAATTAATTTAATAACCAAGAAAATTTTATATTTAAAAAAAAAAAAAAAATTTTGGATTATTACAGTTTAACATATTAAGATTGTAATAACAAAATAGTAAAAAACTGCTAAATAAAATAATGCAAATCCAGTAATATACTAAGAAACTTTTTTCAGTATATGAAATATTGCAAAACTGTAATAAATTGAACAAAGAACTCATAGTATATAAATATTGTAAAAATAAAAAATAGAACTGATAATAATACTACTGTAAAAATAACAATTAGTCTTAAGCTTGTTGTTTGTACAGTATTAGAAAATAATATTTATTTTATAAAATACAAAAAAAAAAAAATATTGAAATCAGAAAACTGTTTTAAAACTAGAAAAACTATTTTGAAACTAGAGATCATATACTTAACAGAAATAGAAAACTGAAAACAATATAAATATTTTCAAAATAGAAACAGAAAACTGTAGACAAAAATAGAACCAAATATAGAAAACATAATTGAAACTGTAACACAAACTTACAAACAAAATTGCAGAAATAGTATGGAAACAATGATCAAGGCTACTACTTTGCACTATGTCCTTAAGATAAATTACACTCCTCGTAGTGGTGCTTACGAGTTCTTGGACGTTTTGTCTCCTAGTATACAATGATTGTTCACACACAGATGTGGAGCATTACAGCAGCATGTCTGATGAACCAAACTTGTAACTTAAACTCTCTTTGACAAAATGCATAGACTTGAACTATGAAAAATCGATGAAATGGATGCAATGATGGTGTTGTATTTATAGAAGGACTGGTGACTATTCAAACAATCACAACCTCCAAAGGTTGCGACTGATCAAACCGACTAGCCATAATGGTAGAGTTGGTATGGCTATTTGCAAAGTCACATTTGTTAATGCGAACAAACACACAACTTTCCATGGTGACTGTTCAGCCTTTGTTTAAAACGACTGTGTTTTAGTTCAAATGGTACCAAATAAAACGACTACATTTCAGTTCAAATAGTAACAATTAAAACGGTAACGTTTTAGAAAATATAATTTAAATAAAAAATTATTTAAATGAACTTTTTTCAAAAAGATATATACAATGCGGGCCAAGGCCAGAGCCCAAACCCAACCCGATGTTGTGCAGGGAGGTGGCAGCGTGCGTATATGGTGAACCAAGTATGTGTTAGGTCTTCTCCCTTCCACAAAACTTGAGTGCCCCTAAGAGCCCAAACCCTCATTCAAGGTAATTGAATATATACTCACTTAAAGCTTTGTGCCCATCTTATGTGAAATACAAGTTTTTCACAAGCTTCACACTTTGTTACCACTTTCAAGTGGTAATGTTTGGAAGTAATTTCTCATTCACTCCTTAATGGTTTCGAGCATCCCAATATATCTTCTTAATCTCCTCATGGAGGAGAACACATTTCTATGTGGACCCACCAAAATTAATGTATGGGGTTCACTTTAATTTTACCTCAAAGATGGCTAAAAAATTATGCTCAATAACCCATTTTTCTAACATATTCATCTAACCATGGGTTAGGCTGATTTTTCTATCCAGGGTCTATATTTGAGAGGCTCCTGTTGCTATTAGATTATACGTCTCATGTTGCTATGTAATACTATAATTGTACTATTCAAAGTTGAGTTGAAATTTTATGACAACCTTATACAAGAGTGGATCCATAATGGGGGCACCGGGGGCAGGTGCCCTCACTGAAATTTTTGAAAAAAAATATAATTCAATTTAATAATTTTTGCATTCTAAAAAAAATTTAAAATTTCCCCCATTGGATAGATTTTTTTCAAGCTTACCCCCACTGCATTTGTTTTGAAATTTTTTTTAATTAGTCATATTTGTGGATAAAACCATAGAAACAAAGTGTTAAAATGCCAAATAATTATGTCAATTATATTCGTTTAAGCTTCTAAAAAGTTGGTGGTTTAATATAGTATAGAGTAAGCAAGGTCTTAAGCTCAAAATCTCATTGTTACCCCAATAAGTATAATTGATATATATATATATATATATATATATATATTAACCCACTGATGGTAGAGAAGCTAGTTGCATGTGAGGGGGCCTATTAAAAGATTAAATAATTTACTTATATATTTTTTTATTAACTTAAGTTCACATATGGCTTGGTAGTTTAATACAAAGAAAAAGTAAGACACGTTGCTTCCTGTTTTAGATGCTACTTCAATTACGTACTCTTGCTATACTATCATTCCATACACAAATTATACTACTTCAATTTCAACACTAATTTTTGACTTTTTTCCTTTAACTTTATGTATTTAATATCTTTAAGATTATGGTAAGAATTACTATTTTTTTATTTTCTTCAAAGTACCATTCAAGGGTTTACTAAAAAAAATCTTTTTTAAATGCTTATATTTGGCATTCAAATGAGGAGGAAGAAAATATATAAACTAATGAACATATGACTATATTTTTCTTTTCTTTTTTTTTTTTAAATTTATTCTAGTCTAAATTTCAATTAAAGGACACATCAAATGAGAGTTCTTAATGTTACATTCCTTTCATTATTTTTAAATAGTTACAACTAATTTAAATTTATTCTCTATAACTCATCCAGATATGAAACTCCCAAGTTAGTCATATGGCTATTTTACGAGACCTTAAAAACTTAAAATGAAAGAGAAATAGAGATCATCAAAATAAATAGAAAGATATGTGTTTGCTGAATAAAAGAACACTCATCGAGAACATTTAAATTAATATTTTTATATAAGAATTATGAATAAGAATTAATATTTTTCTTGAAGTAATATCAAATCATGTGCAAGTATTTTTCTTTAAATAATAGTAAAACATGTATAGAATGCACCCAAATGAGGCAAATCCCATATATAACATGTGTAAAGAATGTAACTTTTCTAATTTTAACGAAAAAAAAGGTATAACCGTTAAATCTAACTTATTCTTACTTTTTGTTAATATTACGATCAAACTTTTAATTTTTTGTTCTTTTTAATTATCCAAACTACATTTAGTAACAATTTATTTTATAAATTTTAATTTCATAAAATTTAATTTTGTTACTAAGTTTTATATTACCCCCATTGACATGGAATCCTGGTTCCGCTCTTGGCCCTATAATTGACTTGTTGGGATTGTATGCCCTTCACATTGGCAGATGCGCCCCGGCGGGGGGGGGGGGGGGGGAATCTTGGTATTGTAATTTTTATTCCTAATTTAGTTAAATATTTTAACAAAATATGATTTCCCCCCCCCCCCAAAAAAAATTATATATTTATATGAACTTTTTAAAATCTTATACCTTCAATTTGGCCCCCTCGAAAAATTTGATACTGTATCTTTTACCCTTAATTTTGTTAGAATATTTTAATAAAATAGGACTTGTTCCTCTAATTTTTTTTTTTATATATTCATATAAACTATCCTAAATTTTAATACCTGTAATTTGACCGCCTAACTAAAATTTCTGGATCCATCACTTGCCCTTCAAACCCAATTTATGGATAGTATTTTTTATATTTTTATTTAATAAAATAGTTTTATCTTTTGGCTGTTGTGGCATTAGGTGAGGATGGTTCTAGGATCATTCTATTATGAATTTTACGAGGCTTGATGTTATGATTCTATGGCTTGGATGCTTTATTTGTCCCAGAGTTTTATTTTTTCTGAGGTCCTTCTTCGCTACATTTTATGTCCTAGGGACTTATGTTGTTAGGGGTGCCTTTTGTGGTTTTGTTAGCCTGATAGTGTCATATATCAATAGTTGTCATTTTGTCTATTTGGTTTTGTGTCTACCCCTGTTTTTACTGCTACCCCTTGAGGCTTCTGCCTTTTTTCATTGAATAAAATCTTCTACATCTTTTTCTCAAAAAAAGAAAAAGAAATGACATTTCATTGTTTGTAAATGAAAGTAAAAACAGAGAAATTTTGGACACAGAAATTTGTCTGAAACCATCTAAAATTTCTCTGTAATATCCCGACCCGGGATACCGGGTCACATGACACGTATTACGAGGAAAAAGAAATTATATATATATAATTAATTAATTATTAAATTAATTAATTAATTATAGGAAAATGTATAATTATATGTATTAGTTATATATATATATATGTATATATATATATTAAATGAAAGAAATGTGAATAAGTTAAAAAGTAAAAAGGTGACCAAGTGTGAAGGTGTGTGTGTGTCGGCTGGTGTGTGTGTGTGTGTGTCTTGTATATATGTGTATATGTGTATATATGTGTATATATATGTATAAATATCTAGAATCAATTAATGCAAAGTAGGAAAGAGAGAAAGCAAATTTATGAGAAGTGAGGGCTAGTGTAGGGCTACAATCAGAAAGTAGAGAGAGAGAGAGAGAGATAGCTATAGAGAGAGAGAGAACATGAAGAGAGAGAGAGAGGTTGGCTACCTTGTTTTAAAAGCCAAACATGCAAAGCATGTTGTTCTCTCACGAAAGAAACCAAAGAAGAAGAACTGAGGAGATAGAGGAAGAGTTTGGAGCAAGAAAGAAAGAGAAATAGTGGTGAAAGGTGAGAAAAATTCAAGCTTTCAACTTTTTTCTCTCTCTAGAATTTCTCTAAGTATAAGCTGATTTAAAGTTTCATTTTATGTATATGATATATAGAACATATTTAGACTTGTTTAGCTATGGATTTTGAGCTTCAAAACAACCAAAAACACCTAACCCAAGAACGACAGCCATTGAAGACCTTGCCCATGGCAGGTCTGAACCGAGTCTCTTTAAGCTTGATTTGGCTTATCAAGACTTAAAGTGGACACTATGAGCATGCTAAAAACCTACACCCGCGACCCTGAAGCTCTAAAATCGATCCTCAAATCTCAAAGTGCAGGTTACGGGTTTACACCCCAAACCTCTAAACTCATGATTTAAGCCGTTTCTTTAAATGAAAATTGGATCTCCATGAAGAGGGGATCACAACAAGCCAAACCTTATCAAAAATGGTCAAGAAACGAGTGTGAACCGAGGCTAATACAGGTTTAGCTATCATGTCCAAAACCGAATTGATGAAGGAATTTTAAACTCCAAAACGAATGCCAAACGATTTGTATATACCTTGGGGATAAATTGGGACCAAAACAGTGTAGATTGGCTGTGTATAAATGCACGAAATAGGAAGAAATGGATTTCGGGAATTAGGGTTTTTCAGTCGGTGGAGTGGAGAAGATGAAGACGAGTCAACTCGTTTTTAAAATGGGGCTGAGTTGACTCGGACAGGTGGCAGCCTCTGGGCTTGCCACCGATTTATTGGAACGACACCGTATGAGTGTCGGTTCAAATTAAAAGAGACCTAGGGCTGACGTCATCATGACGTCAGCCACATGTAATAAACCGGATAGACCGGTTGGGTTACCCCTGAACCAGACCGGTTCACTTATATTTTAACCGAACCCTTTGGTTTATTTAATTAATTAAAAAATAAAATAAACCAACACTTTATCTATTTACGGATTGACCCCAGAAGTTTTAAAAATGCTACTGTGGCCCAACTGAGGGAAAATTTAAGCATTAAGGCCCCTGAAAAATAATTAAATTATTAATTTAATTATTTAATAAATAAGGTTAAATTACTATTTTACCCTTGGCTCAAAAATAGGGCAAATGAAGTCCAAATTAAGCTTATGAATAGTGTAATTTTACTATTTTGGACATTCTGAGATCAATGGTAGGGTCCGTTTTACGAGACGGGGCCCAGAAAAAAATAAATACACGTAAGGGGTAAATGACCAAAATACCCCTGACCCAAAATTTACAAGTTATTAGTGTATTCTTACTATCTTGGACCTTCTGAGTCCAATGGTGAGGTCCACAACACGAAACGGGGTCCCGAAAAATAAAGACACGTAAAGGGGTAAAAAGACCAAAATACCCCTGGTACCCCTAAAGCCGAAATGAGATCAGAAAAGGTCTAAATTAACTTTCTTTGACATCCCGGACTCAAAAATGGAGTCCAAATTACGAAACGAAGTACAGAAAAATATGACACGTAAAACAGTAAATGACCATTTTGCCCTTTTACATATAACAGTCCGAATTAAATGATTGGAAAGCCTAAACTGACTTTCTTGGACACTCCGGACTCAATGGTAGAGTCTATTCGACTAAAAGAAATGTCTAAAATAAAAAGACATAAAATTTGATGAATAGCATCTGTTAGATGACTATGAACTGAAATATTGCCAAAGTACAAATACTAAGGCGTGTACGAGAAACGAAATACTGAAAAGACACGACACGTAAACATGTCAAATAAATAACTTTAAATTAAAGTTAATGGAACTCCCAGAAGAGTATAAATTGAAATAAATTCAATTTCTAACACGTTAAATTATGTCATAGGTTACAAGTACGAGTTAAAATTAAGTACCTATGAAATTGTGAAATTGTTTTAGGATCTAATACGATTTAAGCATAAGTTAAGGAATATCGAGATGATATTACAATGAATGTGAAGTTGATGAGGTGTTTATGAATTGTTCTTAGGAACTACAAAGAAAGTGGGAAAGCGCATTTTAGCACTAACCCTAAAGAATCGAGGTGAGTAACCCTGTGTTTGAATTGGAGATTTGACTCCATGGATTTGAAAAAGGTTTAAGTTCAAAAATGTAAAGTATTTGAAGTTTCAAATTCAGTATTTACATGATTCAGCTTTTAATAGTACTGTTTTATAACTCTATATGACATGCTCAGTGATTGGCATTTATCATGGTTTTCTTAAAACATATTTCTGCATGTCTAAAGTTTTAAATGCCAAATTATGTTAAATATCCTGAATTTGATAGTTACAAGTATTTGAAGTCCTATTGTAGCAATTGTACATTTCATGTTTTTAAATATTCATGAAAGTATCTATTGAAGAAATTATGTGATAAATGTTTTACAAGATAAACGGTACTAAGTACCACCCTATGTGATGTTGAAATCCTTCAGGATTCAACAGTAAATGCCCGGTAGCAGGATCTAATCCCCCAGGCAAATGAGATCGACAGTATTGGCAGTAAAATGGGAGTCTGGTTCGAAACAGATTCCACCTAATTAAAGAGAAAAGATGACAAGTGATTTTGGAAACGGAAGTAGGTTTTACCTTCATTTTCAAATACATATTGATGTGATTTAAGTTATATACTTATCTGATGAAGTACGAGTTTTGCTTGGATATTTTAAATGTTTTCAAGCCATTTGAAATGCATATGTTTTGAGTTATATACTCTATTTATCGAAGTACGAGTTTAGCTTGAATACTTTAAATGTTTCAAAGCTATCTGTTTTAAGAATGCATGTACCTTGTATTCTAAATTATATAAGCAATTGGCAGTGAATGTTTTACAACTTTTATGTACTAAAAACCACTGCTAATTGAAAACCCCATGACGAACACTGGAATTGCTCACAAGCTTAGATTAGCTTACCCGGACTTTGTTCGGATCCCCCCTTTCAGGTAATTAGCAGCAGTCTTGACTCAGGGACGACAATGATGAATCTGCTGATTTTGGGAAGACATGGTTAAATAGTTTCTTTTGATAAAACTATGAACTCTAATAGTACTTTTTGTATTAGTAAACATTGTAAGGACATGTAATAAGCCCTCTGGGCAATCGAATATGTATGGTATGAATGTATGAAGTCTTTAAGTTTTTAGTTATACTCTGAAGGTGTAACCATGTAAGCTATGTATGGAAACAGCAGTATCGGACGGATGTGCCTAATTTAAAAATGAGAAAAGAAAAGAAAAAAAGTTTTTCACGCTTCCGCAACCATGTGTAGCACATCTATTCGATACCGCTGCAGATGCGAGCCTTGTCTCGGGGCCTTCGGGTCTCGGGGCTGCGATCGCGATTCGGTAATCCGCAGAGGGTGGGTTTCGAGTCGTGACATTCTCTGTTGCTATTTGTTTGGATTATTTTTTATTTTTGCATTCCTCACTTGTTTTTTTTTCACCTTATTTGTTCCTTTTACTTTGGGTATGGCCATGTATAAAATTTGTGTTTGCCTTTTTTAATACAATTATACTTCACAAAAAAAATCTTTGTTTACACCGGACTGAAAAATTTTAGATGGAGAAATTTTCGGACAGTGAGGTACGAAATGAAATCTCTCTGTTTAAAAAAGATAAAATTTTGACAAAATTTCATATGTAATATGAATCTTGTATGATAGCTTTCGATTTTTAGAATCCAAAAATATAAGGCTGTGCATGGATAATGATTCAAATATAATTTTTTAAAAAATATTTCTGAAAATTTTGTAATTAATGTTTTAAAAAATTTAAAAATGCATTTGAATATGATAATTTAAATTATAAAAAATTTAAAAAAAATTAAAATTAATAATTTGCTAAACGCGTATACCACTTTTTGAAATTAAAAATCTATGTTTGAAAACCTAAACAAACATACCCTAATATTTTGTAAAAACTTTATATATATATATATATATATATATATTACAAGTTATTTAATTTTGAATTTTCCTAAACAAAAAAGTGATAATGACAATGGACTGGCACAAGAAGGGTCTTTCAAAATACTTGGAAACTTTCTAGGTTAAAAATATATTGAGTTAAAACTTGTACTAATTAAACACTTTATAAAAAATCTATTACTAAATTCTCCTAAATTATTTTAACTCAACCTAATCTTGAAAATACTTATTTTGAAAGACATTTCAATAATTAACTCAAACAGGCTGTATCATATTTCTCTTTCTTGTAGCGGGAATAAAGCATCATTGCTATGCTGCTTTTGACAATTTATATGCCAAATGATAGTTAAAATTCTTAACCTTGATGTCAATACATTTGTACCATCAAACAACCAGGGAAGGAACTGATTCACAATTCATCAGGGATTCAATCAATTTTATATTTAATTTAAAAATATATAAAATATATGAATATGCAAAAAATTAAGAAAACTACATGGAACTTTTTGTTTTTATTATAAGCATAATCAGTACGCTTATCCCAACACATATGTTTAATAATTCATATATATGCAAAAATAGACTATCTTTAGATGCTTTGTTTAGTAGAACCCTTGGTTTACTAAACCAAACAGGGTAGGCAAAGGTAACAGAACCTCCCCTATTGAAACAATTGAAAATTGATCATCATGTTTAGTTTTGCCTTTAGAGAGAACAATGTCCAAACCTAGTGTGATACTCCAATCTTACATCTATTAAGAATAATGTAATTAATATACAAGACACCACGAGTTTTATTACAAGCTTAAGTTTTTTAGCCATAATTTTGTAAACTCTTTTAAGTTGGTGGAACAGTAGACTTGGGACATTACATTGGTAATATCAGAACGGGTTCCTAAGAGATGAAGACTCCTAAAATGTCCACTTAATGACCAACTAGGAGATCAAAATTCGTCCCACGAGTATGTGTGATCTTAAGGAAGAGAGAATGTGATATTCCTGTCCCACATCGGTTGAGTAAGAGACCGAGACCGAGACCGAGGCTGAAGACAAAGACCAGGCATGATGATAGTAAACGTAAATCACAAGCCCATATATAACAACAAAAATCATGTTTTCAAATCATCAAACAGAAATTATACTCCAATTATAGCATCAAGTCAAGTGTGGCTGCAAATCATTGACTAAAAGCATAACATGCAGAACCAAATGCATTATGAAGAACGCCTTGAAGTGACAAAATTTCCATTGAGATGAACCTCTCAGAAGATAAAATATACAGAAGAGAGCGTGAGAAAATAAAACTTGATAAACATATATATCAAATGACTAGTTTGACACAAATGGGAATTGTCTTATTTCCAGGGAAAAATTAATCACCTTCATAACAGTGTGGTTTTTGCTAGGTACTGTATCCCCCACAATACAAAATCTACTATGCTTTCGACATCATATCCACTAATTCAGATCCTCTTCACAAACTTTCCAATTCATTCACTTCCTGCTAATTCTCCTTCAGAGTCAAAACCCACTTATTGTCACAAGCAAAACTGTTTGCAATGACTTTGCAACATCTGGTAAAAGCTTGGTCGGCCGGCTACGCAGAGTTCAGAATTTGTAATACCAATCGTTCAACTAGAAAACTGCGAACCGTGATTCTCAGCAAATTTGGGAATGCTGTTCAACTGTTTGGTTTTTCAAATTCACAAGTAATAAATGATACTCATCATCACAAGCATCCTCAGAAGAATTGACAACTCCCAAGTACTTTATACAAGCATAAAATCTCCATTACCATAGACCTGACTTCCACCCTACAAGCATCAGAAACAACAAAGAATCACTCAAACAAGGACACCAAGATCCAAGAAAGCTGTTGAAGTACATCTGGACTCTAAATAGTCTCTCGAGACTTGAGAAAAAGTGAAAAATTAATATTTTACCCCACAAAAAATATATTTGTCAAGGAAAAAAAAAAATTTCCTACTAATGCATTTTCTTAGATTGATATCTATCTATAACTTTTCACTTTTTTCTGACAGCAAAATAGTACCACCGAATACTTTAGGGCCAGAAAATTGCTTGACGTAACACAACTGGATAAAGCCAAAAGATATAGTCTGCACATCATACTAAGTTGTTACCCACCTCCTGCATGTCATGAGGTCACCTGTTCTGCACCACTCGGTAGTTGAGGACAAGGTCCTCAGGTTTCTTCCATATATAAGCTCGGACTGTGGCTAAGCTCATGTCAGGGGATACAACCTGGAACAGAACCAAAACAGTTGGTTAAGGCCACAAAACTAATAGAATTTAACTAATGAAAATAAATAAACATACAACAAAAACATGTATATTTTCAATTAGTAGACTGCAAGGAACCTCATCCGGTAAAGATGTATAACTTCATGACATTGTTATTCATTTCAGTGCTTTAAAAATTTTTGCAGGAAAATAAATAAGGGTAAATTTCACTTAAATTCTGTGAGGTTTGGGATATGGGCAGGAGGACTACACTAGCTTTGAAAATAGGCAGAGACCTCCCTTGCTGTAAATAGACATTAAATGGTGTTAACACCCTAGGGATAAAATAGTCTTTATGCAATAACTGAAAATGAAAAAATAAAAATAAAAGACACATAAAATTCTCCAGAATTTTGTCTCATATTTCTCTACGTGACCCAAACAATCGCCCTTTTCTCTCATTTCTCTCTACAACTTTAACCTAAATCCAAGCCTAATCACACCACTTTCACCACCCGACTCCACCCCCAAGAAAACCAACTCCAGTTCACCACCTAGGCCACCCAAACACACCTCATATCAATGAGTGAATGTAGCAAATGATGAATCAATTGCCATTATTACACCTGGAACGAGAAGCACTGAACCACTGAAGGAAAGACAAAATAAGGGCCAAAGAAGCACAACCAAACAGTGAATGTATACATACCACGTGACTCACCAGCTTCTCTCGCCAATTTACCTCCAGCACATTGAGATCATCATCGAAGTTGTCGAAAATACATGAAGGATGAATTTTCAATTACTACGTACTCAGCAAATTGAAGAATCATTGGCAACCCTTTGGTGTAGTTTTCTCAAAATTGGCTAGTGCATTATGGATTGGGAAATAGTGAGAGAACCAATGATAGAGCATGGAGAGAATAGAGAGAGAATTGTAGATTGGGCAAGTGTACCACCAAGCAGTGAGAGAGAGAGAGAGAGAGAGAGAGGATGTGACAATAGTAGAATTCAGGTGTTTTTCTTTTGATAAATCGATATACATGTACAATACATACAAATACATAAATACAGATATATGCAGTTTTCTCAAAGTTGGCTAGTGTATCAAGGATTGGGAAATGGTGAGAGAACCAATGATGGAGCATGGAGAGAATAGAGAGAGAATTATAGATTGGGCAAGTGTCCCACCAAGCAGTGAGGAGAGAGACAGAGAGAGGATGTGACAATAGTAGAATTCAGGTGTTTTTCTTTTGATAAATCGATATACATGTACAATACATACATATACATAAATACAGATATATGTACGTGTGTACACATGTATATGTCATTATATATGGTTAGAGACCCATAATGATTGATCATGAAGTGAAGGGAAGAGAAAGAATTGTAGATCGGTGAGTCCCCCAAGGAAAAAAGAATCTGACTGTGAGTGAAGATAAAATGTGGCATCAAATTTGTGTGCGCACAAATGCTAGTATGAATATGGTGAGAGAACCATAGAAATGAGGGAAAGGGAAAGGGAAGGGAAGGGGGGGGGGGGGGGAGAGGAGAGAGAGAGAGAGAGTAACATTGAACAATGACAGTAGAAAGACGAGAGTAAATCGAAAAATAAATGAGAGAAGAATAAAATGAGGTGGTGATATACACGCATATGATATATATATATATATATGTATGTAAGTGTACAGAATCTAAAGATAGAGAGATCACAAGAGATAATGAAGTGAATAAGGTGAGTAGTGATGCAATGTTGGGAGCCATATGATGATGCTTGATAGGGTGTGATAAAGTTAAAATGAGCTCGCGGTAGAGGTGGGTTTATGATGGTAATTGAGAAAATGGTTGTATTGGATTTAGTGTGAGAGAGAGAATAATAAGAGAAATGGGTTATGTGCCAGGCAAATGTAGAGACAGAATGATGACTTGAGGCCACATTTAAGGGGTTAAAATGATATAATAACAATTGTTTATTCAATGAAGAACAAAGCATGCATTTCTTCTGGTCAGCAAGGAATTAAAATTCCATTATTTGAGGCCAGGCCTTCATGCAATGGTAAGGTTGCAACCTTGTGTCCGGGCACGGGTTTGGGTCATGGAAACCACCTCTACGCTCATGCGGAAAGGCTGCGTACATCAAACCCTCCCCAAATCCCACAGTGACAGGAGTCTCGTGTATTGGGACTACCCTTCAAGTTAAAGGCAGGGGAGCCTTCTTTCGAAAATATTGGAATCCTCCGGCCCAAATTCCAAACCTCAATGGGTGCAAGTGAAATTTTTACCAAAAAAAAAAATGATTAAAGGAAAAGTCAATGGTGTGAAAATAAAAATGTATATGTTCCAAATATTGATGTGATACCCTTCTTCGGGTTATTAGGTTAGCATGAAAGAAATAAGTTGACATTTTGGGGAAGATGGTTCTCAAGGTGCATCATACAATCTGTATATGTAGATTGCTGATGAAAATATTGCAATAGTAAACATACAACAGAGTGCATGTTTAAGTACATACTAGACCTGATAATAATTTCAGATATGAGGCGTCAACTACTCAGAATGTACATACCTATCACTAGACATGTGGCACATGCTACTCATGATCATTGCCTAGTACATACATCCTTTTCTTTCCTCAACTATTTTCAGTTACTGCAAGGATTTTAAGGGTAGTAGCAATTAGCAGCAAAGCTCTGGAAAGGGTGCAACCCATGTACAATCGAAACGAAGTATATGTAAGCCAAGATTAGGCCCCATCCACACAATTCAAATCACCCAAAAAAAATTATAAACGCATGTGAAGATCTTGGGTATCTCCTAGAAAGTCAAAAATGAAAAGTATCGAGCATCATTTTCTTCAACCTAAGACCTTAACTCCACATCCTCAAAGGTACACCTATTTCACTCCTGCCATGATCACCACATCACACAGTGGCACAACCTTCCAAGTCTTATGAACTACTACCCCAACAGCCAAAAGGCCCTCCACCGTACTAGGCATAATTTAATGCACATCAAACAGAGACAACCATGGACTACATATCCTAAGCAACTGTGTAATGAAGCTGGTTCGTTGTTTCCGCTGCCCTCTTGCACATAGTAAATACAACACCAATTGGGAATGAGCTAACCTATCCTACCCAAAGAATCCAATGTCAAAATAGCCTCCAAAGCTGCTATATAGATGAAAAAGGAAATCTTGGATGGAATATTAGACTTCCAAATGCCCTCCAAGGAAAACCATTCCCGTCACCCTACATAGAACCCTGTAATAGGAACAAACTCCAAATCTCCCCCGAGTACGCAGAATGCAACTCAAAGCAACCTTCCTATCACTACGCACAACTGTGCTATAAAGGATCTCTATAAAAGCATTGATTAAATCTGAAGTGAATCCTGAAAGCTCTAAAAAAAGGAAGTTCCCACGCAACCACATTTTCAATGAACGGAAAATAGTCCACAAACACCGTCCCTTTGTTTCCTGAAATGATCAGAAACCTCTTCAAAGGGCTGTCACCAAACCAATATATCATGCCAAAATTAATTCTTCAGCTGTTCCCCATATACTTGAGAATTCCTTCCGCCGTCTCCAAATATCCTTCCACAACCCCAACCCATAATAATTAACAGTTATCTAGTGCAAATGGTAGATGAGTTGGCAAAGTTTGGATTTTCTGAAATTACTGTTTTACCCTTTATTTTCTTCAACTAAGAAAGAAGGAATATAAGCAGTTTACTAAGTGTTGTATATCCATCAGGAGGGAAAGCTGCAAAGATAGTATACAAAAACATGTCACGTTGTTTTTCTTTGTTTCCTTTTTAAGTGTAAAGAGCGACATTAAATACATAGATTGTAACTTGTGATACTACTTAAATACACTTAAAAAAAGGTTCATTAGTTATTCACTTTTCTACATGTAATAAACTGTGTCGACTTGCCTGATTGTTGCACAAGATCTCTATTGAAGGCTTGAGTTTTTGCCAAGACTTCAACCCAGGCCGGAAAGAACCATCTCCTCCGCCAGCCGAATGCTGTAACTGCCCCCCGGGCAGTCCAGGAGCAAAAGTTCCATCAGAATTTAAACCGTCTGTTGGTTTGTCAAGAACCATCTTTTCTATGACATAATTAACAACCTGCAAAAGCAATCATGCCCATTTATGTTTGGAAATCCATGCTCTGCATATCTCTTATCAATCTAGAGAAATAATTTGCACTTGGAAATGTGGGTGTGAAATTAGGCCTATCTAACAAGTAAAATTGTAGCAAAACCTGAAATTGATGCTTTCAGTGGGTAAACCAGTAGATAAGGGTATTTCTTTTTTAATTACAAAAAATAGTCATTCTGAAAACCAGCCAAGAAGGGTGGCAGCAAATTGAAAATAACCAGAAATAACCAAAAATGTTGTTTGATCTGTTTCAACAGACACAATCCTTCATGCAGATGAATAATAAAACTTTTTTTCTTTCTTTCTTTTTTCCAAGCGATAAGACTTTGTTTTCAGTAAACTTTTGTGCAATACAAAACAAGATCGTACTTTATGTATTCTCAATATACGAGGTGCACTCAATTTCCCTTGCGTGAGAATTTGGACAGCTGAACCTTCACATGGATGTAAATAAAAGCTGCACCTGCGGAAATTAAAATGAACTTACATGAAAAGAACTGCTTACATTTGTCAGTCATGAATACAAGATAATCAATACAGTCCTTTAAAAGTTAATGGCTAATATAGTTCCTTTTTGTTTTCTTTCCAATTTTTGTTAATTCTCTGTCAATCAACAATAAGCATATATGTTTACAATCATGCAAAACAAAAACTGAAGGGGAAAGAAAAGATTAACGTGTTCTAGTAAAACAGTTTGTTAGAGCTAAAGTGTTCCTGCGGAGAGTTGGATAAAACTGATTCCAATTACTTAAAGGAAATTCAAAGTTTCCCCAAAAGGAAACCACCAATAAATTATTCAAGGAAAGTTATAAATGTACTGTGAGATGCTTTACATCCAGTGTGCTCAAGGATATGTTCAACCCATATTGTAATTGGGCTCTGTTTTCCTACCTGACCCAATTTAGTGGGTACAAATACTGCCTTCTGAAGCTTTCTCGTGGTGTTATGAAAGATATGGTTTCAAGGCAAAAGTTTAGTAGCGGAGAATGGCTTTCTTTTCACCCTAGTTCATAGTTGATCGTGGATTTGAATCTCTCTCTCCACTATGGATGCATGCAACCTGCTGAACCATGTAAATCTTATGTTTCTATTGTACTGCTTTTGTTGCTGAACCACATTAATTTTTATGTTCCTAGCTTCCTATTGTAATGCTTTTGTTGTTGATCATGTGGTCTGTGCCGCCTTCCCCAAAGGTGTTAGCCATTTTCAACAGGTTCCATTGCATGCAACAGGCATTTTTCAAGCACATAAAAGCCAACAGATAATCCAAGTTCCTTGCATCCACAGTTTCTTGCAAGTCAAAGGCCATTTTTTTTAATCATAGGTGCAAATCAAAGGCCAATTATTTAATGAAAATGCAAGAATGTCAGTGAATTACTTGGTATTTTCCCTAGGAGGCAGGCGATTATTCAACAAACAGTCCAGACACCACCAAGGGAAGTCCTTCTCATCTTCGGTTCCATTCAAGTCAGTAATTTTCTTTCTCCATGGACCACCTTGAGAGCCCTCTGTAATTATGGAAGGAGGGGAGACTGTTGAAAATTCAAACGGAGGATATACCACAGAATCATTTTCAGCATTTCCATCAGCTTCCACTCTTGAAAGGGTAAGACTCCTAGTAGAGATATCCTTCCCAGATGGAACTACTCCATTGGCTGAAACTTGGGATCCAAATCTGTGTTTTCTTTTGGTTAACCAATGTGCTAACAGTCCTTTAAGGGTTTCACGTGCCAAATTAACCTGCAGAATTACACAAGGTCAATGCACTAAATTACTAATGACTCTACAGGAAAGAAAAGATTACATAGTTTCAGGGAAAACAAGCGATATACTGAGTTCCCATTCATGCTCATTACATATAAAGAAAAGCCATCTGATTAATGCAACTAATAAATTTCAATTAAAACTGTCCAATCAAGGCAAAAGAGAAAACAAGTGCAATTGTTAACTAGAAATAAGGGCTAGCCCAATGGACAAGGCTCCCATCACTCTGAGGTATGGGAAGGGTTAGATGTATACAGCCTTATCCTCGCAAGTGGAGAGACTGCTTCCACGACTCGAACCCGTGACCTCTGGGTTACAATGAAGTAATCTTACCATTATGCCAAAGTGACCTGGAGGTCATGGGTTTGACTTTGAATTGTAGAAACAGCCTCTCTGCTTGCGAGGGTAAAACTATGTATATCTAACCATTCCCAGACCCCGCAGTGGCATAAGTCTCATGCATTGGGTTTTCGCCCTTAAGGGAATATAGTGTTCAAGAACATGGTTAACATTATTATACAATATTATTTGTGCACGCGCATGACTAAAGAACTTGTGATGTATTCTTAACTCATCTTTTTTAACCTAGTTCTGAAGAAAAAACTAAGGTAGCTAAGGAAGATCTCATTCATATTCAACTAAATGGCTAAGGGAGATTTCAGCTCCTTAAGATTTAATCATCAATTAACAATAAAAAAGTGATTGCTGTTATAGGGTTTAAATGATTTTGATTAATGAAACAAGGACCCTAAACTGCAGAATTCCTACCCTATCAAGCAGGAAAGGGAAGAAATTATGTCCATGTGTTTTGTCATTGAAAACTGGCCGAGAAATTATGACATCATGTTGATGTAAGCAAGCCCTGATCAGCGCTTTTGTGGTTTCTTTTGGTGTGATTGTATCCCAATGTGCTTTGGAAAGAAGTTTTTGCCAGCTCTGATACCAAGTTGAAGTTTACAATATGAAAATTAAGGTTAGGAAGCGAAGAAAACAGTAGAAGGGAACGAGAAATTAGAAGAAAGGTTTAGAATTTTATTTCACATTCACGCAACTTTACCTTACAACTGATGTATACATTAACACGAGAGACAAAGTACATGAACACCCTTAAGAACAAAAAATAACATTTTAACATAAACAATAGACCTAAAGATAAAGGTACACTAAGCCCAGAAGATAAGGGTGAACAAAAGTTTTAAGCCCTATGAAAGTTGAAACAAGACAAAGGAAAAAATAAGAGTTCATACTTTCAACCATGCCCAAATATGATCTGTCTTTCATACACTGTATGTGATGTTGTCTTTCTACATGTTGTAAAGTTATTTTAAGTTCATACTTTCTCATTGTTTGGTAATCCATAAGAGTTCAATAAATTATGGAACTTTGGTGTGATGTGCAATGAAAGCTTACACCTTGCCTGGAGAGAACCTCAACTCCACCTGCTGCCCTTTAGAACATAATCTCAAAGGCAACACACAGTCACGTGCCAAATTTGGTTTTATGATGAGATATACAAGGCTTACAATAACACCACAGCAAACTATGCCAATTCAACATTGATTATTGGAGCATATAACAGAAGATAAACTATATGCCCGCATCCCCTCCCCTCCAAACCCAGGAAAGGGTGGGGAGACACCCAGAAAAGTATCCTATATAAAAGATCAGAATAATTTTGGGGGTTAAGAAGAGTCGGAGGGGGAATATGCATACATACCTTGTCATCCTCAGGTTTCCCAATAATGTTAAGGTCAACAGAATACATCTCTGCAGAAAAGCATTGAGGGGCATCCAAATGGACAGACAAGCTTCCAAGCCTGCTATCAACAGTGAACCATGCAGGAATGCTAACCTACAGAAGTGAGTTAAGTCAAAAGGAGAATCCAACAAAATGTCTGGCTGATAAGAATGAATCACTACAGTGAGCCAGCAATGCCTACCATCTCAAACAATTCTTCTTTCTTCTTCTCAAATGAAACCTTAGAGAGAGAAAAAGAGAGTCATGAGCAATTTTTAGCCAACAAAAGCAACTAGCAACGAATAATTATATAGAAATCACAATAAAAAATATCAGAAATATAAAAAGAATTGTAAGATATAACTTCAGTATAACCACCCCTTCCCCATTCAGGAATTACAACTGGGCTGGCAAGTACATAACAAGCTAAATCATACATGATATAAAGATAGGAATAACAAAACTAACCTCTCCATAGTCATTGACCACAACTCCCCTGGTTATCTCCCACAGCTTCACTGAACCAGTGGTATCCTATCAAACACAAGTTTCACATATCAGATCGTGAAATCACATTCACCAGGACATACTTTGGAGTAGGAAGAAAGAAACAATTGGCTCTATCTCTCTCTCGGGAAGAAAAATGTTTAACAAATGAACATAGGGCAAAAACACCATATGTACCTTAGTGAGGACATGCCTTCTATTATTCAAAATTTCATGCTGCACTATTCCTGGAGTTCCAGGAATGGTAAAGGATGGTTCTTTATAAACAGGAACCTACAAAATTGTCAAACCATCAGTTCCTCACTAGGTTAAAAGAAATAAAAAAATGCCCCGTCTGTAGAAGAAGAATGTGAGCGGTAAAAAGAAAAAGGAACAATGAACAAAGGAGAAGATCACTACCTAAAACTGACTCCAGATTTGTGAAGAGTGGAAATATTTGTAACAAGACTTGGATTCGAAGGTCATTACAAAGGCAACAATATCATGACAAAAAAATGATGATAAATGCACAGAAATTTTTCTAAAAAGTTGAAACTGATCCCATTTCCCCACACTGACAACTTCTCCAGTGTTCGTTTCATTGGAAAGTACCCACAGCAGATCTGGCAGCTGATAAGACTAGCCTAAAGTATGTATTATTGGCAATTTGATAGGTCAAATAAGATTTCACTGTAATTATAGATACTGCAATGACATCATTTCTCAACCTTCATACTCTACCTGAAAATGGATCAAGTTGGGCTCCAACTGTGTGTATCAAGGCCTTGGTGTGGAATCCCCCCCCCCCCCCCCCTCATCATCCCCAACAGAAAGGACACTAATTTAGAAATGGCAAAGCATTCAATCAGTCAGCCTCTGAAGAAAAAATTTCTAGCTCCACCTCTGATACACAATACGGTCAATACCAATATTTGTTGATGTTAAAGAACCTAATTGTTTTTAACTATCTAAATATCATGCACAAATCAAAAGCTTACTTCTGAATTAGAATTTGTGTAGTATTAAAACTTTTTGGATTCTTTTCCACTAATAATCTTGAGCAAGTTACAATAAATGGCACTATCACATATGCATGAATCTTCTTAGAATGATGTAAATTTATGTATGGATCTAACTACTGTGATTTTTCTCTTCAAAAACCCACCTTTGCTGGTGATATGTTTAGCTTTGACGCTACTAATTTAATATATCAAAACCAAGATATTCAGTTGAAACTGAACCCTAGGTATTGTTAGGGTTTTATTGAAAAGATGACAGAAAAATATGACAGAAAAATAAAAAAAGGAGAAAGTTGTTTAGAGAGAAGAATTAGAGAGAGTTATCATTCTCCTCTCTAATCTATGTATTTATAATACAAGAAATATAAAGGTTTACAAAAATAGACTAGGAATATTTTTATTCTGTGAAATATCCTAACAGCATATTCTAGCAACATATTCTAACACTCCCCCTCAAGTTGATGCATATATATCCCTCATACCCAACTTGCTCGCAATTGAATGAAACATTCTGCTGCAAAGTCCCTTAGTCAAAACATCTGTCAACAGTTCCCCATAAGTCACAAAAGACATGCAAATTAACCCTTGATTCAGCTTCTCTTTAATAAAATATCTATCAATCTCAATATGTTTTGTGTGATCATGCTAAACAAGGTTATGTGCAATATTAATGGCTGTCTTGTTATCACAGTACAACTTCATGAGCTTATCTATTGGCACTTCTAGGTCACTCATAAGTGTCCGAAGCCACATAAGTTCACAAACTCCATGTGCCATAGCTCTATACTCGGCCTCGACGCTAGACCTAGCTACCACCTGTTGTTTCTTACTCCTCCAAGTAGTCAGATTACCTCCTATGAAGGTACAGTAACCTGAAATAGACCATCTATCATCCATGGAGCTTACCCAATTTGCATCTGTGAACACTTCTAGTTTCAGATGATTGTGGTATGAGAACAAAATCCCCTTTCCTAGAGTAGACTTGAGATATCTCAGAATACGGTACACTGCCTCTAAGTGCTGAACTCTAGGATCATGCATGAACTGGCTTAGTCACTCCCGCTGCAAATGCTATATCAAGACGTGTGTGAGAGAGGTATATCAGTCTTCCTACCAATCTCTGATATCCTCCTTTATCCACGGGTTCTCCCTCATTACCACTCAGTCGATGATTAGTTTCCATGGGAATATCTGCGGGTTTGCATCCCCACATCCCTGTTTCATTTAGCAAATCAAAGATATACTCACCTTGGCAGATGAAGACCCCTTTATCTAATCTGGCAACTTCAATTCTGAGGAAATATCGCAAGTTTCCTAGGTCTTTGATTTCAAATTCGTTGGCTAGATAATTCTTCAACCGTGTTATCTCTGTAGAATTATTCCCTGTCACAATTATATCATCTACGAAGACAATAAGAACAATGACCTTACCATCGACCCTCTTAGTGAACTTGGTATGATCTGCATGACTAGATCTATAACCAAACTTTATCATAGCCTTATATAATCTGTCAAACCAAGCTCTCGGAGATTGCTCAAGCCCGTATAGAGCCTTATTTAATTTGCAAACCTTCCCATCTGTTGCCTTAGTAGTATAACCTAGAGGAACCTCCATGTACACCTCCTCCTCATCAAGATTTCCATGAAAGAAAGCATTCTTTACATCCAACTGTTGCAATGTCCACTCTAAAGTTGCTGCTACTGAGGGTAGAGCCTTGATGGAATTCATCTTGGCCAACGGAGCAAAGACCTCTTGGTTGACTATGCCATAAGTTTGGGAAAACCCTTGGGCAACTAGCCGAGCCTTATAATTGTCCACCGTACCAACTACTTTCTACTTAACTATGAAGACTCATTTGCAACCAACCGGCTTCTTTCCATTTGGAATAGAGACCAATTTACAGGTTTCATTTTTTCCTAGAGCTCCCATTTCCTCATCCATGGTTGCTTTCCATTTGGGATCCGTTGGAGCCTCTTTCCACCCCTGGGGAGTAGATATAGAAGCTAGAGAGGAGATGAAAGCATAATATGAAGTGGATAAGGAGTCACAAGACACAAATTTAGATATTGGGTGTTGGGTACAAGCTCAAACTCCCTTACGAAGAGCAACAAGAATATCAGTATCATCAAAGTGAGCACAAGTACTTACAGGAGATGTATTAGAGATGTCATAACCTAATGATGTGGCTAAAGGAGCTAGAGTCAGTGATGGCGATTGTCCTGGGGGCACATGGGGTTCTATCTGCATATCTTGACCAGCCTGTCTAACACGAACATACGTTCTCAAGTCAGCTCTGTCTAACTGCTCACGGTGATCAGGATAAGATGACTTATCTAGCGCCTTAGTGTTCTCAGATATGGTCACCTTCTCCCCCTCATTACGAATAGGAGAAGTCCATTGAAAGAACATCTCTTCCTGAGTTGGGAAAGTCCTTCTTGATCCTGCTCCCCTGAAGAGATGGTCGGGGAATGGAGTAAAAAGACTCCGTCACATGAAAGATAACATCCATACAGACAAACACATTCTGAGTCGATAGGTGGTAGCACTTATAGCCTTTCTGAGTAGGAGAATAACCAATAAAGACACAGCGCAAGGCTCTGGGATCAAGTTTGCTTGTAGTCTTCCGGTTGTTCTAAACAATGCAGACACATCCAAAGATGTGGGGAGGAATGAAGTAACCAGTGGGAACCCTAGGAAGCAATGCAAGGGTTTTTGAAAACCCAAAGTCTAAAGTGGCATGCGGTTGATGAGATAGGCAACAGTTAGGACAGCATCACCCCAAAAAAACCTGGGTACATTCATAGTAAACATTAAGGAATGAGCCACTTCAAGAAGGTGTCTGTTTTTTCATTCAGCCACTCTATTTTGTGTTGGGGTATCCACACAACTGGTCTGATGGATAATCCCACAATCCCGAAGATAGTGTGAAAAAGCGCTATCGTCATATTCACCCCCATTATCAATCTGTAGAATTCAAATTTTAGCATCAAACTGTGTCTGAACCATTTTGTGAAAAACTTGAAAGCAGGTGAAAACATCACTTTTATGCTTGAGCAGGTATACTCATATAGCACGAGAGTAGCAATCGATAAAGGTAACAAACCAACGATAACCAAAAAGAGAGACAACGCAGGAAGGACTCCAAACATCACAGTGAACAACAAAGAAAGGAGCAGTGCTTTTATTATTATTACTAGGATAAGAAGTTCGAGTATGCTTAACAAGTTCACAAGCATCACAACTAAAAGTAGGTTTACACTGCTTAACAAGAATGGGAAAATCCTTCTCCATAGTACTAACTGAAGGATGTCCTAACTGCCGATGCCACTATAATAATTCCTGAAGTTGGGAAGAACTATCTGCTTAGAGAGCTTGTGGAGTTGAAGACATAGAAGATGTAGTCTCTAGTAGATAGAGACCCCCATGAGCCTTACCACTGCCAATCGTTCTCCCTGTCCCCAACTCCTGAAAAGACAATGAGAACGAAAGAAGGTTACTGAGCAGTTTAAGCTTTAGTAATGGAACTAACCGAGAGTAAATCAGTGAAAAACTTAGGGACATGAAGAACAAATGTCAGAGATAAAGAAGAAGAACACAACACGGAGCCCTTGCCCAATATTGAGGACAATGAGTCATTTGCTACCCCGACCATATCCCTACCAGAGCAAAATATATGGTAAACATGTTAGAAGAACCTGTCATATGATCGGTGGGTCTTGAATCAATGATCCAAGGAGTAGAAGTGGGGCCAACATTCATAGTAGATGTTGTAGTACCTATATTAGCAAAGTGGGAAGAGGTAGTGGTAGAACCAGAGGTTGAGGAGTCAAACCGAGCCATCATGCGTCTAAACATAGTTCCTCTGATGTGAGATGATTTGCATCTTTAGTGCTAGCATGGGTGTCTGAAGCCTCTGTCAAGTGAGCATGCGACCTACCAAATCCTGTTTTGCCACCAACTTGTCCTGTATTTGGACAACCATGAAGCTTTCAGCAATTATCCCGGGTATGCCATCTTTTGCGGCAGTAGTCACACTTCATCAGACCCTTCTCAGAATTGCACCTTTGTTCTCAACATGACGTTGTGGTGCTTTGAAATATTTATGAGGAAAGGTCGCTAAGGGAGATTGGTCCCGTGTGGTTGTATGAAGCATAACACCCTTCCTGCTCTCCTCTTGATGTATAAGAGCATATGCCTGTCGCAGAGTAGGAAAAGGATCATGTCCAAGCACCTAACCTCGAGACTGATCATATTCATCATTGAGGCCTGCCAAGAAATCATACACTCGTTCCTTCTCCTTTAGCTGTTGAAACATGACACTATCCTCTGGACATTTAGCCTGAAAAATCTGATAGTGATCCAATTCTCACTAGAGACAATTGAGATCAACATAATACTCAGTCACACTTCAAATCTTTTTGTTTTGTGTCATGAACACGCTCGCGGAGATCATAGATTTGAGCATCATTACTAACCTGTGAATAAGTCTATGCGGCAGCAGTCCAAATCTCATATGCGGTCTTCAAAAAGAGAAAACCATGGCTAATATGTAGTTGCATAGAGTTGAGAAGCCACGACATTACAAGGGATTTACTCGAGCGCCATTGCTTAAATGTTAGATTTGTAGATGTTAGTTCTTTGAGTGTCCCAGTGACATAATCATATAAGCTGGTTGCATCAATAGACAGTAAACAAGCATGTGACCATGAGAGGTAACTATTTCCATCCAGCTTCATCGGGCTAATATGAAGTGTTGGGTTTCCACCAAGAGCCCCAATACGACTCAGCCATCTCCTCCACTACTGGTTGAACCAAAGCTTTTTTCGAGCTTCTCTGGCTCTTCGTTTGTCATTGTCAAAATTTAGTAAAGCCTTGTCACAAAATATAGCAAGGACAGTGTATTACTGAACCGATCCAGAGCAATCTTTGCCCCCAAAAAACTAAATGATGGTTGAAATGAATCAAAAGCAGCAACACACTTGCAGCAGAAACAGGAACACCAAAAAAACAAGCACAGAAGTGCTTCTAGAGCAGGCTGAGATGTATGAATCCAAAAAACTCCAACCAAATTGGGTTCTAGACCAATCTTGTCCTTCAAATGTCTGAAATAGGGCTCAAGTGGATCGGGAATAGAGAAAAAAAATACACACATTAGAGCTTCTAGGGCTGGCCGACAAGTCTGAAGCCAAAAAAATCAAACCAAATTGAGTTGGAATGCAACAAGACTTCACCCACTCCTTTCTCAGCCCTAGACGAACTCAACGGAAGAAGACCCAACCATTTTCAGCCTCTCTAACAGGGCAGAATCGCAGATCAATCAAAAAATGGCTATTTTTCCGAAAAACTTTCAAAAATAGAAAACACCCATTAAATGGTTCCAAAAAATTTGACAAAAATCACCATAAATCCTACCATGGAATTTCAAGCCAATCTATGAAAGAAAAAGTGACTTCTGACCATACAGTGCTAACGTCAACGGCTTCATGGCGGCTCTACGGTTGCTTCTGATTGTTCCGGTGACTTCTGAGTTGTATTTGGATCACTCTGATACCAAGTTAAAACTGAACCCTAGGTATTGTTAGGGTTTTATTGAATAGATGACAGAAAAATAAAAGAGGGAGAGAGTTGTTTAGGGTGAAAAGAATTAGAGAGAGTTTATTCTCTTCTCTAATCTATGTATTTATAATACAAGAAATATAAAGGTTTACAAAAATAGACTAGGAATATTACAAGGAATATTCTTATTCTGTGAAATATCCTAACAGCATATTCTAGCAGCATATTCTAACATATACAAATGTAGAAACCGACATAAAAGCCTCACCTCCAGAATGGAAATCACAGAAAGCCCAAAGCAAGGAAGAAAGAGGGAACTTTACATTACGAGATTTTATAAACAAAAGTAAAAGATTTTGCAAACAACTTCTGAAAACATTCACAATCCAATGGCCCATTGGTGGGAAGGATGAATAGAAAGAAGGGGGGATAAGGAAAAGGAGAGGAATGGAGGACCTTTTCCTTAGCTTAATAAAGGGAAAGAGGTGGGGGGGAAGGAAGGTGGGGGCTCCCCATCCTTTTTAAATTCTCGCCCTTCAAAACGAAGAATCTTTTTTACATGAAATGGTAGAAAGATATAATTACATAATAATTTTCACTTATTTCCTAATCAACTAGAGAAAATGAGGGAAATGCCCCTTCCTTCCACTTCCGATATGTCTTCCTTCCCTCCTATCCTCAATTCCTTCCAATTTTCCATTCACCGTACCAAACAAAGCATTAGTCATTCCATTAATATGTAATCTTTCAACAACAATAATGTAAATGAAAATCCCTAACCAAAAAAAAAAAAAAAAAACGAATGAAAAGACATCCCCAATATAGTTGGAACAAATAATGTGAATTGAAGAAGGGGGGTTTTTTTTTTTTGGGGGGGGGGGGGGGGGGGGGAGCGGGGGGGAGAGAACTCCTAGACAGAAAGAAAAAAAAATACAAAACAAAACAGCTAAAACACGTGAACTATCCACCGAAACACATTATAATTCAATCTTCAATATCCAAACATTTATGAATTAGGGAGGAAAAAAAAAGGAATCTGAAAATGAAGAATTAAATAACACATACAACTTAGGCTCCCCCAAATATTCAATTATAATTCAATAATAATATGAAATAGATAAGAGGGGGAAATGACTCACAGGGGTAGATCCTTCTAAGGAAGCCCTTGCCCTTGAAAATGACAAGTTTCCAGCCAAGAATGAACCGCCTCTTTGAAAGGCCCTCTGAGGATTAAGGCCTTCAGCAGGCCATCTATGTACAGAAGAGTCTGTTGTTGCAACCCATATACCATCATCATGCAATGCCAATTGCAAAATAGGGTGTTCCTTTGTGCAAAGCAAAATACTCTCTCTTGTTGCCAAGTCTGTCAAATATAACTGAAAGTATAAACAGCATAGGGAATCAAAGAGATGAGTATAATATTACTTATCCAACAAAAAAAAAAAAGATGAGTATAATAGCATAGCAACAGATGTTAAGGAAAACAAAAGATAAACTAAGTAAATCTAAATTAGCATTGGTTGAGTTGTAGAAAAGCACTCACAGAAAGGTCTCTCCCACCACTATAAACATGACTAAATGTGGGGGTGCTGGCAAGTGCCCAAACGGAATCTGTATGCACAGCATAGGAATGTACACAACGCTGCTGTCCGAGATCCCATAGTCTACAAAGGAAGTAAAACAATGATCAACTACACGAAGAAAAGTAAGAAAACTTTAACCAATTCAATTCATTAGAGCATCTTTAAATTGCATATTTGGCACATGTTCTAAATGCTTATCCAGAGTTCCATTACATTCAACATAGATTTAACTGCTTATGTAATGTTAACCACAATATAAATCAAACACTACATGTAGCATTAAAAAAGCACTTCGGGTATAGTTGCCAGGTAAAACAAATTGTAAATTTCATTACAGGAGAGTTCCAGAACATGATGAGGGAGGAAATTCTCCTATATGGAAAGTAAAAGTTAGCTCCAAAGCTTCCTGTGTGGAGACATCACAATATTTCCCATATGTAGGATTTAATGGAAATTGTCCTAAAAAACATATAGGAAATTGGAGAAAACATACTTGTTAATGAAATTGCTTAATACACTGCAACGATGTGTGGTTTAACACTCAAATTCCAATTGTTTCAAGATGGAGAAGGAAAAAGAAAGAGAGAAAGGGGGGGGGGGGGGGGGGGGGGGAGGGAAATCCATAAGAGCATCTCCAATGCTAAATGCCATTTCATCAATGCCAAATCTATATTTTGGCATTGCTACAGTACAAAAATGCCAGATTTTAGCAACTTTGCTCCAATGCTAGAATGTCATTTTTTAACACAACTATTTTTCTCCAAAAAAGTAGTGTAGATCCCACATTTGTTTGGCATTTACTTGAAAAAGTAGCGTGGACCACACTTCCTGTGTGGAGACGTCACAATATTTCCCAAGAACAGAGAAGCAAGGATGAAAGTTTCGTTTCTTTTCCATCGAAACGGCCGAAACGTTTCCATTTCTCAGGGAACCGAAACGAAACACTAGTAGAATATCGAAATTCACATGTTTCTATGGAAACAAAATTGTTTCCGTGGAAACATAGTGAAACTAGTGGAAACATACAGAATCAGAGGAAACATTTCTTTTATATCAACAATAATTCTAGAAGTTAGTAAAAAATAATATCCATTTATTTTTCAAGGATTAAGACTCAAAATTATAAGAAAATATATTTCTATTATTTTTCTTAAAATAATAGAAAAATCGTAGGAGAAATAAGTGTAGAGAAACAACTATTTTAATACTAAGTTACTAATTATAATAGGTTTAAATCGCTATTTATTTTACTTTTTATTTTATATGTAACTTGTGTCAAATTATCTAATTCTTAGATATTACATAGTATATATCTATTATGTTATTTATCATGAATATGATGTATATGCCTTAAACATGCACAAATATTCAATAAATAGGCTTATTTGTATAAATAAATAAATTTTAAGTTATGTTTCCACATGTTTCTAATTTTTTCTCTGTTTCCATTATGTTTCCGAAACGTTTCTGTTTCCGGACAGACCGAAACTATACATCGAAACGATATTTTGATCCTTGCAGAGAAGTCATGAAAGATCCCTTGCTCTAGGAAATTCTCTTTTCTGCAGTCTAGGAATAACTCGAGACTGTCAGAATATTAAAAAGAAAAAAGGAGGATGAAATTGGGAAACATATACAAGCCATTACAACTGAATGATTTGTGACAATATGAGAAATTTTTTCACATACTTGAAATTTTGAATGGTTCCAATCAACCATGAAGGTGGCATGCTAGGGAATGAGTGCATAGGTAAGAAAAGATTGACCCATGAAGTAGCAGACTTGTCAGGCCACTTATTGGCACTTTCACAGAAGATAAAACAAAAAGAAAGAGGAGTAGAGAGAAATAGAGAATGGAATCATCCTGTTTTAAATCCTTACAATAAAATGACCATAACATATATCCAGTGCTTCATTAGAAGAAATTAATTTCACTAACACCTAGTGTATAAATTATCGTGTCCATGGGTTTTAGAAAAGATAAATTCAGATACTGTAATCAAATAAAGGGAAATATTAACCAAAAATACTATTTTAATGGGAGCAATTATATAAATGGAAAAACAGGATGATTTGATTATCCAAGTCTCTGTTATTGTTCTCCTTTTTCATTTTTTTCTCTTTATTTACAGAATCCGATAAAGTTGCACATTCAATAGACGATCCCGATATCCACTTCACCCAACTTCGATTGCATAAGAAAGTTGAATGAGAACTGATAAACAAGACAAAGTCCCAAAATCAATGAAAAAAGAAGACGCCTCTTTAATGGCTGCTGATAATGGAAATAACTCAACTCTACTAAGCCTTCAATCCAATTATTTGGTTTCACCATTCCACTCATTCCAAGGCCAAAAATTCAGTTACACCACAAGTTATCATGTCTTTCCTTATTACCTCAACCGATGTTCATTTTGATCTTTCCCTTCCTCTAGCATCACCCTCAATGTATATCACGTCCCTCTTTCTCATTGGAGAAGTTATAGGTCATCATCGCACATGGTCAAACCATCCTAAGCAATTTTCTCTCATTTTATTTTCAATGGGGACTACCTCCCCTTTCTCACAAATATATTAATTCTTAATTTTTTCTTTCTTGTTCTTCCACACATCCATCTCAACATCCTCGTTTCAGCTATAATCATTTTATTAACATGTTTCTTTACAGCTCATCATTGTGTCTCGTAAAGCATAAAAGGTTTAATAATGATCACCAAAAAAAAAAAAACTGGTTTAATAGCTATTTTATAGAATTTTCCTTTTAACTTTATGGGTATTCGTTGACCACATAATAGACCTGAGGCACTCCTCCACTCTTTTCTTTTTTATCAATAAATATTCACGATATATATAAATGAAAGGGGGGAAACTTGGTCTAGAGTCTCCAAATTTGGAGGACTTTTAATGATTGGGAGGTGTTAGAAGTGGAGGAGTTCATGAAGAAGTTGAGTAGGTCGTTTTGAGGAGAGGGGAGAGGATGTCCATCCTACTTTAATTTTATAAGACACATCATATCCAATCTCACCCTCCTTATGAAAAATTAACCTAGGTAACAAAACTGGTCAGTTAATAATATCTAATGATCTTCAATATTTACTACATCCCCTAGTTCTACATCTAGTATTGCTAAAGTTACATTCCATAAGTTCAGTATTAGTCCTACTTATCTTCAACCCTCGAGATTTTAGAGCTTCTTTCCAAATTTTTAATTTAATTTTTTGGTTCCCTCTTTAATTTCATTTATTAAAACAATATTGTCAGCAAATAGCATATAGCTCATCCTGAAGGTGTCTAATCAATTCAATGATTCATCATCCATAACTCAACTCAACAAAGCCTTATCCAAATTATTTGGGATCGGCTACATGAGTCTTGTCTCGCCGTTCTAATCTATTTAAGACCAATCAGTTCATCAATAACACAAAAAAGTAAGGGCTTAGAGTTGACCCCTCATGAGAACTCATCATGATTGAGAATTCACTTTCTCCTGTAGATATTCTAACCGTAGTCACAACTCCATCATACACGTCTTTCACACTGAAAACTTAATCACACATGTCCTTTATCATATCAATGTATCTACTTGTGACTTGTTTCTTTTCCAAAACCAGCCATATTATGTTTCTAGGACCCTATCATAAACTTTCTCCAAATCTATAAAAAACCATTTGAAAATTATTTTCTCCCTCTCTACACCTTTACATTAATCTTCTTAGTAAATAGACGGATTATATTGGGGAACTCCCTAGCATAAATCCAAATTGATTTTCAGATACTATTGTTTGAAGTCTTTGTCATTGTTCAATCACTAGCTCTAAAGTTTCATAGTATGACTCATTAATTTAATACCACAATAATTTGTACAACTTTGAATAACCCCTTTATTCTTATATAGAGGTACCAAAATATTTATTCGCTACTTAATATGAAGCACGGACACTCTATTTTAGCTCACGTGTCCGTATCGGACACCGACACTCTCAAACACTTCGCTGACACGTGTTCAGGACACTTGAATCATGGATATTGATGATTAAATGAAGAAGTTCTTTAATTTTTATTTCCTGGCTTTGTTATTTTAATATCTTAATAATATTTTTTTAATTTGTGTCTTTTTATGCCAATTTTAATTGAAATAACATTAGGTTTTTATTATACGATCATATAAAAAACATAAAAAATTTATATATTCAATGTGTCCCTAACGTGTCCATGTCCTACCTTTTTAGAGAAATAACGTGTCTGTGTATCCGTGTCCCGTATCCCGTGTCCCGTGTCTGTATCCGTGCTTCTTAGGCTACTTATCAAGCATTTTCTTAGTTGATGTAATTTTATTAAACAAATTTGTTAACCAAGAAACACCATCATCTCCTAAACACTTTCAAACTTCAATAGGAATAATGCCAACAAGTTAAGTTTCCTATTGTGAGAGATCAACACAATTATCCAACGCTTCAAATGACTGATGTCTTCAAACTCTCCTTAGCTCTTTGGTCCTTGACAACACAGTGGTTGTTCCAAAACATACGTGAGAAATTCCAAAACTGTTTTGTTAGATGAAGGCAAACAACAATTTGGAATTTGGGTTATTGGATTAAATTTTATATTTTATGTTCTTCAGATGTACATATGGCTTCATAAATTGAATTTTCTTTGGGGGGGTTCATCACAACTATCCCTTTTCTCTTAGATAGAAGTACCAGAGGCAAATAAAACACATAGAATCATAGATATCTATTTCATGCAGCTCTCTCCCCATCCTAGTTACCAAAAGAGGGGGGCAAAAAACTAGGGAAATACTGACCAAGGATACAATGCCACTGCAATACTGTGTACTAGCAGTTACTGTATAGCAGACAAACCCACAAGTTTATGGCATCATTGGGTGTACTTGTGAATATATCCATCAATGTGTAGTAGCAATTTTTTTTATTGGATACTACAGACACTAGTAACTAAGTTGTCATGGACATCATTCAAAATGCTACCCATGATTGCCCATCTTTGTATTGATTTTTTTTTATTGGTATCCATCTTTGTATTGATATCCATGTATATCATAGACAAGCATGGAAAAAGATTCATGCTATTTTCTTTTCATTTTTCATAGGCATTTTTGGATTGCAGAACATGGGTAGATTTAGCCATCACCCTTTGCAAACCAAACAATATAAATTAAATTTGAAAAAAGAAAAGTCACAATTAGAGATCCCCTGCAATGGTTAACATCCATCATTCCAAATGTCTCAAATCAGACAACTGTATCTTCCAGCAAGCAAAGATCAGGAGATGGAACAAGACTAGGGGTAGACAAACCAAGTTAAACTCACCCTTACCACTAACAGCCCACCACAACCCAATCCAAACTTCCATGTATGGTCATCCAAATTTGTAGACCACTTCCAAATCCACAATTGTCTGGAACAAGAATCCATCAGATCCAAATCCAATAACAATTTGGTTCTTCAGTTTGCAATGGGAGTTGAACCCGTCATTGAATCAAATTAGAGTGCTAGGGTTGTGAAAGGATCAAATCCATTGAATCAAATTAGAGTACAGACGGGACTGAACTCAGTGGGTTGGTAAGTACTTATGGTGCTGGTGAGTCGTTCAGAATGAATGGATGAGAGTGTGGTGAAGGTGATGGAGTCATTGTAGTAACGGTATTGATGGTTTGACCTAGTGAGGATGAGATGATAGCAGTATCAAATATTAATAGAGTAATGGTTGTGGGAAGCAGTGACCACATGGCAGGTGCGGAGGCAGTCATGCCCACAGCAGCACCAATGGTGCACAAAATGTGTCGGGGATGATGACAGCTTGGTAGCGATTTCGGAGTTGCAAACTCAAATTAGCATCACTCCCCCAACGAAAAAGATAAGGAAGAAAAAGAAAGAAAGAGGATGGGGGGACATCGCTTGGCATCTGCCAAACCAATTACAAGCCCAAACACTATAATTCAGTCATTCAATTTTTTTTCCCTTTTGTTCTCCCAATACCACTCCATTTCCATATTCTAGTTCTTAGATACAAGCAGGGCCCAAGGAAATCTTCAAAACACTTCAAATGACAATTTCTGAAGGACGCATGCATGAGATGCCTTGATGATTATCCCTCCCCCCCCCCCCCCCCCCCCAAAAAAAAAAAAAAACAAAAAACAAAAAAGAAATTAAAAACAATATATCTTAAACAGCACAACTCTCATTCACTTCATGGCCTAGTCCCAAGCAACTAATAGTTCAATCCGCCACAGCATGCAAAGGCAATAGCTGCTACCCATCTCAAATTACCAGTACAATTACTAGGACACAACCATGAAACATAAAATTGCATAGAACACAATTTCGTTGTCTAGTATGACACATCATTTCATTATGGTGAAGAAAAGGACACTATATCTACCTGATCATAGAATCAGAAGACCCTGATAAGCAAAACCTGCAAGAATGGAAAGCTGATACAGTTACTCATTGGAGCCAACAACATTATAAATATAGTTAAAATTGTAAAGTTACTGATGAACCATTGAAATGAAATGTTTATATCCACAACTAGTTGATCTAAAAAGATGCAACTGCTGCCAAAACCTCTAAAGCATACTTCAAGCATCCAGCAAGACACAAAAAGTTGTAACTTTTGTGAAAATATTGTGCTGCTGAAAATTATAAGCTATCAGGAGAGTTCTTTTTGAGAACAAATACATAATCATCAGCTGTCAAGGGAAGCATTGGTCGTGAGAACATCTATCTTTAAACAACGCCAACAGTATGATGGTGCTTTAGCACAATAAAATAAACAACAGCACTGGTTCAAAACTCAAAACACTGAAGAATCCAACGTGTGGATTTGACTAATAAGTAAAACAAATTTAGCAAATACAAATTGATTAGTGACAAGCACAAACCTTATGTTAATAAATTGAATACATGTCAAATCAAATATCATGTTTTTTTTTATAGGTAAATCACACACACACGCATACAATTTTCCCCCAAGGGAACTTGAACCCTCAACCTCTCATATGGAGAGGTGGAGGAGATGCCGGTTAAGCTAGAGCTTGTTGATCAAATATCAAGGATTTTTAGAAGGCAATTGGTTATTATAGTTTTTTTTTCAGGTAACTAGGTTTATTATAGTTTTTGAGCTTATAAGCTAAATAAGTTAGTTTCATATAATGCATACATTCCATTATATCTATTAAACACAAAAGAACTGCATAAATTTTTTTCCCTAATTAAAATTTTAAAATTATAATGCAAATCTTTCAATAATGCTTTGTCCAATAGCAAAATTTTATGCTGCTAGAGGTAAGGGCCAGAATAAGGCATTAAAGAAAAAAGGAAAGAAAGAAAATAAAAAAGCTTCTTGGTCTTCGGACCCCTCAGTCACTACAAAGCCCCAGGTCATTTCGAGATGAACTCCCGTGATAAGGAATAAGGGGGCAGCAGGATACAACAAAAACGTATTTTAAGACATTATTGGGTAGTGAAGGCATTGCACCTTAGTTATTGACCCTTCATTTCATACTTATCAAATTTGTGCCTTCTTTTATTCGAGTACTTGAAAGATGTAAAGCTAAAAAATGAGAGACTCAAAAAAATAAGAATTCTGCTAGAAGAAAAATAATAGGACAATGAAAAAAATGAGAAATGAAACAAATGCAAAAGGCCCAAAAGAAACAACACACAAAGGTAAGACAGGACCGCCAAAATAAATAAATTCTTCATGGTCACTACTTGTAAAAATTTGGACTATGAGACGCAAATTCTAGGAGTTCTATGGAAGCTTAAGAAGCACGGATACGGATACGCTAGCACGTCATTTCTAAAAAATGTGGGACACAAACACGTCAGAGACACGTTAATTATATAATTTTCTTTTATATTTTTTATATGACCATATAATAAAAAACTAATGTTAGTTCAATTAAAATTAACATAAAAACACAAGTCACAAAAATATTATTAAGATATTAAAATAACAAAACCATTGAATAAAAATGCAATAATTTCCTCATCAACATTCATGATTTAAGTTTCAAAATAAATTTACTAACTATTATATAGAACACGTGTATGTGTAACCAAAAAAAGAACTAAGAAGAAAAAGAGAAACAAAAAATAAGAAAACGTGTCCATAATGTATCCGGAATTCATAAAAAAATAATAATAATAATTGAACTCTCTTTTTTCATGTGTCCAACACATGTCCGGTAAGTGTCTGAGAGTGTCAGTGTCCGACACAAATACGTAAACCAAAATAAAGTATCCGTGCTTCATAGATGGAAGTTGTAAATCAAAGCTCTATAGTATCGATGTTACTTAAGGCTGGTGATTCTTCCTGTGGATTCCCTACCAAACAAACAAATGGGGACATAGGCACTGAAGACCAGGCCTTTCCTGATAGTCTTCCTATCTATTAGTAAGTAGGTTCCTCGAACCCCGGTCACTCCGGTAACTCCGACGCCATTCAATGGCCATTCAACGAGCAACATTCCATAAACCACCAGTTCTAGTCCAAAGCTAATCCATTTCATGATATGTATGCAATCTCCTCTAGACATGACCATGGTTAAATTCAACCTCTTAACATCATTTAAGAAGAGAATGTACATATTCTTAAGACTAGCCATAGGGGTGGAAATATTTTTTTAGACTTCAAATTTCTGGTTCAAAATCCAGGTTAAGATAGAGGTTAACCAGACCAAACCAAGTACAGCCTTGAGCCCAAGTTAACCAGCTCAAATAGTAAGGCCAATACGTCAATATGTCTAGATCATATATAAAATACTATCTAATATAGGGTGGTGGTAGATGTCGACTGAATACATAATTAATCATTGGAGTTATTTTCACTCAGACAGGAATTCTCACTTTTGTCAAACCAAGTTTCCACCCTTGCACCAAGCAATGACCCCTATAAAATACTTTACAATAATCATGATATAGTATAAAGATATCTAATCAATGTACATAACTAAAACATGTAGAATTTATACAATTTAATAAAATTTGGAGCGCTAAAGCTTGGAGACTTGTCCGTCTTGCCATTTGGTGGGGCATTTGGCAGGAAAGAAATAACAAAAACTTTGAGGGCATTGACCTCCCTATTTTTTTGGTTATTAGGAAGCTCCGCCATGGATATAGATTCTTTTGTAACTTTTTTGCATTCTATGTACATTGATTCATAGAATGATTATATTTTTGTACTTGGGTGCACCCCCTTGGTGCTCTTTAATGATATTTATCTTACTTATCAAAAATAAAATAAAATTAGGAGAACAAAAATCAATTAGACATATGAAGAAGAGGGGCCTTGGGATTGCTAATAGGTGCTTAGTATGTTGCAAATAAATGCAAAATAATAATTCTCATACCCCCTCCCTCTCATTTGCATTTATATAGAGAAGTACACCATCATGCCAAATTGATTTTTTTTTTTTTTTTTTTTTTTTCCGGGGGGGGGGGAAGAAAAGACTAAAGTAGATAATCAAGCCAACAAAATTGTGGAGGAAAAACAATTACCATTAAACTTAAAACAAAAAAAAAAACACATAAATACGTCGTCATGTCACATGGAATAGAAAAAAAAAGAAAATGATGAAAAAGGAAAAACTGCAACAGATAATCAAACTAACAAAATTCTGGACAAACAAGGACAATCATTAAAATTTATTATGAGGATAGAAAACATCTTTCAAGCATGTCTGTAGATATTGTAACTTTAGTGTGTAATTTTTTTTTTTATTAGTAACTTCTGTGTATAATTAGAAACAATCTTGGCATAACACAATGATGAAGTCCCAGCCATTTGTGAAAGTCTACGTATTAACTGTTATATATCTAAACCTCAACCAAACAAAGCCTTGCCTCATGAATCCTATCTCACCATTCGGCTCTATTTAAAACCATTCTCTTAGTTACATATCTTCTTTAACTATCTCTGTCAAAATTAATTTTGGTCTCCCTCGCCCTCGCCCTCAATATTAACCATGTCGCTCTTCCTCACTAGCCTCCGTTGTACATGCCTATACCACCTTAACCGGTTTTCTCTCGTTTTATCTCCTAAAGTTGCTACTCCTACTATCAAGGATCAAAATTTCGTTTCTTTTCCATCGAAACGGCCGAAACGTTTCCGTTTCTTAGGGAACCGAAACGAAACACTAGTAGAATATCGAAATTCACATGTTTCCGTGGAAACATGCCGAAACTAGTGGAAACATACCGAATCAGAAAAAACATTTCTTTTGTATCAGTAATAATTCTAGAAGTTAGTAAAAAATAATATCCATTTCTTTTTCAAGGATTAAGACTCAAAATTATAAGAAGATATTTTTATTATTTTTCCTAAAATAATGGAAAAGTAGTGGGAAAAATAAAGTGTAGAGAAACAACTATTTTAATACTAAGTTACTAATTATAATAGGTTTAAATCGCTATTTGTTTTACCTTTTATTTTATATATAACTTGTGTCAAATTATCTGATTCGTGGATATTACATAGTATATATCTATTATGTCATTTATCATAAATTAGTGTCATTTATCATGAATATGATGCATATGCCTTAAACATGCACAAATACCCAATAAATAGGCTTATTTGTATAAATAAATAAATTTTAAATTATGTTTCCACATGTATCCAATTTTTTCTCCGTTTTCATTATGTTTCCGAAACGTTTTCGAAACGTTTCCGTTTTCGGACAGACCGAAACTATACATCGAAACGATATTTTGATCCTTGCCTACCATCTCACGAATGTGTTCATTTTTAATTCTATATTTTCTTGTGTTATATATCTAAACCTGAGCATCCAAATTCATCTAGCTCTGCAGTTCCAAAGAAATCTCAGCTAAAGGAATTGTGCACCAAGTCATTACGCTTTTTTACAAGTGGGAGAGATGGAGATAAGAAAAATATTATATAAGTAGATGGAGATCAATTTTAAGTTACAGACAAATCCATTTACAACATAACTGCCAAACAACTGAATACTCTATCCAACCAACCTGCCAGTAGAATCCAGAAGAAGAGTCCGAATATTATCTGTATGCCCTCTAAGCTTCATGCTCTTTGAACCAGATCTTGGGTCCCAAACACGTACAACCTACAGGAAATTATAACATTGCAATGCAAAATTGAATTCATTACTCATAATAAAGTAATAAACCTCCAGGTATTCACAAGTCAACAAATGAAAACCTCTTTCAATTGTTCAACTAGTATTACAGAAACCTAACGAATATGTATGATAAAAAATATACCTTCTCGGTTCCACCAGAGACGAGAAGGGTTCCACTATCATTCATTGCTAATGCATATACCGACTCCTTGTGGCCTTTAGCAGCAATGGGTACATATCCATGAGACTGATTTGTGTGCAAAGAAATGCTGTTGCTTGAGCCAATGGTACGCAGACTAGTAATGGGTAGTGAATTTCCCGGACCACTGATCCCATTTGAACAATCATCTTCCGATGCATCACTTGACTTGGAGATAGGAGCAAGTGCAGCTTCAAGATCCCATATGAAAACCTCCCCACCCAGGCCACCAGAGGCAACAATATTGCTCTATAATGTATGATGCTATAAAAGGATCAGAAACTGACGGACGTAAAAAATAGCATTATGACTCCAAGCACAACTTGCACTATCAGGTTAAACATGAAACTTGAATAGCAGGATTACACTGAAAGGAAGCTTACATTTTTTTCTGCTGCAGCGAGGCAAGTAACGTAATCAGAGTGTTGACGAAGGGTCCTTGTACAAGTTCCATCAGACGAGTAATTCCACGTCTGGTGCATTTCAGTGGAAAAGTATAAATAAATTAATAAATTGAATCAAAAATTAATGAACAGAGTATAAAACCATCAGTAGTTTATAATGCTGACAAACCTTGAGGGTGGTGTCTGAGGAACAGGAAACAAGTGTATTACCACCTGCAAGGACAGCATCATTTACCTGCACAAACCAATGCATTCCACGTCTAGTCCATGCGAAAATATCAGGTGTTCAGGCATCTACTTTGAATTCAATTTCAAATACCTATTCCCCAAAAGCCGCACCAAAGTAATGAATGGAAAATATAATGACTTTGTCAACAATTCACGGTACTAAAGATTGCCAACATACTGTTCTATAGGCTGAACTATTTTTTATCACTAAAAATCCACTTAAGGCAAAAGAATAAAAAATAACAGTAGCCAAATTAATCTTCAACCAAATTTCAATGCATAGGGTAGAAGATGAAGTAGAAGAAGGCATCGGAATGAAGAATACCCAATCTACATGAGACTCAAATGTAGCAGAGCAAGTAGCGCCATCATCAGCCAATGCCCATCTCTTTAACGTGCCATCACGGCTCCCAGTGAAGAGGTAATCAAGCCCATCTGGTAATGCTGACTTCAATAAAGCCAAACAATTTATACCAGCACAATGCTGCAAACAGGGAACATTCCAGAATGGAGTAAGATGAAGATTTATTACTCATCTAACAGCAATAAAATCCTAAAACAAATAATTAAGGTAGAAAAAATAAGGCATTTTGCAATACAAAAATGCACAGGGAGAGGGAATGGATTTTCCAGCATACTAGACAACTACACATTACTTTCAAAAATAAAATAAAATTGGTGATAACTGATAAGTCACTCTTAGAACTTCAATTTAATATTGAAATTAACAATTCTTCCATCAGCATAGAGTACAACCAGTGCTATCTTGGGCAATACTAAAATCAAAAGATTTTAACAAAAAGACACTCAATGTCATCATGACACAGACAACAGAAATATGTTATGGACTAAGGATCTCGCCATGGCAAAGATATAGCCATATATTATTAACTCAGCACATGTGCATAAATTATTTGTTAAGTGCAAAAGTTCTAAACTTTTTTTTTCTTTTTACTAGGCAAAAAAGTTGAACCTTCCACATACAAAAGTGATTGATACTAAGTTGCAGGAGCCAACCAAACGAATTTAAACATTGTGTAAATGGTTGTCTTTAACCATTATATAATGCAAAAAATGAGCATAACCGCATATTATTATACAAATACATGTGCATGCAGTACAAAGTAGTAAACATGTGGTTTTAACGTTTGTGCAATCAAAAACCCAGAAACATTAAAGCCGTTCAGCAATAATATATACATATATAGTAGTTTATATAATTTATGTCAACAGCAGGGAACCAACCATACATTTAAGTGAAAGTAACATGAAAGCCTAAAATAAGATAGATAGATAGTGTGTGCGTGTTGTGTGTGTAGAGATAGAGAGAGAAGATTATGATAAAGTACTGTTAGCCTGTGTATTCTATATATTAGGTGGGAAGGTGAAAAGAGAATTGGGTTAAAGTTAGTGGAGCATGTTAACATACAAATTAGCAACCTCTGGAGAGGTAAATGACACATTTCATCACAGAAATATATTTTTAATATTTTTTTGGGGATAAGCAAGTAAGTAGTAAACATATTTTATCAACAAAAGAAATATATATGCCTTCTATTACCATCTTTTCTTTAGACCCAGTACAACAATCTAAAGGTGATACATTCACTAGAAAAGGCCCTGTTTTTTGAAAGATCACATGATAACTGACAATGGAAGTCAAAACAAATCCTCACCTTCGTGTCATCGGTATCATTCAACACATAGGTCAACCTCTTCTCCTTGCGAGGGCGAACTGAATTTGATGTGTTCCCTGCACTGCCCACACGGTGCATCGCAGAAACACCTAGAGCAAGTATAAACAATAGAATATATAACAAATGAATAGAAGTTGAAGAATTTAATCACCTAATTCATTCGTTGAAACTGGCATACTTCTTGTAATGTTTTTGCAATAGCACAACTCATTATCATGGTATTTTTTGGATTTTATTTGGAATGATAGGATTCCATTTAATTCACTCAAACCAAACAGCATTAGCTTTAAATAAAGAAATCAAAAGGAGACCCAAATAAGTAGTAGGTACAGCTATAACCTGGCATCACAATATGTCTACCAAACTGTTCACCCCTCCACCCTCCTATTGGTTCACTCTTGACAAATTAAAATGCATAAACACCCCAAATGCTTCACCCTTGTGTCCATAACACGATCACGTATCTGTAAATAATAAGTGAAATGGATTTCCAGTAACAAACTCAATCTCGAACGCTCCTAATGTATCAACTTCCATAGCCCTCCCATCGCAAGACTGAAGACCTCCAAACAATAGTGATAGAGAGAGAGAGAAGATCTTGTCTAGGTAAGCTCTCCTGAACTCCAAAGGAACCCGTCGGTGAAAATTGTAATGCAAAACTCAATCCATTTCCACCAATTTTACCCCCCAAAAAAAGTTCCATCATATCTATTTGATAATCAATCAATATTAGAACTATAATCAAAATATTGAGCTTTTAATAGTCACACTCAACTACTTATCAAAATATTAAGAAAAAATAGTCACACCCAGCTAAATTGTTCCAAAATATTCTCTTTTTTCTTTTTCTTAATAATTACCTAATCCTTAATTTTCAAATAATTGTATACAATCATCTTTTCTATTTTTCTTTTTCTTTAACCAACAATTTCCTAATCCTCAACTTTGAAAAAAGTGTATACCCAACATCTGATCAATATCATGTGCCAACTATAAGCAAAGTCATACTAATTTCTATCTAAATGCTTCATTAGAGAAAATATTGACCATATGAGGTCAAGCTCACTAGGATTCACCACTTTGCTCCATTGACGCTGGACAGTTGGGAATTCCTAAAATCAAGCAAATTGATTTTCAAACCACACCAAACACAAATGAAAATCTTAACAACTTCTTTTCTAGAACAAAAAGTATACACACATATTATCTATTTTAATACAGTATACTGGCATATATGGCAAACTCAAACTGCAGATAATATAGAAACAGAGTATAATTTTTTGGGTAAGTAGAAACAGAGTATAATTTAAATTGCTGTATTAACTAGAAAATGATTTGAATGGACATTTTAAAGCTAACGTAGATTTCCAGTTACACGAAATTATTCGGTAATTCAAAACCAAATGGCCCTTCTCGCACTCGAAACCCTAAACACTCTTGTTTAAGCGGTAATACCCAAAAACTAGAATCGAAAACCCAACTTGCGTTCTAAATCTAACAATCTGAATTTCTTGTTTTTGAGAAAGTCAATATATATATATGCATAGACGTATATAGAGAGAAAGGAAAGGTACTTACAAGAGAAAGAGGAAGATAGAAATCTGTGTGAAGACAAAGAAAAAAAGAGTCTGATCCGAGTTCCGACTTCAAATTCGAACCTAAAGTTGAACACCCACTAAAGTGTAATCTTCCATCAAAGACTCACTCATAATTGCGATCGAACCAATTCGAACTGTGAATAAGAAATTGGAGGCTCGAAGCTCAAAGAGTGAACCCTAACTGTGAATTCATGATGAAATTGAAACTTTTTGGTTGTGCTATCTGTACAGCCGAAATTTCGAATTAACGAAGCGGAGAGAGAGAGAGAGAGAGAGAGAGAGAGAGTGCCCAGGAAAGACAGTTTTTAGAGAGAGAAAATGCAGAAAATTTTAGTGTAAGAGAGCACCGAGGTTGAATGGAACTGGCTGGCTCTGGCTGTGCGTTGGCGTGGTGTGTCCTTTGACTCGGTATTTGGGGGGTTGAATAAGGGTATTTTGGTCTTTTTAAGTAAAAACAGATAGCTGGGGATTGATAAATCGTACTCTCGCGAATAGTTGGGAGGTATACACTCGCTTTTGTTGGCAGAAGCTTGTCAAAGAGTGGGCTGACTTTGCTAATCAAGGAGGATGTACGATCACCTCATGCACAGAAGAGTAAGGAAACACACGTGAAGGATTATACATTGCTTTTGACAATTTGTTGGAGAGTTATTTGAACATTTTTGCCCGCATTGATGCAAGAGGCTTTGCCATTAGAGATGGTTCTCCTTCTCTCCTTTCCATCAAATTTTTTTTTTAAGGCTCTTCAGTCAAACATTCGAGAAAAATAGTAATATTATTCATAATTACATGCCTAAACAAAATTATTTAGAGTTTTCTTAAATTTTTTTTTTACTTAAATATTCATTAATGTATAAAGTTTTTATGTCCAATAACTAACAACTCGTGAAATCAGAAACTGTTTGATATTTTTATAAAAAAAATTTAATAATTTATAAATTATAAATTTATTTTTAATAAAATTTATATATTTAGATTCTAAAAATCGAAATTTATCAAACAAGATTCACAATGCATATGAAATTTAAAAAAAAAAAATCACTTCAAAAATAGTAAAATTTCTGTCAGTTGCAAAAATAGTAAAATTTTACCATTTCATAAAATAGAAAAAATTCTCAATTTATTATAAGTTTTATTCCTCTTTTGAGCCGCATTTTAGATGCTCACAGAGACTTTCAAAGTAGAGAAAAAATTGTCAAAAAAATTCAATATTTTTGAAATCCAATGATCAAAATTTCACTAGTTGTAAAACAGTAAAGTTTTGTTGTCTCTCATATAGTAAAATTTCACAATGATTAACATAATGGTACACTTTTCTGTAAATATCATATGACCTCAAGTCCATATTACAAATTGAAAGTGTAAAACTCAATTATGCACTTGGAACCTCATTCAAGTAATCGATTCTAATGGCTTACAGATCTTAACATGTAACATGTTTGTTAATGATGATACAAAGGTGCATGAATGCATGTAGTTGCAGAGTCATTCTATGTCATTATAGCGACCATTAGAATTCTTTCCTTTTTGGTGATGCTCCTAGATGTATTGGAAAATCCTTTTTTTTCAAATAAAATTCGTTTGGACTAGTAGATTTTGCTCATGAACTAGTTCAACACCATGAAAGTCTTCGATGACAAAGCAATCACCTTTGCATCACTAATTTTGAAACATTATAGAGCAATGTTAGGGATTTTTACGAACATAAATGTGGGATTGCGAACACAAGTGGAGATCATGAAGACTCTAGAAAAGTTAAGGGATCATGATGTGAGTTTTCGACGGAGAATTTAAGGGTGGGTTTGGAAAAAGTGACTGCATAAAGGGGTAAATCATATAAAAATGTTTATTGTCATTTGGAAAAAATAAATAAAAATGACAGCTCATCAAAATAGACTTGAGCTCAAAAATTGAACAATTTTTCAACTCAAAACAAATACACTTGTGGACTCCATAATAATTAAGTACCTATTTGAGGGACTTAACCCAAATTAACCCTTTTTTATATGGGTAATCATCTAACCGGGAGCAACGCGCACCCCATGATGAGAAAATTCACGTCATAGTAAAATCCTCCGAGTATGTACAAGGATAAATCAAGGAGGACTCAAATGGGAAAAACTAATCTAAAGACCTAGTCATCCTACAACAACCTCGTAGGGGTTAGTTGGGTTCTCCTCCCACCAAAGAAAATGTGATTTATTTTTTCCTCTCAATTATGAGTTGGTATGGACAAGATTCATGTAGTTATTGGATAATTATTGAATAATTGTAAGCTTTTTTTCTAGAAGTCCAAAATTAAAAGAGTCAAGTCAACTTGTAAATGAAATATTATAAATACTCTTTTCCTTGGAGGGAAAAAAAATATGCGTGAGGCTTTAGAATAAAAAAACTCTTGTTGGCGAAGAAAAAGGAAAGAATCTACTTATAATCCTTGTGATATTAGTCACTTTTTTGTTGGTGATTTGTTGTTGATTTGTTGCTTAACTTGCTACTAAAGTAACGGGATTATCTTTTATAATTGTCACTTATATGCTTATTTATTTAGGGTTTTGATTTGAAGCAACCAATGAATAAGGATTTGTTTACCTTCTTTCATGGATGTATACCTTAAGACTACGTAAATCATTTATTTGTTGTTTTTCTTCATGGTATCAAAATAGGAATGAGTTATCTCTCTACCTCTCTCTTTTTTATGTTTCTACATATTCAATATGTGCACCATTCATTCACAGTTCATTATCTCTTTCACCATAACCCAGAATTGAGCATGACTTGTGTCGTTAGATTTGTACCCCCAAACGGTGTCAAAACTGACTCCAAATTAATGTGACCTAAAAATCACATCCTTCATTAATGGGAGAGTCTAAAGAATATCCTATATGAAGTTGTCTTTAATTTGTCACGCCTCATATTTTCACAAACCCGGGGAGTAAGGGAAAACAATAAAGAAAAGGAAACAAAAGAAAATTTAAATAGATTCAATTAGACAAGCATTCAATTCTTCAATATATAAACACATAAAATACATTTGATAGACATATTGTTCACATCAGTTGGGCTTAAGCCCTTACATCTCAAAATACGCCTCACGGGCCAATTACACTTCCAAGTCCTTTTCCCTTCATTCTTTCAAGACTTCATCAAGTCTCAAGTGTCGGAAGTGTCATCTGCAATATGATATCCCACAAATGGGTCAGCTCAACTGCTGGTATGATACAATGCTAATGCAAGGAACAAAATTAAGGCTTGGCATGTGCAAGTGTACATTTATATCTATATGCCTTCCAAATCATTAATACAATATATGCAATATGCGTGACGCACCCATGTAAACTCTATGCTAGACCCATGACTCATTTTACGGTCTTTCCCCGACGACATGAGTACCCACATATGACTTACTTTACGGTCCTTCCCGACGGCATAAGTACCCTCGTATGTTTCGCTTCACGGTCCGGACCCCGTTGGCATACGAGTACTAATGGCCGATTTTGGGTTTTTCACCACAAGATCTACACCCTCATAATGCATTTGCACCGAAGTGCTCAACCTACACTATGTTCCAAAGAATTCACCATATGTCAATATGCTTTGATTCCACCATGCAGCAATGCAATCTCATCGAAGCCTTTCATCCATACATGAAGCATGCTTTAAACAATGCATTTCACTTAAAGCAATAATAATATTTAAATCACAAAATTCCTTCCTCATGTGTACATGCTATACATATTCCATTCAAGCACATGCTCATGTTACATATTCATAATTTTAACAATTCTCGAAGAACATAAATCACATATCAGGCCAACATATAGACATACATATAGTCATGGTCCACATTCATCACTTAACCAAACTCCCAAGGAGATAACAAGAAACACATAAGCACACAAAAAATTGAATAAACATACGGGTCATCAAGTCAACATGGAAATTACTCCTAAACTTAATCCTGTTTCTTACTTAGCAAAATATCATACTTGATGGGTTGGTCTCAACCCTAAGGAACCGTGCTCGCAGTGTAGCCGAACTAATCAATGAGAATGCAGTCCCTTTTACTGTCTCCAACCAGAAGGCCTAGACTGCCTTCTCCTTGACCTTCGGTGTTCCTAAAATTATTGTGACACAACTCAGTCTATCTCTACTTGAATTATGCTATTCATCAAATTTTATATTTTTATATCATGAGTTCCTATTTTACTATAATAAACTCTACCATTGGGTCCGGAACGTCGAACAAAGTTGATTTAGGCTTTTGTGGAATTCAATTCGAGCATCTGTACTAAAAAGAGCAAAATAGTCATTTTGCACTTTTACGGGTTCTTACTTCTCGAGACCTCTTTTCATAAATCAGACTCCACCGTTGAGTCTGGAATACTCAAAATAATAAAAATTTACTATTCTTTTATTTTAATCGGAGTTCGTTTGACTACTCTTCGACTTAAGGGCATTTTGGTCTTTTACTCTTTCATGCATCGCATTGTTCGGTAGTTCGTTTGCTAGTATGGACTCCATCGTTGAGTCCAGAATTTTTGACATAATTAAAATGGACTATCTTTTATGTTTATTTGGCCCTGGGTATCATTAAGGGTATTTTAGTTATTTATCATTTGCGTGTCTTTATTTTTCGGGATTTAATTTTCAAATCGGACTCCACCATTGAGTCTGGAATGCTCGAATTAGTAGAAATACACTATTCATTTATTTAGTTTGGGCTTCGTTGGACTTATTTAATGTCCAAGGGTAAAATCGTCATTTTACCCAATTAATAAAATAATTAAATAAATTATTTAATCATTTTATTATTTTCCAGGAGTTTATTTAAATAAATTTTTCAAAGGCTAGATCAGAACATAATTCATTAAAAGGTTGGGGGTCGATTCATAATTTACAAAAGTTAGGGTTTATTTATTTTAAATTCAAACAGTGAACCAATTGGGTCCCTTGGTCCAAACCCTAAACCGTCCCATTGGCCTTTGAACCGACCGGTTCAGTGCATCTCACTGAACCGGGATAAGATATCCCATTTAGCCCCTCTATCCATGATTAGGTTAGTTCTCCTTTTTATTTTGATTTATTATCCATGCGCCCAAACAGAGCCAATTTAGGTTTAAAAAAAAAAAACCAACGTATCAGCGCCTAAACGACGCCATTACTTTTAATGAGCCAACCCATCTAATGGCAACACGTGCCCGGGTTAACACGTACGGTCCAATGAGTTGGGCGAGTCGACTCGTCGTCTAGTTCCCCAAACGTCGACTGTGTTGCCCTAATTTTTGGTTTTCTCTTCTTTCAATTTCGTGAGGTTTAGGTTCATTTAATCTCTATTTTTAGGTGTTGAGGGTTACTAAGTGTCTGAGTCATCATTTGACATTCATTTTGTGCCTCGAATCAAGCTCGATGAGCCATGGTGGGTTGGATAGTCGCAACCTACAACTGGCTTGTACGCCCTTATTTCTGATCCAAATCTCATGGGGTTTCTTTTGTTGGGTTCTATTATTTATGGGGTTCAAGCCCCCATTTTTAAAATCAAGTTTTGGGGCAATTTGGTGACATTAGCTCTAAAACCCGAAACCTGCAAGTAGTATTTTGAGGGCCTTTGTCTAGGCTTTTAGGTCCCGGAATGAGGTTTTTGAAACTCTCAGAGGGTCTAGTTTAAGGCTTAAGTATAAAAAATGTAGTTCATAAAAGCTGGTTCAGGTCTGCTACATGGAAGGTCCAACAATGGCAGTTTCATCCTAGGTGTGGTGTTCTAGGCCTTCCTAGGTTGCATTACTTCTTTTCCTCACAAGATATATCAATTTCTAGGCCATGCAATGAAAAACCAGACCTCAAAACAGTTAGTACAGAGAAAGATCTTAGAGAGAGAAAATAGAGGGTTTTGTGTCTTTACCCTTTAACTGTGGCTCTTCTCACTTGATGGCTCGATCCTGATCCTCTTAGGGCTCTTCCAACTCAGCCAAAATCTCCTTCCTCTCTTTGTGCACCCTCAGGTTGTCACACACACAATGCATGCACACACACACACACACACTTGTGTTTCTTTCTCTCTTTCTCTCTATCTCTCTCTCTCTCTCTCTCTCTCTCTCTCTCTCTCTCCGTTTTCTCTCTACCCCAGACCTGCTCTCATCCTTATCTCTGATCTTTGTACACTCACACACTCTTCCATTTCTGATCTCACACTATCACACGTAACACTCATCATATGCCTATATATATACACACACACACACACATACATATGACAGCACACACACACTAAACATACTTACTTACACACACCATCAGCACACCCACTTCACTTACACACACCCACTACACCCATTCCCACAAGCATGCTGAATGTGTATATATATATATATATATATGTACATAGATATTTATTTTATATATATATAATTCTGTCCCCTTGTGTACACATACACATACACACTTAATTATACACATAATTATATACTTACACACATTTATACACATACATATATATTTATATATTTTTATTCATTTGCATATATATATATATATATATAAGAATATTATTCCTAGTTTAGTTCAATTGAAAACAATTAAAATCCTAAAGAAATTCAAATAGTGTTCTTTTAAAAAAAAAAATTATTCCCATTTTTCAAGTCTTTACACAATTCTTCTTAAATCAGTCAACTATGTTCCTTGGTCATGAGTTGTCTCTTTATCTCTAGGAGGAAGGTCGAAGCGTGGGTACATTAATGGAAACAATACTCCTAAAATAGATGATCCCAAGTATAATGAGTGAAAATTTCAAGATCAACTAGTTATATCTTTACTCTTTAATTCTATGAAACCCAAAATTGTTGAGATATTCACTTTCTTCAAAATTACTTAAGAACTTTGGAGATTTTTTAGGGACCTGTATGATCATTAACATAATATTTATTGTATTTATCAATTGCTACAAGATATTAATAATTGCAAACAAGAAGATCGTTTTTTCGCTAAATATTTGAGTGAATTGAATAACATATGAAATGAACTTGGCATGTAACGTCCCCTACAACAAATCTCTTGGCTCTACAAAAAAGGGCCAAACAATAAAAAAAGCATTCAGTTATTAGCTCTCATAAAACATAAATTTGAAAACCTTCAAGGTTAGTTCTGATTGGATATGAAGTTCCTTCTCTTTCAAGCATCTATGCTAGATTGCAACAGGAAGACACTAGGAGAAAAGTTATAAATAATGAACAAAATTCCACCATCATAAATTCTAAAGCAAGTGCCTTAATGGTGGATAAAAAGAAATATGATAAGCCTTTTATGTTCCATCATTTCCTTTTAAATTGCTTTATGTTAGGCAACTGATAATACCTTGTACTATGATTTTATCTTTTCTCCCACTTCTATGATTTTTTAGGATCGAGTCACAAGGAAGAAGATTGGTGAAGGAATCTATTCTCATTACTTATATCTTCTAAAACCAAATTCTCAAGCCTTGATAGTACAACATTCAAAATCTCTAGCATAAGCGTTTAGGGCATCTTTATGCAAGAATTTTATACATATCATACTTTTTTTCCCATTCAAAATTATTTGTCTTATTCAAATGTGTCTCATTCATATTCTACCTTCTCGAGTTCTATTACCACTGTGCCTACTATTTTTAAGAAGCCAATAATCATCCAATTTGGAGAAAAGCTATAAAAGATGAGCTTTGTGCTATTAATCAAAATAATACTTGGAAAATTGTCCAACTACCAAAAACAAAGAAACATGTTCCTTTTATATGGGTGTATAGAATTAAATATAGTGATGGGAACATTGATAGACATATGGCAAAATTAATAGCCAAGGGATTTAGTCAAACTTATGGAGTGGATTATAGAAATATTTTTGCCCATATTGCCAAAATGAACACTGTTGGAGTTCTTTTGTTTGTTGTTGTTAATTGTAATTGAAAATTGGCTTAAATGGGTATAAGAAATATTTCCTTTACATGGAGACCTATAAGAGGAAGTGTACATGACTATCGCCCTAGACATCCTAAAGTATATAAGAAAAAATTAATGTGTAAATTGAATAAAGATCTACATGAACTCAAGCAATCACCTCGAGCGTGGTATCTAAAACTTAGTTTGGCTCATCCTTGTTTATTAAGCAAGCTACTGCCGGAACCACAATTATTTTGATTTGTGTAAATGATATAATCATAAAATAAATAAACTTAAGTCTCATCTCCATAGAAAGTTCTCTATAAAGACTTGGGCACTTTGAAATATTTCCTAGGAATTTCTCATTCAAAGAAGGGCTTATTTATGACTTAGAGAAAATGTGTCTTAGATTTTTTGAAATAAACTAGAAAATTCGATGTGAAACCTATTGAAACCCCTATTTTTAGTTATAGAAACCTTGGAAATGAACATAAGCTCTTGATTGATTTTGGTCAATATTAGAGACTTGTTTGTAGATTAATCTATTTAACTATCACTTGCCCTAATATCACTTGTGTTGTACGTCTAGTAAGTGAATTAATGCATGCTCCAAGAACTAATCATTTGACTGTAGTGAATAGGATTCTTTAGTACTTGAAATCTTTTCTTAGTTGTTGTATATAGATATGAATAAATGGTCACACAAATTGTTGGATATATAGATGTTGACTAGGCAAGAAGCCCCGTAGATCGATGATTCACAATAAGGTATTACACTTTTGTTAGAGGGAACTTAGTCAGTTGGAAAAGAAAGAAAGAAAATATTATTACTCTGTTAAGTGTGGAAGTATAATATTGAGCAATGGAATCTACAAGTGAGATAATTTGGTTTCACACTCTTTTATATGATTAGGGTTTTGAATCTCCTCAACCAATAAGCATGTCTTATGACAATCAAGCAACAATACACATTGCATCTAATCTAGTGTTTAATGAAAGAATAAATCACATTGAGGTTGATTGTCATTTTATTACAAAAAAAGTGCAGTAAAATATTATTATGAGCCCATTTGTCCATAACTTTTATCAATTGGCAAATATATCTATCAAAGACTTGTCATTAATGAAACTTCATGAGATCCTTTTCCAAGTTGGGCTTCAACAATATCTTCGCACCAACTTGAGGAAGAGTGTTGGTAGAGGAGGAAAGAATCTACTTATAATATTTGTGATATTGGTTACTGATTTGTTACTTAACTAGCTACTAAAGTAATGTGATTTCTTTCCCCAATTATCACTTGTATGCCTATTTAATTTAGGGTGTTGATTTGAAGTAACCCATGAACAAGAATTCTCCTACCTTTTTCTGTAGATGTAGGTCTCAAGACCGAACCGCATAAATCCTTACTTTATTGTGTTTTCTTCAACTTTATTGTTTGCACAACTCAATTAGGCATTGAAAATGAATTGGTTCAAATTAAAGGTAAATTAGTTAAAATTTAAACTAACTTTTTTTTAGTTTTAATTTTAAAATATTAATTTTATTGTGTCAAGCATAAGCTAAGTAATTTTGTTTTAATTGCCTTGCCAAATGCCAATAGATTACGTCATAAATAAAATAAAATATCGAAACAAAACTTATATAATCAATTCCGAATATGATTAACCCTCTAATACTTAATATTCAATAAATTAATAATCTCTATTAATTAACAATTAAAAAAAAAAACTGTAGAAATCTGAAAAATGAGGACAATTTTTTGTTTTTGCCGGTAGGGCACTATATATGCATCATTTAGCTATAAGTCATATTTAGAGGCATATTTTGAGTGTTTCATAGAAGATAAATATGCTTAGAATATTAAAATACACCTCCTGTAAGAATTTGAGCCTGTTCGGAGACAGTTTCAAAAATTAGACCAAAAGGGCATGCCGGGTGGATTCAGCCAAACCCGGCCACAAGCGAAAATTTATTTTTTTGAAAATTTTTATTTAAAATAATTTTAAGAACTTTGGCTAAAACAAAATATCGAATTGAATCGTTTCGGGACAGGTTGTAGTGTAACGGGGTCTCAGATTCATTAAGGGCGAAAGGGTCATTTTGCACCTTTGCCCCTCCACTATAAATACATCCCCTTATTGTATTTTTATCACATTTTGGTTTGAGATTTAGAGTAGAGCACGTTCATGGAGAGAAAGTGAGAAAAAAAATCCTAGGTTTTCCAAGCTTCAAGCCACCAAAACACACTCCTAGGCCAAGATTCTTGTGAGGCTTCCTTATAGGAAGTTGTTCCTCTCATCAAGACCTATATTCTCACCAATCGGTTTGGCTGTGCAGCTAACACAACTTCTTCGGTTTGAGAAAAACCATTCTAGGTATGATATCTTGCTAAGTTAGGAATAGGTTTAAGTTTATTTGCCTTTATATATGTTGCTTGAGTGTTTAAGATATTTACTTAATGTTAGGAAATCACTTAGAAGGTAGATGCTTTGAAAACTTAGAGTTGGTAGTTTAGGTGTTTGTGTGTTCTTTGAGTTATTTGATGATTTGTTGCTATAATGAAGATGTATCTTGCCTATGTGTTTGGATTGTTATATTTTGGCTTATTTTCATGTTGATATATCTTGTGTTTTGGAAGATATGATTGTTTGATGCATTGGTGCTTTATGAAATTATGTGTTCTTTGTGAATTAGTAAGATTGTGAATATGTGGCTTGAACATGTGTTGAAATGGATAGTTTATAGCATATGTTCATGTAAAAGAAGTTTAGGGATTTTGAAGTTATGATTTACGTTGGGTATAATGCATGACTTGAGGTGAACACCATGTAATTGATGAATTGTCTCATTAAAGTTACATAATGAAGTCAAGGCTTTTTGGCATATTGTGATTCCTTGGAAACATGGCGTGGGTTGAGCACTTGGTGCTATGCATTATGAGGGTGTAGATTCTGTGGTAAAAATCCCAAAATTGGCCATTGCATTGGTGCCCAGTATCCAACGGAAGCGATCCGTGAACGGGTATTGGTACTCAAGGTCTATTGGGAACGATCCGTAAACGAGACATGGGTGTGGCATAGAGTTGCATGTGTGTGTCATGCATATTGATATTGCATAGCATTGAGGGATTATGGGATTATAGCTTTTAAAATGTAGACTTGCACATGCCACGCCTTAAATTTGTTCCTAGCATTAGCATTGTGTCATACCAACAGTTGAGCTGACACATTCGTGGGATATCATATTACAGATGATGCTCTTGATACTTGAGACTTGAGGAAATCTTGAAGGACAAAGGAGACATGGACCACGGAGAATTTTTGGCCCTTGGAGCATATTTTGATGTTGTACAAGGGCATAAGCCCTAAACCATATGAAATGGTATTGTAAAAAATTTGTGTATTATGAAAAGAATGGAAAGGACCTTGTATATTGTAATGAATGTGAAGTTTGTGATTTTTAAGTTCAAGTGTATGTGTATGCATGATGGATTGTATAATTATGTAATGTACATTTAAATTCTATGAAATTGTGGCCACCGAGTGAGGGTGGGTTGTGATATGTTTATAAATATGAAATATCATGAATATTAGGTGGAAAAAAGGCTTAGAAAACAAAGGAAGTTATATCAAAATTTTAGTGAAATTAAGAAAAAAATCAAGTGTGCAAAACACTATTTAAATAGGTGAGAAAAGTGCTCAAAATGGAGGTTTTGAAACCTTGGGGAAATGGGCTAAAAATGGAGAAAAAGAAGCTTTCAAAACTTGGGAAAAAAGGTCACAAAACATAAAAAAATTAGTGCAACAGACAAAGAAATTCACTTGCAGTAATTACACTGTTGCTATAGTGTTTTTGCAAAAAATTAGAAAACTAGCTCTCTGTCGCTACAGTAACAGCCCTAGCCGCCCGCGTGCGCCTACGCGTGCCCAACCTGCCTGCTGTTTCCCTGCGCACCCTGCTCGTGCTGCCTTACTGCCATGCTGCTATACAACAACTGTCCAAAGCATGTTATGCCCTGCCACTACCCACCTTTCAAAGTCATTTCAAGGCCATTAAATACTATGTTTGACACCACCTATTGGGCCCTTTTTTGGCAAATTTTGGCTATCATACTAGGCTATGTTGGGCATATTTTTTTTGTTATATCTGAAGGCCATGTTTGACCACTCCCTTGGACCACTTTTGGTGGATTTCTTTGACCTATTCTTGGCTTATGCCTTAGGGCATTTGGGGCCCATTTGGGGTTATTATTCCAAGGTACATTTAAAGACAATTTGGGGCCATCTTGGAGGCTACACTTGTAACAACCTGAAAATTTTTTTTTTTCTATAAATAAAATTTTCAAGTTATTATTATTAATATTATTATTATTATAATTATTATTATAGTGAGTTGTGTGAATATATGTGTACATGTATGCATGTGATAGATATGTATCTATGTATGTATGTGTAAGTGTGTATTAAAAATTGTTAAATTATATGTGTATGTATATATATATATATATATATGTGTCAGGTGTGTGCCGTGTGTGTGTATGTATTGAGTATGGCATACTCAAGAGAGCATGCTTGAGGTGGTGTATGGCAGTGGGTGTGTAAGGGGTTAGGTGAGTGCATGAGTAGGATTTTGTGTGTATAATTGAGTGAAGAGAGTGGGGAGGAGCAGATCTGTCGTGGGATTTTAGAGAGAGAGAAAGAGAGAGAAGTGTAGAGAGAGAAAGTGAAAGGAAAGAGAGGGAGTGATGTGTGTGTGCTCTGGTTTTTGAAAGAGAAGCAGAAAGAGGGAAGCTAAGGAGGCCAAAGAGGAGAACAGAGGCAAAGCAAGAGGAGAGAAGCACCATCACAGGGTTGGAAACCCATAACCGTAAGCTTTCTCTATCACGCCCCGAATTCCAGCGAACCCGAGGCACGAGTAACGAGACAAAAGAAAATAAAATAATAAAGGAATAAAAGATAATTAAGGACGATTACATACATTCTACATACTGTTCGGATAAATACATAAGGTCTGGTCCATTTCTTCACCACTTACAAAATAAAATACAGTCGCGGGCTTATGCCCTTACACAATATCAAAAGCGCCCCTTGGGCCTAACATAGTCTCTAATCAGTTCATCTCCATGTCTCGTACAGCTGGGACATCATCTGAAATGTTTGCCCCACTAAAGGGGTCAGCTCAACATGCTGGTACAATATAATGCTATTGCAAGAAACAGAACTAAGGTCGTGGCATGTGCAAGTGTACAGTTATTTCTATATGGCATTCAATGTCATGATGACAGCATATACACAATATGCAGTATATGAGCAGTATGCGTGACACACCCATGCAACTCTATGCCACCCATGTCTCATGATACGGTCATTCTCCGCTGGCATGAGTACCGCCGCGTATGTCTCACTTCACGGTCCGGAATCCGTCAGGCAGGCAAGTACCTATTGGCCGATTTTGGGTTTTTCACCACAGGATCTGCACCCTCATAATGCAAAGCACCAAGTGCTTACCCACACCATGTCCAAGGAATTACACTATGCCAATATGCTCTGATCTCATCATGTCACAATGCAATCTCAATGATGCATCTCATTCATACATAAAGCATGCTTTCAAGTACATAATTCATAATATCAACAGTTCTTCAAAGCATATAATTCACACACCACACTAACACATGCGATATACCCATAATCATCATCCAACTTAACAAGATAGCACGTAGCACATAAGCATGTGAACACTCAGGCAAACATGTGAACAATCAATGCAGCAAAGCAAGTATTCCTAATCTCAATTATATTTCTTACTTAGCACAATATATCGTACCTGTAAATCGACCTCAACACCGGAAGGTGTACTCGTAGTATGGTAGGATCACTGTGAGAATACCGAAGGTCAAATCACCTTCTCCTTGCCCTTTCGTGTCCCTAAAATCATAACAGGTAACTCAGTTCATTGTCATTTGAATTTGTTCTATTCATCAAATTTTATGTCTTTAATTCACAAGTTTCCATTTTGCTAATTTAGACTCCACTATTGAGTCCTGGACGTCGAAGAAAATAAGTCTAGGCTTTCGTAGAATTCAATTCGGACACCTGGGTTAAAAAGGGCAAAATAGTCATTTTGCACTTTACACGGGTCCTTACATTTCGTGACCTCTTTTCACAAATCGGACTCCACGGTTGAGTCCGGAATGCTCGAGATAATAAAGTTTCACTATTCGTTTACTAAATTCGGAGTTCGTTTGACTGCGTTCCAATCTAGGGGCATTTTGGTAATTTTAAAGGTTACTACGCGTCTTTTATTTTTTGGGGCCCCGTCTCGTAAAACGGACCTCACCATTAGTCTCAGAATGATCGAGATAGTCAAATTACACTAATGACTTGTCCCATTTGGACTCCGGGATATTTTTGAATATTTAATTAATTAAATTAATTAATTAATTAATTAATTAATTATTATTTTATTAATATTTAATCTGGTGGGTTTAATTGTAATTTCTCTAAAGTTTAGGGGTTAAAGGGTAATTTCCGAAAGTTCAGGACAGAATGGTAATTCTTAGAAAGTTCAGGGGCAATTTCGTAATTAGTCAAATTTACTATTCTTAATCAGTTTAACCAAACAGGGGCTTATCCAGAACAGGGATAGGATATCCCTGTTCCTATTTCAATTTAAAATTTTCAATTTCTTATATCCGTTGCCAAACACTCCCACTCTCTTTTTAATTTAAAACAAGGGGGTGACACGTGGCAGGGGCGGTTCGGCCCAAGCCCGACCCGAACCCGAACCGGACCCGGACCCGACCCAACTGCCCCCCCTTTCTTCCCCATTTTTTCGGCGGTGAACCAGTAGGGTTCCGGCGCCTTCTCCGGCGCCGGCGACCGATCTCTGGCGAGTTTTTCAAGGTTTCAAAATGTCATTTTCTCCTATTTTCCCCCTAGATTCCCTTTCCACCATTAGTTTTTGATTTTCCCCTTTGGATTTTCACGAAATAGAGGGTCAAACCCTCGGTCAACATTCCGGCCGATTCTATTTCTCCATTTTCTTGATAGTTTGGTCACGGTTTTTCTACCATTTTCATTCCAAATGACTTCTGCATCTCCTAGGTTCCATTTCCTATCATCTAAAGTAAGTTTCACACATAAAATCACAAGACCCATCTCTTAAAACCGTGACCTGCAACTGGGGAGTTCTCCCTCTCCCCTTAACCATTTTAACTAGTTCTTCTTGCTTTATTTTCCATTTCATTCCCTCTACAAGTCCCTATAATTAAATTAAAGTAACATGCTTTAAAAAAAATTGAAACAGAAGGGGATTACTCACGGTTTTTCTGTTGCTTCTCTCTCTAGCCGTGCCCTCTTCCACCCTTCTTTTGGTCACTCCTCGAGCTTCTTCTCCTTCTTCACAGTCCAGAACTCTCTCTCTCTCTGTTTCCCTTTTCTTTCTTTTTCTTTTCTTCTCACCCGAGACACACAATTACATACACAAAGTCACTCTCTCTCTCCCTATCATTTCTCTCTCTCTCTCCCTAAGACTAAACCTAACCTCACTGCTCAGAACTGCCCCTCCCATACTCTGAATTCTCCCTCAACACTCCACCAACCACTACCTGCCACACCATTCTTCATTGAGTGTGTAACACTCAACACATGCACCCACACTCACACACAGCCGTGCACAACACACACACACACATTTGTTTTATATATATATATATATATATACATATATATTTACACATTTAATACACACACTCACATGTATACACATATACACACTAAACAATTTAAATTATATATATATATATATATATATATATACATACATCCATGGACATATATTATACACATTATACACTTACATTTCTCCATTCTAATAATAATAATAATAATAATAATAATAACTTGAAAATTTTATTTATTTAAAAAAAAAATTTTCAGGTTGTTACATTCTCTCTCTAGAAAAATCTCTCAAATATCCAACTTGTTTTGTAGCCTATTGTTTAGATTTAATTGTTGGGACTTATAGTGCATGAAATATGGAGAATTTAGGGACAAGAATCAACCAAAATGGTAGAGAAATGAGCGAGAAAAAGGGAGTGACAGGTCACGGCCATGGGGGAGAAATCCAGGTCTTTCATCACGATTGGGAGGTTCAAAATGGTATTAAAACGTTCCAAAAATGTTTTAGAATGATTTGGAATTGAAAGAGGCTTCGAAAACACCAAGAAAATGAAGTTTGAAAACTTGATTTTCTGTAAATTCTGGCCACCGGTGCCGGAGAAGGCGACCGGAGCTTCGCCGGAAAAACGGGGGGGGGGGGAAGATGCTGATCCGGGCTTGGGTCGGGTCGGTTCGGGTCGGGTCGGGCTTGGGCTAACCCGCCCCTGCCACGTGTCGCTCACTGGTTTTAAATTAAAAACTAAATTGGGGCGTTTGGTTACGGATATAAGAAATTAAAAATTTTAAATTAAAATAGGAACAGAGATATCCTATCCCTGTTCTGGATAAGCCCCTGTTTGTCTAACCTGATTAAGAATAGTAAGTTTGACTAATTACAATTTGACCCTGAACCTTTTGGAAATTGAACCTTGACCCTGAACTTTCGAAAATTACACTTTAACCCCTAACCTTTAGAGAAATTACACTTTGACCCACCTGAATTAAAATAATAATAAAATATTAATTAAATATTCTAAAATGTCCCGGAGTCCAAATGGGACAAGTCATTAGTGTATTTTGACTATCTCGACCATTCTGAGGCCAATGGTGAGGTCCGTTTTGCGAGACGGGGTCCCGAAAAATAAAAGACACGTAGCAACATATAAAATTACCAAAATACCCCTGAATTGAAATACAGTCAAATGAACTCCGAATTAGGTAAACAAATAGTGAAACTTTATTATCTCGAGCATTCCGGACTCAACCGTGGAGTCCAATTTGTGAAAAGAGGTCACAAAATGTAAGGACCCGTGTAAAGTGCAAAATGACTGTTTTGCCCTTTTTAACCCAGGTGCCCGAATTGAATTCTACGAAAGCCTAAACTTAGTTTCTTCGACATTTCGGACTCAATAGTGGAGTCTAAATTAGCAAAATAGAAACTTATGAATTAAAGACATAAAATTTGACGAATAGAATAAATCCAAATGACAATGAACTGAATTACCTGTTATGCTTATAGGAACGCGAAAGGGCAAGGAGAAGGTGCTCTGACCTTCAGTATTTTCACAGTGATCCTACCATACCTCGAGTGCACTTCTTGAGTTGAGATCGATTATCAGGTACGATATATTGTGCTAAGTAAGAAATAGAATTAAGATTAGGAATACTTGATTTGCTGCCTTGATTGTTCACTTGTTGCTTGAATGTTTACATGCTTATGTGTTCCATGCTATCTTACTGATGTTGGGTGATGATGTGGAAGATGATTATGTGTATATTGAATGTGTTAGTGTAGTGTGTGAATCACATGCTTGGAGAACTGTTGACATTATGAAATATGTACTTGAAAGCATGTTTTATGTATGAATGAGATGCATCATCGAGATTGCATTATGACATGATGAGATCGGAGCATATTGGCATAGTGTGATTCCTTGGACATGGCGTGGGTAAGCACTTGGTGCTTTGCATTATGAGGGTGTAGATCCTGTGGTGAAAAACCCAAAATCGGCCATTAGGTACTTGCGAGCCTGACGGATTCCGGACCGTGAAGCGAGACATAAGTGGCGGTACTCATGCCAGCGGAGAATGACCGTATCATGAGACATGGGTGGCATAGAGTTGCATGGGTGTGTCACGCATACTACTCATATACTGCATACTGTTTATATACCGCCATCATGATATCGAATGCCATATAGAAATAACTGTACACTTGCACATGCCACGACCTTAGGTTTGTTTCTTGTATTTGCATTATATTGTACCAGCATGTTGAGCTGACCCCTTTAGTGGGGCAAACATTTCAGATGATGTCCCAGCTGTACGAGACATAGAGACGGTCTGATTGGGGATTATGTTGGGCCCAAGGGGCGCTTTTGATATTGTGTAAGGGCATAAGCCCGAAACTGTATTTTATTTTGTATGTTGTGAACCAATGGACTAGACCTTATGTATGTATCAAAACAGCATGTAGAATGTATGAGATCGTCCTTAATTATCTTTTATTCCTCTATTATTTTATTTCTTTTTGTCTCGTTACTCACGCCCCGGGTTCGCTGGAATTTGGGGCGTGACAACACTTGAACGTGACCTAGACTAGTTTTGGCCATTGGTTGGGGTGATTTGTGACTACCATTGGTAACGCATCTTGGGTTAAGCCTTGTGTCTGATTTTTTATTTCTATTTTGGGAAAACTTGAGGAAATAAAAGGGGAATTCAACTAAGTGTATTTAATTATCATTTATTAATTTCTTTTTAATTTCATTTCACTCACTCCCCGGGTTTGTGGAAATTCAGGGCGGGACAAAAACTAACTTTGTTCTATTATGAATAATTAATGATTTTATTTATTAATAATTAATTTATTTATGAAAAGATCCATCTATAGTACTTCTTATTAGAATTAAAATACACACTCACATATATTATTTAAAAACATTATTAGTAATATTAAGTTTTAAGTAAAAAAGAAAAAGAGTAGTGGATTTCACATAATTTAAATTAAATATAAAATATATTTTTTAAAAAATCATTAACCTTGCAAATTTGTGAGCATGGCTTATTTTAATGCTAAAATTGAAGGGCCCTATTTATATTTAGATATTTAAAAAAAGGTGAATAGGTATATATAATAATTTTAAAATAATATTCACCAATTTTAACTTGCTTTTAAGGATTGAGATTATCACTTCAATTAAGTGTGTGTTAGGTTCACGTGTATGCAATCAACAATAATTAAAAGTAATAAAGAAATGCACACCGATTTTGTTGATGAGCAATTTGCCACAGTTCAAATGAATCTACTTTGAAAAACCCCAGGGCACTGACCCAGGTATACACAATCCACTAAATGAGCTTTGGTGATTATAAACCCTATAAACATAATGACTTAGTCCCTCAAGCCTTGTTCACAATTTGAATCTCCTCGAATGCAAATCCTCAAGCACTCTTCAAGTAGAGCTCTGCTTTAAATCCACGAACAATAAATCCCAATCACAATTACGAATCTCCACGTAACCTCGAACTCCGCCTATTACACAAACTTGAACTCTATAAGCTAGCATTCCAAAAATATTATAGAATATGAATTCAATTTCTTATGCAATGGATTTGATCTTTATGTGCATGATGAACATGGAGAAAACCTTTTGAAAAAGTTTAGAAACTCTTTACGATAGTAGCCAAAAATCTGTTTACAAAATAGAGATCAAATCTTTATATATGATAGGTTTTGAAAACTAAATCACAATATTTAAATCTAATTAGAAAATTGATTTGCACGATGTTTGTGTGAACGAATGATTGAACGAGGTCAAACAAAAGCACACTAGAAAATTCATGCGAACCAAAGATCAAGTAAGCTCAAACGAATACCCACCGGAATATTAGTTTGAACAAGTTATTGAACGAGATCAAACGAATAGGCTCTAGAATTCTCGTTCAAACGAACATAAGGTTCGTTTAAACGGTCCTAAACAATGGGCCACTTTGGTTCTAATTGAAATATAATTACCCAATTAGAGATCAAAACACTTATGTTTAAAAAAACCTTGAGCCATTATTATTCAATTACACTCACTCATACTTGAACAATAATTCATTTAAGAAAACCATTTAATGCATGAAGTGTGTGTGTGTGTGTGTGTGTGTGTGTGCAAACCAAATCCAATGCATTCAAACCATTACCTCTGCTTACCATTGCGAACATTGCACTATCTAAATCTGATCATAATGCTCAAATACTTGAGTGAACATAAAGATTGAGAACACTACACATATGGACTTTGACACATTATAACTCAATATAGTTTTGACAACATGGATTAGCCAATACAAACAAAGACTAAAAGTCCTAATAAAAACTATATAATTGTTAGAAAACATGTGTTAATAAAAACATGGTGAAACTTAATAATTAATATTTCTATTAATTAATAATTTTTGAGTCTCGCAAGATTACTAATTATTATTGGGTCAATAGTAACTGGGATAAAGTTCAATTGAGTCAATCGAACATATTGTTTGATAAGTCTTAACCCACACTCATTCCCTTAAAGAGTTTTAATTAAATATTTTTGTGCCAATAGGACCTGGTCATGACAAACCACCTCAGCAATACTTCAATATTTTGTATAATGAAATTTTATATATAACTTTTTTTTTGTATTTTGTGTATTGATTAAAGAAACCATTTCTAAGTTCTAAATGTTAAATTTTTATGATTCTTATGTATTTTAATTAATCCTTGTTCTTTAATTTCATTCCTTGTGCTATTTCATTTTTTTAGGATATATTGTTTGAGCTTTGACTTTCAAGAATATAAAAATTTATTTTTGTTAAGATTTTTTTTCTTTTTTGATAGTCAAGAATATATTGTAATTTGCAAAGACGAATTTTTAAATAGCAAGCGTATTTTGTTCATATAAAATTATTTTGAAAATCTTATAGCAATAAAGGCCATGTTGCATCTTTGGCTCAAGCAACCTTATCTCATCAAAGGAACTTTTACTTTAAACTTTGTTTGCCATTTAAGAATTACTAAACATATTTGATATGCCTCAAAATAATTTGGCTTATGAGATCATGACACATGAATAACCTAAGTCACAAACTAATTTTAGACATGAAGGTCTAATTTAATGAACCCTTGAAACAGTTCTGCATCCTGACAAGTATAGAGTCGAGCATGTAAAGCCCTCCCAGGCTAATCCACCTGAATCTAAACCTTGAGATCGGAAAGAGGATACCTATAGACTTGGAAACTTTCCAGAAATGTTAAGAGAATTTGATCATATCTTGATAGTCATAAATTCTGGAGAATTTCTAGTCAATCCCGAAAATCACTTACCAATCTTTATCAAAATGGAAAAACGTCCTCTATAAAATGAGAAGGTATGAATAAAACTCGAAACTATTCTAAATTACTTACTCTTGATAAAATCTATTACCAACTTGATTGTTGAAGCTATCTTCACCAGACCTCTTCCGGTGATCGTCTTTCTTCTTTAAAAAACCAAAAAACCCCATAATAGTTTGGCATTATAGGTGGGAATGAAATTTATTTCTTTCCTATAAATATTTTTACCAAGCTTTCTTTTAGGATCATGGTACCAAAGCTCTGACCAAGAAATCAGTTAGCATCCTCCCAATAGTCTCAGACCCCTACTAGATGCCTTAATTGGCAAAAGTATGAGGAATGTTAGGATCATAGGGTCTATTGTTGTCATTGGCTAATCGGAATTTTGACAAAATGTGCTTTCAATGTAATCTCAAATTAGTCCTAGGCTTTGTGTACCTTAATTCCCGTTCTATGCCAAGAAGGTTCAAGCTTCATTATCATGATCGTTTACCGGCCGCCTCGGTACTTGAAGGGTAATTTGTACTTTTGTTGTGATTTAGATCTCACACACTCACAAATTGCAGGCATAACATATAGTTGTCTTTCTATCATTATGTGTGTAGTAGTTTTGTGTTTGTGAAATAATCTTCCCAAATATACATATTTCTAAATCGTAGAAAAATTGATTTCACAAGACAATGTGAAAATGAGCAACCTACTATTGCTCGTTCGAACAAACTAAGTGGCTCGTTCAAATGAACAACTAAAGTTAGGTTTGCTCATTTTCATTCGTTTAAATGGTTTGAATCGAACAAAGGACTGCATCATCTGAACTTTGCTCATTTGATATTCATTTCATGCTCGTTCGAACGAGCATTATTTGTTCGAACGAACCCTGCATAATAATAGATTTTTTTTTTTTTGTTTTCAAGTAGTTTTTGAGATTCGATCTCTCTATTATGAAGTGACAAAAATTTAGTTTTTGAGAGAGAGAACAATGCCGAGAGAGTTCATCTTTGTGAGAACTTTGAATTGTTAGATCTAAGAGACCTTCCATGTGAGAAAAACATATATTGCATATCATGCATTTCTCTACTCAATTCACCAATTGATTTTGATCAATTTCACATGATCCTAATCATCACAAAGAGCCCCCAATTCATTTGATTTCACCATTGGAGAAGAGAGTTCAACCTTGAGGATTAGGCATTGAGCAATTGGTAGATACCGAGGTTGTGCAGATTCACAATTGTGAGAGGCCCGATCGGAGGAATTCGAGACCAAAGGAGGATCCGGTTGTATGGAGAATTCATCTATGATGAACTTGTGGATTCAAAGAAGGTTGACGGCGTGAATGCGTGGAACGATGCTAGAAGTACTTAGTCCGTGTCTAATTTACATGTAATTCAATCTCAATCATAGTGAATTGCTTCCCCGAGCATGGCCAGCTTCAGAGTTTTTCACCGATGATAGTTTTCCAACGTGGTTTATCTGTCATTATTGTGGTTTGCACTCTTCTCTTTCTTTGTCTTTACAATTCATAATTTGTTAGATATAATCGCTTCCACAAACTTGATATTTAGGTTTTCATGATTATGTTCATTGAATAAACAATTAATAATTGAAAACCTTGATTGGGAAAATTGAATTGTAATTTGAATTGGTGAATTGTTGATTGAGCACTTAGTTGAATTTTAATTTGAATTGTGTAATTAAAAATAAAATTGAACTAGTGATTCAATTGGGCTTAGTTGAATGGTATGTATAGATCAATACTAATTGATTGCATAATTGAATGGCTTGGAATAATTGATTGAATTGTAGACAACAGTTGAATATTAATTGTAGTTGCAATTCTTATATTTTGCTATTTGAAATAGTTGGTAGTGTTGTGGTTGAAGATTTGGATATATTAAAAAATTGTACATACTTATTCAACCTCCCCTTCTCGCTTAGTGTCACACCGAGACCTAAGCATAAAAGGGAAGATTTTCCCGATTGGAGAATAGATGTCCTTACTCAACAAGTTAAGGCTTTAGCCCAAACTATGGCTCACTTGGTCCAGAATTGTTAATCGGTACCAACACTAGTACCCCCACATCTACCTCCATCACAAATTAGAAATGACATGGACTATGAGTTCTAACCCTAGGCACAACAAACTTAAGGGGATCCATCATAACATCCCTTACGATCCCAACACCAATCCAAGTCACTTCATAGGACTAAATTGGAAGCAGAGTCCCAATAAATCACCAGGGTAGACCAAAAAGGGAGGAAGGTACCTCAACATTCGGATGATCAACATTTATATGCTCTATTTGGGATGCCAATAACTCCTTTCACTAATGAAATCATGATAGAAGAACGTCCAAAGTGGTTCACCTGATCGAAGTTTGAATTGTATTGTCACGTCCCGAATTTCTACAAACCCAGGGAGTGAGTGAAATAAACAAAAAGGGAATAATAAAGGACAATTACATGCATTTCAAACACTAACCCAATTCATGTTCTGATATTAATCCATAGAGCTTTGCCTGTTGTTTCATAACATACAAATAAACATATATAGTTTTTAGGGCTCATGCCCTTGTACAACATCAAAATAAGCCCCAAGGGTAAAAAATCCTACATGATCCATGTCTCCTTTGTTCTCTAAGACTTCCTAAAGTCTTAAGTATCAAAGCATCATCTGTAATATGATATCCCATGAATGAGTCAGCTCAACAGCTGGTATAACATAATGCTAATGCAAGAAACAAGATTAAGGTGTGGCATGTGCAAAGTGTACATTTATAATCTAGATACTTTCCAGTTTATTAATACGATGCAATGAAAATATGCATGACACACCCATGCACTCTATGCCACACCCATGTCTCATTTATGGACTGCATCCGATAGATCTGAGTACAAACTCTCGTTTACGGGCCTCCCCCGTTGGATCTGGGCACCAATGCAATGGCCAATTTTGGATTTTTCACCACAGGATCTACACCCTTATAATGTATAGCATCACGTGCTCAACCCACACTATGTTTCCAAAAGATTCACTATATGCCAATATGCTTTGATTTCACCACACAATAATATAATCTCAATAAAGCATGTTTTAAATAATGTATCATACTTGAAGCTATGATAACATTTAAATCACAAAACTTGTTCCACATGAATATATGTCTCATATAGTCAATTTAAACACATGGTCACAGTTCACATTCATCACTTTACTAAATTCTCAAAGAATGCAAGAAACACACAAGTACGTAAACAACCAACTCTAGGTTATCAAGCAAACATGCTCCAAATAATTCCCCAACAACAGTTAAGCATATAAATCATTCAATAAAATATTCCTAAACTTAACCCTGTTTCTTACTTAGCAAAACATCACACTTGGAAGGGTTTGTCTCAACCCTAGGAAGTTGTGTTCGCTATGTAGCCGAACCAACTGGTGAGAATGCAGTCCTCTTTACTGTATCTGTCTAGAAGATCACACCGCCTTCTCTTTTCCTTTCGATGTTCCTAAGATTCACAAATAGATCTCAGTCTATAGTTACATGAATTTATGCTATTCATCAAATTTTATGTCTCTTTACTATTGGTATCTCTTTTACTTGAATAAACCCTACCATTGAATCCGGAATGTTGAACAAAGTTGATTTAGGCTTTCGCAGAATTTAATTTGGACATCTGTACTAAAAAGGGCAAAACAATCATTTTGTACTTTTACGGGTTCTTACTTCTCAAGACCTCTTTTCACAAATCGGACTCCACGATTGAGTCAGGAATGCTAGAAATAATAAAAATTCACTATTATTTTATTTTAATCGGAGTTCGATTGATTACTTTTTCACTTAGGGGCATTTTGATAATTTCTCCTTTAAATAATTATTTAATTAAATAATATTTTACTCACTTGGGGTCAAAATATAATTATTATAAATTCTGTGTAAAATTCATAATTTCACAAAATCCTATTCCAATTTGGAATAACCAAACAATGGATTAAATCTAAACTTAGATAAACTATCTTTATTCTTAATTTCAATCCAATTTTTATCTACTATTCTTGTATCCAAACAGCCCCAAATCCATATTTTTAAACTTCTAAAAATCGTAAAATAGTTGAATCTAACCCAAGGGTGGCTAGGCGGGTCAACCCAACCCAACCCATGGCCCAAAATCACAAAAAAACCCAACATGCACGTTGCTGCGTTTTTTCGGCCAACCATGCGCCGGTCATCTTCTCCGGCAATGTTTCGACGTCCGACTACTTGGGTCATCTTCTACTCCTCATGGGCTTTCCATATCTACTCTCAGAATTCAATTTGCATCACCAGAAGGCCTCGAAAAATAGAGTTGCGGCCAACTCCGGCAAGCTGTCCCAATTTTCCGGCGAACTGAATTTTTCATTTTTCATGGCTTTTTAGCCATTGTTTCGAGCCCAAATTTTACCTACAAGTTACTGCACTTATGGAAAACAATTCCGAATTCATAAAACAAGCTAAATCACTCAAAAATCCGATGACCCAAAATTTTCCTTCAAACTTTAAATTGGTTTTTTTCTTATTCGTTTCTTCACCAAATGAGCTGCGGTTTCTTCCTAAATTTACCATTTTTCATGCTCTTTAAAATCATGTAATTATTTCTAAGCTTTAAGCAAGTGTACAAAAAATCCAGCAAATTTGAAACTTGAAATATACAGTAAATTCTCATATTTTTCTTTCTATTTCTCCTTCCTTCGTCTTCTGTTTCTATTATGTCCTTCTTCCTCTTTACTCTTGAATGCTCCCGTATTCTTTATTTAAATTTTTTTCTCTTCTAAATGCACATTCAATGCATGTATAGGTATATATAGTCCCACAACTGTGTCACTTTTTTTCTTCTGATTTCTCACTTTTTCTCACTTTTCATTTTCTCTGCACTGCTGCTATACAACACACACACACACACACACACATATATTTATGTTTTTTGTTCACTTTAAACACACACCAGACAACACAGCACACTCTGCACCGCCTCTTTCTCTCTTTTTTTTTTTTTTTTTCTTTCACTTCATCTCCTGCTGCACGCTTCCTGTACACACACATATATATGCACACCTACTCACTGCACCGCCCCTTTTTATTTAACTTTTCATTTCCACTTTTCTTTCTTGTTTCTTGATTCACCTTAAGATATTATGTGTAGATATATATATATATATATATATATATATATATTGTATGAATATCACACACACACTTACGCCACATATCAGCTCCCTTTTTTCCTTTTCCTTTTTATATTCTTTTCTTTCTTTATTTTGTCCACTTAAACACACACACTACACGTTGCACACACAACTCCACTATATATAAATTTCTGCTTGTTTTCTTTATATTAACTATGCTAAGACATTATATTTGTACATCTTATATAATATATTATTTTCAGCTTTCCCCCTAACACTTACACATTTATTCATATATACTATAATATATATTTTATTTTATTTTATTTTATTTCGTTTTATTATTTTTTTTTTCAAGTCTCTACATGTATGATGAAAAAAATGATCTAATAAACAATTTGTCACACTTCTACCATATAATGGCCCTTTATGGTAGAATGGACGCTCTGTTGTGCCATTCATTCATCCCTAGCCTAAAGGGTCTAGCGTGGGACTAGTTCCACCACCTACCCTCAAACTTGATAATTTTTTTCTCAAATCTAAACAAGAATTTTGCTAACCACTTCATGTCACGCCCCGAATTCTCGACCGAACCCGAGGACGCGACTGAACGAAACAAAAAAAGAAAATAAAAAGACAAATAAATAAATAAATAACAATTCAACTGATATAGATACAAGCCTATTCCACTAACATAACTATGCATCCATATATCTCTGTCAATACACATCCCTTCCCGTTTTATAAAATTTCGGCAGAACCTCCTTTGTTTTCGAGCCTTTTTCCCCCTGATAATCACAATACATCATATATATACAAACACATCACAATCCATCCTCACTCGATGGCCACAATCTCATCAAAATTAAATATACATCGCCTAATTATACAACCAAAAATATACAACCATGATACAACATATATGTCATTGGGCTTAAGCCTGTACATCACAAAACACGCCTTTCGGGCCAAATATCCATCTACAGTCAAGTCTCCTCCACTCGGCTAGACTTCCTCGAATCTCAGGTATTGGGAGTGTCATCTGAAATATGGTTCCCACGAATAGGTCAGCTCAACTGCTGGTATGGTACAATACTAATGCAAGGAACAAAATTAAGACGTGGCATGTGCAAGTGTACATGTATGTCTACATGCCTCCCTAATCATTTATATGATGTAATGGCAATTTATATAATGCATCCATACAAAAACAATATCACATTCATGAATTTCTACAATGTGATGTCAATATGCGTGACGCACACATGCAACTCTATGTCACCCATGTCCCACTTCACGGTCCGCCCCCGTTAGCCCGTGGGTACTGATGTTGGCCAGAATTTGAGTTTTTCACCACAGGACCTACCCCCTCATAATGCACAGCACCTCGTGCTAACCCACACTATGCTTTCAAGGAATCACACTATGCCATGATTCCATCATGCAATAGTACAGTTCAAATGAAACGTCACTTTCATAAGCATATGCAACATGCTTTTAAATAATGCATCACAATTAAGATCAAAAAATAGCATTTAAATCACAAGGTTTCAAATCTACGTGTCATGCTTGATTAATCTCAACGCTTACGCAAATCCACATGTCACAATATCAACAATCCTTCTAAAATATAAATCACATATGATGACAACTCAAGAAGTAAATCATACCTCCCAAATAATCATAAAGAACACGTAAGCATATAAACAATCAAAGTGTCTCAAAGCAATAACTCCTATGTGATCTTTTATCAGCAGATAAGCACAAGAATCATTCAATCAATATGCACATCAATCCTAATTTAATCCTATTCCTTACTTAGCAAAGTACCATACCTGATCGGGTTATCTCAACCCTCAGAAGTCGTGTCCACTACGTAGCCTAATCAACCGATGGATGGCTATTAAGTTTTGACCAAGCATACTGCCCCAACTCAGCTCTTCAACATTTTTGTATTTCCCCAAGTTCTAAATATTCTCAGCTAAGCTCCGCTAGAACTCATGAACTACTCTAGCAGTTCCGGTCCTGCAGCACAAGCCTTCTTCTTCCCACCAACAAATCAGACAATAACAATAATACTAAATCACACCAAAATCCCAATGCAGAATTCGAACTCTAGCTTCCCTTTACTCAGAACCTCTGCTATTTCTATTAGCTCGCTTCAACCCGCACAGTCAGCCTCATCAGTTGAAATTTCATCATTTGGCTAGAATCAGAAAAATTGGAACTAGAAGACTCCCCTCTATAAAGACATCTTGCTCCAAAAATTGCCACATCAACCAATGCCTAGACGGCCACCACTACTGATTTACTTCAAACACCACTGCTCATGACACCAATCACACACACAACTCATCTTGAACTTGAATAAATCTGTGAGCCAACAACCCAAAAACTAGAAAGAGAATCACCTGTTGCACCGCTACTGCCACTACCACTGCCTCTGTCAATTTCACGATACCCAAATCGAATCCAACCACTTCCCTGCAACCAATCCTCATTTTTTTAACAACAGAGACAGCCTGAACCTAAGATGGGGTAGAGCAGCAACGGAGAGAACCTGTTTCCACTCCGAGATCATCCAACAAAATGGCAACCCACACAACTGCCAAATGATTGTTGCCCAAACCTGGAACCTCCTCCGTACCACATAAGGTCCAACGATCACCTTCAAACACGGCCAGATCACAAATCTGACCTGCTCACTCTCCTGCTCTACGTCAAACCCAAACAACTATACACAAAATCGTAACATCATCATTCACCCTTTAATACACCCAATTCCTAACAATGGTCCATCATAACAACAAACAATTCATCAACAAACTGGGCAGTGTATTGTGGACAAAGCCGTAGCTCTTTGCTCAATTTTGAACCATCCCACAAAAAAAAAAAAAAAACTCGAACATCCACACACCATTTTGGGTTGTATTAGAACCTACCACAACAACAAAGTTTCAGAACAGAGACAGATTGAACATACCTGACATATCTCCAATTTGATTCTCACTATTCTGATCTTCACCTGAACCATCTAGAAGCTGCTTCCATCAATCTGCTTCAAGCCCGAACATCCAGCTTCACTGATAATCTAATCCTATATATATACAAATCTGCTGCGCCAATTTCGTGGTACCTAATCGATTCCAACCAGGTCCTCACAATTTCTTACAAACCCTAATAACACCTTCACTCATCTTCTTCAACGTTTCCCTCTCTGCACCGCTACACATAACACGCACATATACCTCCTACACGCTACACCCACACGTATATATATATATACTGCCTGCTGTAGCTCTGCCATACTTGCCGTGCCGCTACACTGCTGCACCAACACATATATACATATCCCTTTCTATTTTTCTGTAGACCGAGAGAGACGACACTCTCGCGAACTCACGATCATGCCTCGGTCTGAGGCTGAGAAATGAGAGCCAACCGTTGGACAATCACAAAGCACAAGTCCGGTTCTGGTTGGGGATTCATCGTGCGACGTCGGAGCTCCTCTCTTCTGCACCGACTTTCTCTCCCCCTCTTCTTTCTCTCCCCCTTTCTCTTTTTTTCTCATTTTCTCCCTGTTCTTACGCGACCTGTATCGCCCCTTTTGTTTCTATCTCTATCTCTCGGTTTCTCCTCTCAATTCTTATCTCTTCATTTTTTTCTTTTGGCCGCACATTTCTCCACCGCCTCACTCTATGGCAGATATGCATATATATTTTATAATATTATGTAAGATACACACACACCACAAACGGCTGCCATTTCTACCTCTTTTATTTTTTTTTCTATTCTTTTCTTGCTTCTTTAATTGATTCTTGTCTCACTTGAGACATATATATATATATATATTTTATTTTATTTAATCATTTTTATTTATTGTCACATTATTTTAAAATTTTATTTCTTTATTTTATTTTATTTTATTTTTTTTCAAGTCTCTACACTTCATCACCAGTAGAAGGTTGAGTGAGGGTCCATAATTCCTCATGGCTATGAAGCAAACGATGGGGGAAACTCTAACAACTTTATTTCCTTATTAAATGTTGAACTCACCTTTGTCAAAGGGAGTGAGTAAAGGTTCAACATAGCAACACTAATGTTAGAGCTCTTTCCTAGGAGATTCAAGGACTTCCTTACCAAAAATCTACTAACAAATATTCCCAACTTGTTTATAAAAGCACAAAAATACATAACCTTAGTAATTTAGAGCTCGTAGCTTACATAGGCCAACCATCTAAAAGACCTCCGGTCATAGGTATATCATGTAAAACATGATCTAGCAAAGAGACACCCAATAAGGTATATCTAAATGTCATGCCATAATGCCCTATACAAAGAATGATGATATCAAGTAAGAATGTCATGTAAGATGGCCTTTCAAAACATAATGTTTAACTTTTGAATCATGCTAAGATTCTAGTTAGTTATTATTTTAGGGTTATGTGTACCCCTACTTTATGATGTAGGACATTATGACCTTGTGCCTTTAGAGGGTACCTCCCATCGTACAAAGCGTACACCTAAACCCCTTAACATAGCTTAAACCATGCTTGTAAAACTTTACTTTAGCCATCTAAGTTCCTAGAACATTTATGATGTAATCAAAAGTATTCAAAACACAGTTCTTATATCATCATCAAATCATGTTTGCATTTAAGTAATAAAGCAGTTTACAAAAACGTAGTTTAACAAATTAGCACCAGTTTAAGTTACAAGGTTACTCACTGGTGGTCTAAAGTCCATAGTTAAATTCTTACTGACTTTTTTTTACCATTAATCTCATCTTTATTTCCATGCTAGTGATCCTAAGTCATAGATCAACACAATGATAATTCATTAGCACTCATTATGGCATAAATTATCTCTTTACTTAATGCTTAATTCCTTTTGAACTTAGTCTTACTGATTAAGATTCCCTTAAATTCTCTAATTAGGGTTCCAGATGCTTCTTACTTCATCTTATGGCTTACTTGAACCCTTAGGGGAATTTTGGCCATCTTACCCCTTTCATGTCTCATATTGTTCGACACTTTATTTTCCTAAACAAACTTCATTTATGAGTCTAGAGGGTTTTTATATCTTAGGGTAGGACCCTTTTTTACTTTAAGTTCATCTGATCACTTAATTAAGCCTTAGGGAATTATGGTAATTTTATCATCTTTATCTTGTGTCTTAGGTGCCCAATTATCTTGAACAAAACTCATTTTTGGACTCAGAGGCTCTTAGAAACATTGGTGTGGGTCTCTCTTTACTTTTTATACTCTTCAGGTAGCTTAATTAAGTCTAGTGACATATTCATCATTTTATAATTTGTTTCGCATTTCTAGTTTTCCCAAACAAACATCACTGTTGGGTCTAATATGTCAAAGATACTAAACTTAGCATTTTTTGTATCTTAATTAGCCTTCTTGTAGCTTAACTTATGCTTAGGAGCATTTTCATAATTTTACAATTTCATATAAGGCCATCTTTGGATTTTTGGATGCTCAATTAGACTTCACCTTTAGGTCCAAAACGTCCAACAATATTGGGTAGGTCCCTTTCTATTCTTTCCCAATCTATCTGGTAGATGTATATCATTGGAAGCAGTTTAAAAATTACCTATTTTTGCATATCTGTATTTTTGGTAGCTCGTTTGACAAAATAAACTTCACCATTAGTTCGAAACGTCGAAAAACTTTGGGGTGGGTACCTTCATGATCATCAGAGTTCATTTGGTAGCTTTATTAACTCTTAAGGACTTATTTAGAATTAGTCCAATCCATCCGTTCATATATTTCGAGATCCAATTTTTCAAATAGGACTCCGTCATTGAGTCTAAAATGTCCAAAAATGTTGGAAATACCTCTTGTTGCACTTTAATTGGCCTTCACTACACTACTTTTAGGCCCGAAGGTAAAATAGTAATTTTACCCAAACTTTAAGGGCAATTAAAAAAATGTAATTATTTTTTGGGGCTTTTCATAATGTCTACAAAAAATTGGGGTCAAAATGAAATTTCAAAAAGTTCTAGTTCGTTGGTTTTGGGCTAAACCCACTACTTCAGCCTTTAATATTGAGAACCTCAAACCCCCTATTAACCAATCGATATGATGATCATTTAAGTGAATTGTGGCTTAAATGTTAAAATCGACCTGTCTAACCTGGTCTGCCACGTTTACAACTCATTTATCAAAACGACGTCGTTCCAATTAATTTTAGAATCTATTTTCCACGCGGGTTGACCCAAACCTGATATAGACCTGACTTGTGATTTGTCTACTGGTCATCTTCATTCCAAATCTAGGGTTTACTATTTATAGTAAACCCAAGGAATTCTAGCCTCTATTTCGTGCCGATTCAGACCCCTTTTCAATCTCTTTTCGATTCGGGTCGATTTTTGGGTCTTTAACTTACATTTTGGTGTCAATTTTCAAGCCTTGGAACCAATTGTGGACTTCAATTCAAAGCTCCCATGGCCAATTATAAGTGGCCCTAAACTTGTAAACCCCAGTAATTCTAGCCTCTATTTCGTGCCGATTTAGACCCCTTTTCAATCTCTTTTCGATTCGGGTTGATTTTTGGGTCTCTAATTTACATTTTGGTATCAATTTTCAAGCCTTGGAACCAAGTGTGGACTTCAATTCAAAGCTCCCATGGCCAATTATAAGTGGCTTCGTTCAGGGCCCAATTCTCAACCAGTTTGCATGTTGTTTGCTTGCTTGTGATCCTTAGTCAATGGAGTTTCAATCCCCATTCTAGAAACTGAGGTTGGTGCTCAATTTCCTCACTTTCCATTTTTAACGCGTGATTGTAAATCATGTTTTCTCCCTTGTCTTATAGCCATTTTCAATCATTATTTTTGATTTAGAAACCTTGTTGCATGTAAATTAGGTTCTATGCATTCAAATTGCTTATTGTTTAAGTCGAAATCCCTGACCTGGTTCCAAGGTCCTTCAATGGCGGTTGGGTTCTATTCTAGGGTTCCCAATCCATTCAAGTCCATTTTCTTTGTGTATTTGATAAGTAAACATCATTGAATGCGTATATAGCTTATTATACAGCCCCAAAATAGTATGTTTATAAGTTTGAATTCTATAAAGATAAAGTTGAATTTCAAGTTACCTCTCGTGGCAGCCCTTCTCTTTGTGTTTGAGCTTATTCTTCAAATCCTTTTAAGCTTCTAAATCTATCTTTTAGCTTTAGGTTTGATGATTCACACATGCATGCATACAAAATCTCATTTCTCTCTTTCTCTTTTTACATTTACTCTCTTTCTATCTACATGTTGAGTTGGGGCTGAATCTACAGACTAATTATACAACATTACTACTGTATTGCTCTTATATGAGAGTGACTTGATAAATGAGAAGTCATTGACTAAGGGCTTGAAAATCCATACTTAACCAATTCCATCTTTTAAGACCATGCCTATATTTATCTCCATCTCTCCACAAATTTTCTTTTAATTTTCAGCCTCTAAATTCTAATTTTGGGTGGATTGTGGTGGAATCTTTTACTATCTTCATGCATTATAAGTATATAATTGTTAGCCCTAAGGGTTTTTAACCAAGGGTATCTCAATAGTTTTAATGATAGCAAGGCATTGTCCATGTGGACTAATGTTTTAACTAGTGACAATGTAAATAGGTTATCTAGGTCAAAGAATATCATTGACCAAGAAATGAAAAAGTCCATCAAGCTTAAGGACTCTACTAAGTACAAGCTTCAAAGCCAAAATCTAATCAAATGGGATGCTCTCACGATGAACCAAGAAAATGGACACATTTAAACCAAATGAATGAAGACAAGTCAAGAGAAGAATTTCTATTTTCCTTATTTTGGGTTTTGAGTGATTTATGATTAGATTGATCATTACTCGTAATAGTCGTAACCTCTTATTATTTAAAATCATCAATTAGAACCAATCCTAAAATGATTTTTCAAAATACCACATTGATATACTTCAAGTTTTGAAAGATTAAAAGTTTTTGAAAATGGAACACTATGAAAAATAAGCAAAAATGGCAATTTTGTCAAAACTAGTCGACTAGTTCTAAGAACCAATTGACTGATTCTTAATCCTTATTTTTACATTGAACAAACTAGTCAACCAGTTCCTAAAAATAATTGATCGAGTGACCATGTCAAGTACATAGCTTGAACTCACAGTCCAAAATAGTCAACCTATCTTAAGATTCAGTCGACTGACTTTTAAAGGAAAAATAGTGTACCTCATAAAAAGTCAACTGGTTGTTCTTAAACACATGAATTTCAATCCCTCCAGACAAATCAATTGAGTTAATCAGTCAACTGAGTCTTGATCCATTTGACTAATTGGTGAATTCAGTTGATTGATTTTCTCGATTTGGCAATCGAAAATTCAAATTTTGAGTAGATGAAAAAGGGGGGAACGACTCTACTTTGAAATGCAACAACCGTATTCATTTGAGGCCTATAAATATAGGTTTTCTGAAGCATTTGTTGACATCTTTTTACAAGATAACACTTCTACATCTCTAGTGTTGACTTTAGATCTTATCATTGAAAACCTAGATCTAAAATTTCTACTCATCTTAAATGCTCTAGGTTTACACTTGATCAATTTATAGAGAGTGAGCATTTATTTCACCAATCTACTCTTAAAGCAAGTGTGTGTTGGTAAATAAACTTTATATCTTATCATTAACGTGAGATTTGCATGTAGTAGCTACCCTTATGAGGCAAAATGAGATATTTTGCTAACCAAAGAACTATGAGCTCTTGTTGTAAATGTTTGACCTCCACCTGAAGGGAGATTAAGATAGCTAAAAAAAATCAAGTAGGGATGCTTGAATCGAGGACGTAGGAAGTTTCTGAATCTCGTAAAAATTGTTTTGTTTGCTTTTTCTTTCTCTATCTACTCTTTTATATACTTGTGCATTTCTTGCATTCATTTTTTAAGTTTTCACCATCCTCTAAGGTAAATATATGGGCAACAATAATTTATATATCTTGACGTCTATGGAGACTTAGCCCTTGTAATTGGTCAAGTCCAAATGAAGTGAGAAATTAAAGAAGAAAATCTCGTACTCTATCACTAGTACATGGAAGCAGTAATTTCTAGTTTTATGGATATCCAGTTCCACTATATACCTCGAGTAAAGAACAACTTTGCCAATACGTTAGCTGCTTTAGCTACTATGATAGAATATCTTAGAAGAGACCACTGTCAAACCTCTCATACTTTAGACTATAGAAACCCCAATATACTATTGTTGTATTAGTGAGGTCACATGTGATTCAAAATCTCCACCCTGGTATAGCAATGTTTGGTTATTCATCAAGTATTCACAATATGCCAAAGGATATCTAAGAAGAGATAAAGTAGCCCTAAGGTGATAGGCCTCACAGTTCATCATATATAGAGAAAAACTATACAAGAGGTCTTTCGATGGCATACATCCCTTGTGTCTAAATAAGCAAGAATTTGAGCATATCATGACAGAAGTCCACAAAGGGGTTTGTAGACCTCATATGAATGGGTACATGTTAGTTAAAATGATAATTCAACAGGGATATTATTAGAATACTATGGATGAGGATTACACCACTTTTTGTGAGAAAATTCCATAAGTGTTAGATACATGCCAATCTATAACACCTCCCCCCTAGGGAACTATACAACCTGATATCTCCACGGCAAGATCACACGGAAAGCCTCTAATAGCCATGAGTTCATTCAAGTAGTCGTTGACTATTTGAGTAAGTGGGTAGAGGTTGCTTCCTATGTGGTCCTTAATGAAAAGAAAGTAGCTTAATTTATCCGAACTAATATCATCTGCCGATATGGGGTGCCTAACGAGCTAATCTCCAATAATGACCTACATTTTAAAGGAGAGTTTACATAAGTGGTTGAAGAATACGGGATCACCTGACAACAATGAATTGAATCACTATAAGAAACACATCATATAATGTTGTTATCTTTGAAGTGATTCTTATAACTACCATTCATAGTAAGCTTTTAATCCCAAGAGAATAGTAAACGCGAGTTCGTAATGGTGGTAACTTTAAGTTACCAATAACTGAGGATTTTTAGATCAATAGCTTGGTATCTTACAAAATCATTATATAGGCTATGATAACACATATTTTCAAGATTTCTATACGCTTTAAATTAGAGAGAGAGAAGGATGCCACATTTTATACTAATTTAATTGATTAATCATATCTCTAAAGGTGTAGCGCGAGTGGATGAGAGGCATATTGTAAACCCGGAGGTTACCCGTTTGAATCTTGTACTCCACTTGACTTGCTGGTGTATGGGATATGGGGTCATTTCGGGCACCTTTGGGTGGCATTAGTCTGAGTCAAAGGATTGGGACACTTCCCATGTGAAAAAACAAAATTGATTAATCACTAATATTCAGATCCGATCTTCTCAAATAATTGTTTATTGAGATGGTGACTAATTAGAAGTGATTAAGAATTGGTAAATTATGTTATAAATGTAATTAAGAATTGATTTGATAGTGTAAATGTCACACCTCAAAATTGAATCTTGTAACCATTCAAATCAATCAACCCGTAATAAAAAATTATCTCCAATTCTTTTGCATACTAATAAGTAAATTAGATTATTTCTAAAACTTTAAAGAAATATCAATTAGCTATTCACTATCTACAAACAAGTAATGAATAATTTGTCTCTAAAATCCCAAATGATAATAAAACCTATAAAAAAAATTACTACATGTTTCGAAGTCATCTAATTAAAATAAGTTCTAACCACAAATAGATGAAAGTTTATTGATCTCCAATTGTTGTCCATTGCACCGTGCCTTGTACTAAAAAATATCATTGCTGATCTATATCCATCTGTGGGGGAACATATTGGGGTAAACTCAAAGAGCCCAGTAAGGTAGCATAGCATAATACACACTAGAACTGATTAAGCGAATAGCACGATTAATTAAGAAAACAGTTGTTGATAAATTAAAGCAGTTCACAAAGTTTCGTATCACTTGAAAGCATTTCAATATTCACAATACGAAAATTGATATAATTTTTTCAGTTTAGAAATCATTAACAAATAATGTGGTAACAAATTTGCATAAGCATTTATCCTTATTGGCACAACAATCACATATGGTGCCTAATTATAGTGGGACTTGTAGACGTCGCCAACACTGGAAGTCAATAGTATTTATATCCCTGTTAACATGGGTCAGACACCGACAGTATCTTGCCGGTACAAACAAACTGCCAATAGTAGTAAACCATTATGAACACAAAACAAATTCCAACCAGAACTCACACCCACACTAAAACGATTCAAATATCTGATAATGATCATATCGATAAAATAATTTATTTTAATAAACTGGAATAATTTTCATGAACGGATTTATCAATGAGTAAAGAACACATTTCACAAACAATCAATTTTGCTTGACCCAAGTAACGATAATAAAGCAATCAGAATATTGTAAAACATATTTTTGAACTAAAAATAATTTGAAATTATTTACTTGCATAAACAATTTACATAAGAATAGAAGCAAAAAAAAACATTTATTTGGCTTTTATTCAAAAATTGGATATATCATGTATGTCCCTTACCTTGAAGCAAAGTCCTCAAATCACATAATGCACTTCAAAAGTGTCATTTTCAAATTCATTTCAATCCTAAAATAGTTCACAATAACATATTTAATTAATTAGTTCGATTTGTCAAACTTGACTTAATTATACATGTCCTAATTAATATAGTATCACACGTACTTATTAAGCCTAATTATCTTTAAAATACCTACATGATGACCTTATAACTTTCCACAATTTTTATATAATTTTTAAATATTAATTTCTATTTTTCTCGAATTCTATCCAACCGATTAAACTTAATTCACAACTTACAGTCAAACATGCAACTAACATGATTCTCCAAATATCAAAGGTCTTATATTTAATCTGAGAATACTTCTAATAACTCAAATTTACTTACAAATAATAATCATAATTTAAGTCACCTAATTACACATTTAAATAATTAGAAAACCAATAACTTTAGTGAAATCTCGATTATTCGTATTACTTTGAGCCTCACCTCCTATACCAATAGCTTCATAATATCAAATACTAGTTTCCTACCAAGTTTCATAATTTTCAAAATTCATTTACTATTTTTCCATAAATTAATAAGATTTTATCAATTAAAAATTAATAACAATTTATATAATTAATTTTTGAGTTCGGGACCTGGACCACTTGGTTGGGGTCGTCAAGTATTATAATTTAGACTCCTGTTTCATCCAATTAAGACTAGGGGAGAACCATACTTTCCCAACTCACCTTGACCCGAAAGTGGGTTTGTGAAAAAAGTGAACATCTTCTCCAACTTTAACACTCAAAGTTTGCAATTAGAGCAGTCCACCATTTTTGTTTTTCTTTCAAATTTTGACCTGAAATTTCTCCCTCAATTCTTATCCAAACAGTGCAAGTTATATATGAATTTTGATAATTTTTTTTTCGAAATCTAGTCCAACCATATAGTTTAATTAGTTTAAGTCATTCAAACTTGAAAGAAAACTCAGCCCAAAGCTTGTGGTTATAATGTTTTCTTCCAAAAATTTGATCGCTTATATCTCTTTAAATGCATCCCCATATTAGGCACATTATATATCGAATTAAACATTATTTCATGGGAAATAAAACTACATTTCCAATTTATTCAAAGACCATCAAAATCAAATTCTATCACGCCCCGAATTCCAGCGAACCGGAGGCACGAGTAACGAGACAAAAGAAAAATAAAATAATAAAGAAATAAAGGACAATCACATGCATTCCATACACTAACTCAACTCTTGTTATGATACAATTCATAAGGAAGACATTAATTTACAACATACAAATAATAGGAAATAGTCTAGGGCTTATGCCCTTGTACAACATCAAATACACCCCACGGGCCAAATATAGTTCTTAGTTCCCTCACTCACTAAAGCATCTCTAAGTATCGCGTAGCCGGAGTATCATCTGAAATGGTGTCCCACGAATGGGTCAGCTCAACTGCTAGTACAATATAATGCTAATGCAAGAAACAAAATTAAGGGCGTGGCATGTGCAAGTGTGTATTTATATCTACATGGCATTCAATATTATCATTGCAGTATATGAACAGTATGCATGATGCACCCATGGAACTGTATGCACACCTATGTCTCATCTTACGGTCCTTCCCCGATGGACTGAGTACCATTTATATGTCTCGCTTCACAGTCCGGAACCTATCAGGCATGCGAGTACCTATTGGCCAATTTTAGGTTTTTTACCACAGGATCTACACCCTCATAATGCACAGCACCACGTGCTCAACTCACACCATGTCCAAGGAATCACACTATGCCAATATGCTCTGATTCCACCTTGCTATAGTGTAATCTCAATAAAGCAACTTATCCACACATGAAGCATGCTTTAAATAATGTATTACATAATAACATTCAATCAGAAGATCTCTTTATCAAGGGTACATGCCATACATAGTCCATTTAACACATGTTTTAAGTCACATATTTCATAATCTCAACAGTTCTCGAAGAATATAATCCACACATTATGCTAACATATGCGATATACACACTCATCACCAAACTTTCAAAAAGATAACAAGGAACACATAAGCATATGAGCAATCAAACAAGTATGTGAATCATTAAGTCAACATGGCAGTTACTCCTAAACTTAATTCTATTTCTTACTTAGCACAATATTTCATACCTGATGGGTCGGTCTCAACCCAGGAAGGTGTACTCATAGTGTAGCGGAACTAGTAGTAAGAATGTAGAAGGTTAGACCACCTTCTCCTTGTCTTTCGGTGTCCCTAAAATCATAAAATGTAACTCAGTTCGTTTGCTACTTGAATTATGCTATTCATCAAATTTTATGTCTTTATTTTATGATTTTCCATTTTGCCAAATTAAACTCTACTGTTGAGTCCGGAATGTCGAAGAAAATAGGTTTAGGCTTTTGCGGAATTTAATTCGGACATCCGAGCTAAAAAGGGCAAAACGGTCATTTTACACTTTTTACGGGTCTTTACGTCCCGAGAACTCTTCTTACAAATTGGACTCCATGGTTGAGTTCGGAATGGTTGAGATAATAAAATTCCACTATTTGTTTACTTAAATCAGAGTTCGTTTGACTACGTTTCAACTCAGGGGCATTTTGGTAATTTTAAATGTTATCACAGGTCATTTTATTTTTTGGGACCCCGTCTCATAAAATGGACCTCACCATTGGTCTCAAAATGGTCGAGATAGTCAAAATACACTAATGACTTGTCCCATTTGGACTCCAAACTATTTTATGATATTTAAATAATTAAATCAATTTAATTAATTAATTAATTAATTTAATTAAATTAATATTTTATTCAGGGGGGTCAGATCATAATTAATTAAAAGTTCTGGGTTCAAAGTTGGATTTTCGAAAGTTCTGGGGGTCAAATTTAATTTCAAAAAGTACAAGGGTCAAACTGTAATTTCTAATTTTTCCTATTCCAACCCTGGATAGCCAAACAGTAGCTGATGCCCCAAAATAGGGATAGGATATCCCTATTCCTAATTTAATTCCAATTCCAATTTTGTAAACCCGTGGCCAAACACTCCTAATTCACTTTTAATTTAAAACACAGGGCTGACACGTGGTGGGGTGGGTCGGTCTTGACCCGACCCGGACCCAGACCCAGACCCAGACCCGAGGTCCGAACAGTGTCATCTTCTTCCTCATTTTTTTGGCGAGTCTCTGGTAGGTTTCCTGTCGCCATCTCCGACGATGGCGACAAATTTTTGGCCAGTTTTCACTAATTTCTCAATGCGATTCCCTTCCATTTTTCAAGGGGATTTCATTCCTAGGATTGTTTTTCAGTTTGATCCAATGAATCGTCACGAATAGGGGGTCAAAGAGCCATGGCCGAATCTCCGGCCAAGTCCAAAACCCTATTTTTCTTGGTTGTTTCTCCCATGTTTCAAGCTCAATCACTTCTATTCGTTTCCTGCATCTCATAGGGTTAGATCTAGGTAGTTTAGGTTAAGTTTTTAAAGCATCAAACCTCACCAACCTGATTATTCCACTGACCTGTAACCCCCTTTTTCTCTCTTATTTTTGAACCATTTGAGCTTATTCTTCTTGTAGTTTAATCTATATTCCATGTGGATTCAGACCCCATAGTCAAAACTAAACAAACATGCTTTTAAAAATTAAAACCGCAATACAGTAAACTCACCTAATATTCTGGGTTTTTCTGGTGCAGCCCCAACCTTCGTCCTCCTCTCCTTCTTGGTTTGGCTTCTTAGACTTCTTCCAATTCTCTCGGCCTCCCTAACTCAGCCTCTCCTTTTCTGAATTTCTCTCACAAACCAAAACCCAACATACACATGCATATCATACTCTCTCTCTCTCTCTCTCTCTCTCTACACGATCAGCCTGCACACCCCCTCACCTATTTGACATACATGCACACAGAACTCTCACTTACACACTCACCTAACTCACCCACTCTCTTACACACACAAATGCCCACCATGCCTCTTTGAGTGAGGCACACTCAACATACACACACACACGACAGTGCACTCACACCACACACACACGCCACCTGTTGTGCACAGCACACACATTCATATATGTATATATATATATATATATATATATATATTCATACATATAAATATACACATATATAAATATACAACATATTTTAATAATAATAATAACAACAAAAAAAAAATTAATTATTCCAAAAAAAAATTCAGGTCATTACAAATTCATATTCAAAATCAAACCCTAAGTTAATTGTTCTATGGTCACTTTTATTATGAAAAATTATAATTTCAAATATTAATAATTAATTCATAAATTTTCTTACTAAATTATAGCAATAAAATAGTCGTACTAATTTGATAAAATCATAAACTTACCTCCATTAATGCCTTCTTCTAAAATTAAATTTTTTTAATCCTCCATAGTATAGTCTTTCTCTCTCTCTCTCTCTCTAGAATTTGAGATACGTAAAAAAAAGGTTAGGATTTGTTATGGTTATGTATTTATAATAAATTAAACTTTTCATTATTATATTAGTGCCATATATGTATTTATATTTTAACTTAGGTCCAACCTGAATTATTTAATTCAATTATATAATCTTATTCATATTTTTATATTAAATTGTACCACTATCAATATCCAATTTAATTTTCAATAAGTTCATAAAACTAATTTCATTCGAATTCATAAAGTATTAAACCTTAGTAAAAATATGAGCTTTTACATTTTCTCCTCTTTAAAATAGGTTTGGTCCTCCAAACTTGATAGTTCTATGGCTCTAATTAGGTCTGCTTAAAATTCTTGCATAATATATTTGATCACACAATATTAAAACACAAATGTGTCACCACACTTCTGCTATGCTACTCTGATATATCCATATATATTTTTTTAATACCACAAATATTTGATTCAATTAAGAGTCGATTTATGATCCTATGGTTTGTAGAAACCTCAGAAATCAAATTCAATAGTTTATCTTATGAGAACAACAAAGAACAAGTACAACAACTTGGTAGGGGTATTTTTAGATCCTGCTAACACTTGAAATGATCACTATAGAAACTATATTTGAAACTTCCAAATTAGATATAAAGCATTTTTTCCCTAAAAACATCTTACTTCACAAATCAAATAAATTATCAATCGTGAACCTTTAAAAGAATCGATGTAGTAAAGTCTCAACTAATTCTTACACACAACAAACCCACCAAACTTAAACTATAACTAACATTTTAGAAAACAAATCCATTTACATCATCCAAGCCACAAAGATAATAATGATATGTCTAGGGTCACAATGCTATACTACAGGAATTGAAGCATAATATCTAATGTCTTTTGAATTCCACATATCCTTAATTAGTTAAAATGATCCCCCTCTTAAACTTTACGGTATTGCAGCTTACTCTAATATTACATAAAATCACGGAAACTAATCTAGAATATTGTTGACAAGTAGAATATTAATTGTAATACCCAAACAAATTCGATATGACTAAGACGGCACCTCCACCCTAATAAAATTAGGTTATGTAATCGTACTATTCGAAATGGCTAAAAATACAATAAGCTATAATGGAATTAATTATCCTAAGATACTAACTTAATCAAAAACACTAAAGATGGTGCATGTTCGAAAAATTGACAACCTGGTCAACCGAGTCAAAATAAATTGGGCTAGTGCCGAATTGACAATATGAGACTAGTACAGATAATTAATTATGGAAATATTATGAATATGAAATAAGGCAATAACGGGGACCCAATATCGATAAAATGAGTAATAATGATACCGAGCCTCAGATTAATACCAAATTTGCTGGCATTCCATAAATTAATTTTATGGAATAAATATCAAATATGGTAACACATACCGAAAAATATGCATATATATATAAATATATGTGTGAATTAATATATATAAATGCATGTATGCATATATATATATATATACACATATACACGATTACATTACATGGGACCATTACATAATGTATAATGTATAATGTACATAAGTCTGTTATGATGTAATGTATATATACATATAAAAGGAAAATAAAACAACAAGACTTCAACTAACGAAGTCGACACGTGAAGAACATGAATGAAATTTTAAGACTTCGATTTATTAAATCGATGCGTGAAGAAAATAAATGATAATACCAGCATACAAGGGGAAAAATGAGCATAAAGCAAGCAAGGGAAAAATGGGGCTGTAAAGATATGAAAATTAGGGCAAATTTTTGTTTTGTCGGTAATAGGACACTATTCATGCACTATTTGCCGGTAGGGCACTACACATACATCATTTAGATATAATTCATGTTTATAATATATTTTGAGTATACCATAGAAGAGAAATATGCTTAGAATGTTAAAATACACCTCATGTGAAAATTTGAGCATAATCGGAGACAGTTTGAAAAATGGACCATAAAGGGTATCTGTTAGACCCTTCATAACTTGACACGACGGCATGGGGCATGGGGAGGCATGTCCTGCCTTGGTGGCATTGGCATGGGCATGGGGAAGGCATGCTATGCCTTAGAATAACATTCGAGACTTAGAATGTTATTCGGGTGGAAAGACATTCAGGACTTGGAATCTTATTCATGAGTGGAATGGCATTCAGGTGTGGGAAGGACATTCCAAGGTTGGATTTGCCCTAAGGGATTTTCTGACTTAGGCACAGTTGGACGCACGACTTGGGCAACGAAGTGTTAAGGCAATGCCTTCGGTGAGCAATTTGGTGCATGGGTTGCCTTTTGGCAAGGCAAATGCACACGGGTGGAAGAACTGGTTCTGCAAAGGGTTGTGTTTACTCCAGTCAGGTTGGAAAATCTTCATAAGACATATATAGGGGGCAGTACCCCCTTGAAGCGCCCACGGGCGGGGTGCCCATGCGGCGTGCCCATGCGCGTGCCCACGCGGCATGCCCATGCGCAGGCCCATGCGCGTGCCCATGCGGTGTGCCTATGCGGCATGCCCATGCGGGGTGCCCATGCGGCGTACGGCTTGAGGCCTTGGCACCTTCGGGGCAAGGCGGGGTGCTATGGAAAGCTGGTGGTCCGAGCACCATCACCAAGAGTGGCGGCACATGGTGGCAATGTTCGGCAAACAAGTCCGAACCATGAGTAGGCATGGTTTGGCAATGATGGCTACACGTAGAAGCATCGGTGGGACCGAGTGCGGCGCTGGTGCAAGGCAACAGCGCATGCGGCAGCCACAGCGCATGCGACAGCAACAGGGCGTGCGGCAGCAACAGGGCGTGCGGCGGCAGTACGTGGCTGGCGGAATCCAAGTCCGTCTAGGACAAGGAATCCAAATCCGTCTTGGACAAGGAGTCCAAGTTCGGCAAGGAAAAGGAAAGCACAATCCAAGTTCGACACGGAAAAGGGAAGTGCAATCCAAGTCCGTCAAGGAGAAGGACACCGTGGGATATGTTGGTGCAATCCTAGTCCATCTAGGAAAAGGAAACCGTATGAGGGTTTGCCTATAAATACAATGTAATAGGGAGAGACACGGACATAGACACAGACACGGACAGACTGAGAGGGATAGAGAGAGAGCATAGACTAGAAGAGAGGGTGTTCTCTTGTCTCGCAGCCCTTAGGCTTTGTATTCCTTTGTATTCGTTTGGATTATTGTGAATAAAAGGTTGGGAAAGTGATTCCTGTAAATCTGTGTGCCTTTGTGTGTTGCTGTGTTCTCTATCATAAGCCTCTTGGCTTGAGTGCGTGGGGTTGGCTGGTCAAGGCAGGTGTCTTGACGCCGCACAGGCGAAAGAAATTTTGTGTCAGATTTCGACCCTGTGACAGTTGGTATCAGAGCCAGGTTTGACCATGGCTGGTGGAAACGTAGAACTGCGGGAACGGGTGACGCGGGTGGAGGAATTCCTTGGCGCTCCCCAGACAGATGATGCAGTGCCTGTCTCAGTCCAGTGCGGTAGGCTGTTCGAGATCATAGAGGACGTCCAGAAAGCCCATGACGAACTCAGCAAGGTGGAGGAGGATCACTATCTTGAAGGGCAAGCCAAGATTAGTGACCTCTTGGGCGATCTTGGTGCGTTGGCCGATTCTCTAAAAAGCCGATTGGACACACTGGAAGCAGACATGACGTTGCTGAAGCGTGCATTGCATGCTGGTACGGTTGGTATGCACGTGGGCGGGCAAAAGGCCAAAGTACCAGAACCAAAGGCGTTCTCTGGCACGCGGAGTGCCAAAGAACTGGAGAATTTTCTATGGGACTTGACCCATTATTTTCAGGCTGTACACATTCCGGATGGTGAGCGGGTGAATCTCACATCCATGTACTTGACCGGGGATGCAAAACTGTGGTGGCGCACACGGTCAGAGGACACTTCACGTCCTCAAATTGTGACTTGGGACATGCTTGTGGCAGAGATGAAGGAGCAGTTCCTCCCAAGCAACACGGCATGGCAGGCCCGTGATGCTTTGCGGCGACTCAGACAAACTGGAACAGTTAGGGAGTATGTCAAGCAATTCTCTTCCTTGATGCTTGACATCAAAAACATGTCTGAGGAGGACAAACTCTTCAATTTCGTTGCTGGTCTTCAGAACTGGGCACAAACAGAACTGCGTCGGCAAGGTGTAAAAGACTTGTCCGCAGCCATTGCAGCAGCCGATGCCTTGGTGGACTACAAGTCGCAGGCTAACACTGGGGACGGCAGGAAAGGGGCTGAGGGTGCTGGAAAGGACAGACCCATGGAGCGCAAGAAGGACAAAAGGAAAGTCGGAAAGACGGGTTCTTCGGAGGGGCAGACGGACAAAGCCTCAAGTTCTAAGGAGCCTTCCAAAGGCCAGACCCAGAACGGATGCTTCATTTGTGACGGACCACATCGGGCTAGAAATTGTCCGAAGCGGGAGAAACTAAACGCTCTTACTGCAGAAGAGGAAGAGAGTTCAGAAGAGGAGACCGTGAGGGTCAACCCCATCCAACTTCTGAATGTGTTGCAGAAGGAGGAGTCGGTGCCAAAAAGGGGGTTGATGTTCGTAGACATAGTGCTGAACAACCAGGTTGTCAGTGCCATGGTGGACACGGGGACTACTAACAACATTGTCTCGGACAAGGAAGTGCATAGGCTGGGCCTTGCACTGCAGCCAGATTCAAGTATGATCAAGGCAGCGAATTCAGAGGCAAGTCGGGTTGTTGGGGTAGCAAGGGGTGTTCGGGTCAAAGTGGGAAACTGGAGTGAGGAATGCAGTTTCTTGGCCATGCCCTTGGATGATTTCCAAGTCATCCTTGGGTTAGAGTTCTTCCAAAAGGCAAAGGCAGTTGTGATGCCTCACCTTGGTGGGATGCTGGTTATGGACGAGGGAAGTCCATGCTTTGTTCCTTTCTCAAAAGCAAAGAAAGGAAGGGTTTCAAGGATATCTGCAATTCGGGTCCTTGAAGATTCAGAGGGCTCTGATGGAGGGAAGAAGTCCTACTTGGGAGCTTTAGTAGGCAACGGTGCAGTAGTACAAAAAACTGCAGGAGACATGTCTGGTGGCATACAGGCTGGGGGCCTGAATTCAGAAGGTTGATATTCTGAAGGAAAGGGGTGGGCTGGCTGGTGGGAAAGGGCCAGTCGCAACCAGAAATAGTGACAAACTTTCCCAAAATCTGATGATCGATCGACAACAAGGGCTGAAGGCTGGAGTTCTTTAGCAAGACTTGGCAGGAGCCAAGTGAGTACTGCATAGGCAGCGGCCAGTGCGGAAGGATGCTGTGGGTGCCGTTTAGGCGCAGTATCAAGACAAGGGACACGGCGCAGCGATGGAATGGCTGCGCATGTAGTGTTGGTCCGACGAGGACGTCGGCTTCTTCTGGTGGGGGTGGTTTGTTAGACCCTTCATAACTTGACACGACGGCATGGGGCATGGGGAGGCATGTCCTGCCTTGGTGGCATTGGCATGGGCATGGGGAAGGCATGCTATGCCTTAGAATAACATTCGAGACTTAGAATGTTATTCGGGTGGAAAGACATTCAGGACTTGGAATCTTATTCATGAGTGGAATGGCATTCAGGTGTGGGAAGGACATTCCAAGGTTGGATTTGCCCTAAGGGATTTTCTGACTTAGGCACAGTTGGACGCACGACTTGGGCAACGAAGTGTTAAGGCAATGCCTTCGGTGAGCAGTTTGGTGCATGGGTTGCCTTTTGGCAAGGCAAATGCACACGGGTGGAAGAACTGGTTCTGCAAAGGGTTGTGTTTACTCCAGTCAGGTTGGAAAATCTTCATAAGACATATATAGGGGGCAGTACCCCCTTGAAGCGCCCACGGGCGGGGTGCCCATGCGGCGTGCCTATGCGCGTGCCCACGCGGCATGCCCATGCGCAGGCCCATGCGCGTGCCCATGCGGTGTGCCTATGCGGCATGCCCATGCGGGGTGCCCATGCGGCGTACGGCTTGAGGCCTTGGCACCTTCGGGGCAAGGCAGGGTGCTATGGAAAGCTGGTGGTCCGAGCACCATCACCAAGAGTGGCGGCACATGGTGGCAATGTTCGGCAAACAAGTCCGAACCATGAGTAGGCATGGTTCGGCAATGATGGCTACACGCAGAAGCATCGGTGGGACCGAGTGCGGCGCTGGTGCAAGGCAACAGCGCATGCGACAGCAACAGGGCGTGCGGCAGCAACAGGGCGTGCGGCGGCAGTACGTGGCTGGCGGAATCCAAGTCCGTCTAGGACAAGGAATCCAAATCCGTCTTGGACAAGGAGTCCAAGTTCGGCAAGGAAAAGGAAAGCACAATCCAAGTTCGACACGGAAAAGGGAAGTGCAATCCAAGTCCGTCAAGGAGAAGGACACCGTGGGATATGTTGGTGCAATCCTAGTCCATCTAGGAAAAGGAAACCGTATGAGGGTTTGCCTATAAATACAATGTAATAGGGAGAGACACGGACATAGACACAGACACGGACAGACTGAGAGGGATAGAGAGAGAGCATAGACTAGAAGAGAGGGTGTTCTCTTGTCTCGCAGCCCTTAGGCTTTGTATTCCTTTGTATTCGTTTGGATTATTGTGAATAAAAGGTTGGGAAAGTGATTCCTGTAAATCTGTGTGCCTTTGTGTGTTGCTGTGTTCTCTATCATAAGCCTCTTGGCTTGAGTGCGTGGGGTTGGCTGGTCAAGGCAGGTGTCTTGACGCCGCACAGGCGAAAGAAATTTTGTGTCAGATTTCGACCCTGTGACAGTATCCTAGGTGGACCCGGCCGCAGGCGAAAATAAATTTTTCAGAAAAATATCATTTAAAATAATTTTAAAAACTTTGATTAAAGCAGAATGTCAAATTGAGGCATTTCGGGATGGGTTGTAGTGTAACGGGCTCCCGAACTCATTAAGGGCAAAATGGTATTTTTACCCCTTGGCTCCTTCACTATAAATAGGACCCCCTAGTGTTAAATTTCACTGAATTTGGTCTGAGAAGAAGCAAAAACACGTTCATGGAGAGAAATATGAAGAAAAACCTAGGTTTTCCAACTTTCAAGCTTCTAAACTCATCTCTAAGCCTTGGAATCTCACAAGGCTTTTTTTCTAGGAAGTTGTTCCCTATGTCAAGGGCTATGTTCTTACCTATTAGTTTGGCTGCATAGCGAGCACAACTCCCTAGGGTTAAGAAAAATCCTTCTAGGTATGATATTTTGTTAAGTAAAGAATAGGGTTAAGTTTAGGAGTGTTTTTATATGTTGATTGTATGATCTACATACTTATTTGTTATTAGAGAACCACCTAGCTTATAGTTACTTTGAAAACCTAGGGCTGGTACCTTATGTACCTATGTATTCTTTGAGAAATTGCTGAAGTAATAAACATGTAATATGACTATATATATAATTCATTGCATTCTAGTTTATGTTCATGTAGACAAAGTCTTGTAGTTAGAAAGTTATGATTTATTCAGTGTGTTGGCACTTTATGTATTTTGTAATCTTTGAGAATTTGGTAAGGTTGTGAATATGTAATATGTTTATATGTGTAATTGATTGGATTACATGCTAGGTTCATGTAGACAAAGTCTTGTGATTCAAAAGTTATAGTTGCTTTATGTATAATGCATTATTTAAGGCATACTTCATATGTTTGATGAAATGCTTCATTGAAATTGTATAGAAAAATGAAGGCATTTTGGCATACGTGAATCTTTGGAAACATAATGTGGGTTGAGCACTTCGGTGCTATGCATTATGAGGGTGCAGATCTAGTGGTGAAAAACCCAAAATTGGCCATGGTATACGCGATCCAACGGTGATGGACCGTGAAGCGAGACATACGATTGGTATTTGCGTTCCATCGGGAAAGGACCGTGAAACGAGACATGGTTGTGTCATAGAGTTGCATGTGGGTGTCATGCATATTTCCATTGCATTACATTGATGAATTGAAAGACATATAGCTTATAAATGTACACTTGCACATGTCACGCCTTAACTTTGTTCTTTAAATTTGCATTATGTCATACCAGTAGTCGTGCTGACCCTATATGAGAGCTATATATTACAGATGAGGCTCCCGGTACTTGAGACTTGATGAAATCTTGAAGAATGGAGGGGAAATGGACCATAAAGAACATTTGGCCATTGGGGCATATTTTTGAGTTGTATAAAGGTATAAGCCCTAAAACATATGTAATTAAGTTGTAAAACCTTGTGTAGTATGGAAACTATGGGCAATGCCCTACATTTGTAATGAGCATGAAGTTGTGACATTTTGAATTTTAAGTATATGTGTATGTATGGGGGATTGTATGTTCTAAATGATGTATAACTGTTTAGTTGAATTAAATGATGTGTTTTGGTTGCTAGTTTGAGAAATGGTGGATTGTGTTGTGGAATATTAGGTGAAAAAGGCTTAAAAAATAAAGGAGACTATGTTAAAATTTTGTCAAAATAAAAGGGTTGTTAGGTGTGTAAAACACTCTATATATAGGTGGCAAAAGTGTCAAAAAAGGGGGTTAAAAACCTTGAGGAAAGAGGCTAAAAATGAAAAAAAGTAGCTTGCATCACATTGGAAAAAAATCCAGAAAATAGAGAAAATTAGCTACAGAAAACAGAGAAAATCAATTGTAGTAAATACATTATTGCTATAGTGCAGCCTGTAGCAGCCCCAGCCAGCCCCTCTACAGTACGCCTAGCCCGCGCGTGCCTCGCACGCGCCCCTTACACGCCCTGCACGTGCTGCCACCTGCTACGTATTGCTTGACAGCCCCTTTGGGCACCTAGCCCCTGCACTTTGACACCAGCCCTTGGCCACTTGCCTTGGGCCACGTTGGCCAACCCCTAGGCCACGTTGGCCAGTCACCTTAGGCCATGTTTGGTCAATCCCTAGGCTATGTTTGGGCATCTTTTTGGGCCATGTTTGGCCACATTTTTTGGGCCATGTTTGGCCATTCTCATGGGTTATGTTTGGCCACTTCCTTAGATGAATTTTGGTAGACTTTTTGACCTATTCTTGGCCTATGTCTTAGGGTATTTGGGGCCTATTTGGGCCATTGTTCTAAGGTATATTTAGAGACATTTTGGGACTATTTTGGAGGCCATTTTTGAATATGACTTAGACTAATTTTGAATATTGGTTGGGGGAGATATTTGATTGACATTAGAAAACCATTTTGGTTAAGTCTAGTAGCAAGTTTTCATTTTTAATTTTGGAGAAACATGGGAAAATAAATGAATAATCAACTAAATCTATTTAATTGCTTTTATTTATCTTCCTTATTTCATTTCATTCACTCCCTAGGTTTATGAAAATTAGAGGCGTGACAGGGGCAAATAATGAAAAAGGCCAAACAAGGCATAAAAGGGAAAAAAATGGGAAAAAGGAGGCCAAAAGTGTAAAGATTCAAAAATTTGGAATAAATTTTTTTTTTAGAATGCTATGTGAATGTCCTTAATTCCTAATTAATTTAAATTTTGAAAAAAATAAAATAAAATAAAATATTTAAACCGGTTAATCAAGTGCCAGGATAAATCTATGGGATTGATACGAATTATAAATTTATATGAAAAAGATATATATATATATATGTATATACATATGTCTGTGAAATTTCTAAAGGAAATTATTGAAAAAAAATTTTTTTTTTTAATAATATAGCAAGTGAGTGTCGGCAGCCTTGGGGAGTGTGGCATGTACATGTAATGTGTGGTGTGTGTTTGATTGTAGAGAGAAATTAAGGAGAAACCGAGAGAGAGATGGGGAAACAAAACAGGGGAAGTCGCGTGAAAACAGGGGAAGAAAAGAAAAGAGAGAAAGAGAAAAAGAGAGAGAGGGAGAAGGTAGGGAAGAAGCGACGATGGTCGCGAGGGGGAAAGAGAAACGGACGGGGCGACGGATCGGCGATGGGTTTTGGATTCCTTGGAGCGATTGAAGCTGTGTGTTGCGGATTGGAGGAACACGAGGCAGCAACGATTGGGACGGATCTGTCGGGGAGTTGTCGACTTTGGCCATATCACTAGATCGTGGTCTGAGTTCGGTTTTTGCTTCAGATTTTGATGCTTCGGTGGTCATGGGTTGATTCAACGGAAGCCTGGGGTTACGATTCTGTGATTTGTGTTATGGTTTTGTGTGTGTGGCTGTTTGGGTTTGACGCAGAGCAGGAGATGGAGCAGGTTGTTACGTGTGGTGTATGGCTACGGCTGTAGGAGTTGTGGTACAGGATTGTGTGTATATGTAAGTGTATATATATATGTGTATATGTGTGCGTATTGGTGTAGCGGCGTAACAGGAGGGAACTATGGGTGTTGGTTTGATTGATGGTCGGCTGCCCAGGTTTTGATGATCTCTGTTGGGGGATCCTGATACATCTTGTGGTAAATGGGAATAGGGTTTTGGTCTGAATGTTGCAAGACCTGCTGCGGCAGTTGAGGACTGACCTTGATGGAGGATTTTGTGTGTCAAATTATTGGGAGGATCGTTGGGGTTTGATGAACAGTGCCTGTGGTTGTGATGGTGATGGTGATGCCATGATGTTGGGTCTCTGTTTGGACAGAGAACTCTAGATAGACTTGTGTATTGCTCTGTTTCATGGCAATTTTGTTTGTGGTCAATATGTGGGTTGGGTTGTTCTCTGATAGCACTGGGGGCCATTTGTTTGAGCAGTGGTTGATTGTAATGCTTTATTGGACATATTTTGGCGATGGACGGTAAAGGATGGTAACAGTGTTCAGGTGAGACCTGAACAGGAGGAGGACGGAAGTTTGGGCTGTGTTGCGAAGGGTAAAGAGCTGATGATGATGCCAGTTCCGATCAGGTACATTGGGCTGCGCTTGACAAGTTAGGAGGTCGGTGAAGGAGAGAATTGTCAGGTGCCTGGTGTGTTAGTCAAATTGGAGATAGAGGGGGAATCACGTTGGCTTGATCATGGATGGATGATTGAGGAGTTCGGTTTGTATAAAGGATTAATGGTATTGCGAACTGGGTGGAAGAATTCAAGTGATTGCTATAATGAATGAGAGGGAATTCTCACTGACCCTGTAGGTGAAGATGAAAGATGTTGAGAGTGTTCTGCGGGAATTTTAGTTTGTCACAGAGTTTCCGTAACATATGGGTTCTTGGAAGTAGTTGGCAGCTCATGACAGGGGCTTTTAAAGAATCCAGAGAGCTGCAATTAGTTGTTCAGTACTCTTTAAGAAAATGGAGGAACTTGAGGATGACAGTAGGCAATACAATAGTTAAGGACTCTACAACAGAGAACTAGACAGTAATTTGATGAGAGGAAGGGAAAGTTCTTCGATATCTGATGGATGGGATGATAAAGGGACAGAATCTGTCAGGATCATCATCTGCTTGAGGGAAAAAGGCTGAAGAAGCTGATGAAACTGGATTTAAAATGGTTGGGCGACTCGATCAACCTGCCGGTGTGTTTTCTTCAACTGCTGAACCATGGACTGGAGATCAACCTCAAACGCGGGATGCACGAGGGTTTGGTTCACGCTTGACTGCAAATTCTCCAAAGATTGGCTGAGTGGAGATAAGCATAAGCTTGATAGGATTCCATTGGAGGACTAAGTTACTTACTGGTTGATTGGATTGCACAGTGGACACAGCTTAGTAGGGTTGTGACCAACCCTATCAGATATGATATTTTACTAATGTGAGAAATGAGATTAAGCTTAGGAGTATTTGACAAGATGATTGAATGTTCTCTATGCTTAATTGCTGTTAGGAAACCACTTAGAATTTGATTGTTTTTTTATGCTTACGTGTCCTTTATGATTCTGTGGGAGTTATGATTTACTTCTTGAGTTGCCATCATATGTGATTTATGTTTTAGAAGGATTGCTGATATTGCGACAAGTAGAGTTGCGTAAGTGTTGAGATTGATCGAGCATGACACGTAGATTTGTGGATGAAGTCTTGTGATTTAAATGCTATCGTTGATCTTAAATGTGATGCATTATTTAAAGCATGTTGCATATGCTTATGAAAAGGATGTTTTATTTGAACTGTATTATTGCATGATGAAATCATGGCATATTGGCATAGTGTGATTCCTTGAAAGCATAGTGTGGGTCAGCACGAGGTGCTGGTGCATTATGAGGGTGCAGATCCTGTGGTGAAAAACCCAAAATCGGCTATTAGGTACTCGCGTGCCTGACGGATTCCGGACCGTGAAGCGAGACATACGTGGCGGTACTCATGCCAGCGGGGAAGGACCATATCATGAGACATGGGTGGGCATAGAGTTGCATGGGTGTGTCACGCATACTGATCATATACTGCATACTGTTCATGTACTGCCATAATGATATTGAATGCCATATAGAAATAACTGTACACTTGCACATGCCACGCCCTTGATTTTGTTTCTTGCATTAGTATTATATCATACCAGCATGTTGGCGTTGACCCATTCGTGGGACATATATTACAGATGAGGATGCCCCAGCTACTTGAGATTCGATGACACCTTGATAAGATGAAGCACTTGGTGTGTTTTGGCCCACGGGACTTATGTTTTGTGATATAAGGGCTTAAGCCTGAATGACCTATGAACAATGTAGTTGTGAGGTGTATTTTATGTTTCTATATGTATTGATGGGAAATGATGCATGTCTAGTCAACTCCATTGAGATTGCTCCTTACTTTATTTCCTTCTTGTCTTGTAGAAAATTTGTATATGGTGAAAGAAAAAAAAATGGAGATGATATTGGTATAGTGTAATGAATTGAGAGTCGATGATTCTTAAGTTTAAGTGTAGTTGTGTATATGATGGATTGTATAATTAGATGATGCACATTTAAATTCTGTGAGATTTGTGGCCATCGAGTGAGGATGGATTGTGACGTGGTTGTATATATATGATGCATTGTGATTATCAGGGGGAAAAAGGCTTCGAAAAACAGAGGAGGTTCTGCCGAAATTTTTAGAAAATTAAAGAACTCTATTTAATTTGTCGTAAATTCGTAAATCTATTTAATTATCTTTTATTTTATTTACTTTCTGTTCGTCAGTCGCACCTCGGGTTTCGGTCAGAAATTCGGGGCGTGACAACGTGGTATCAGAGCATAGGTTCGAATACCTAGAGACTGTAGGGGTGTTGTTGAATACAATGGGATTATGACGTATGGTTGGGAGTTTGTATAAACCTTGTATAATGTGTGGACTTTGACAGTTAAGTATTAGAGTTCAAATTTGAGAATACTTGGCGATGATAGGTGTTGTTGAACACCATGGAACCTTTGAGGAGAACATTGACTTAGTGTAAGCCGTCGGTGGTATGTGGGTAGGATTTAGGTGTTATGTGGTTATTTTATTGGGTGCATGACTTGTTACGATTAGGTGTTAGTTGATGATATACTATGATGTGTGATTACGTGATTGATGCAGTATGGTGTATGATATGGACGATATGTATATTGGTATGACCGTGTCTGATAACATGATATGTGATCTAATGTTTTGGAACATGGGGAGAAGTTTAGGCCTTAAAGTTATTTGGACTAGTTTGAGTGGTATGTTTTGAATACACGAGTTACATTGATATGCAATATACTGGATTTCTCGATTGACTGAGAGTACGTGATGGTTTGATATAATAGTTGACTAAGGTTAGAAACTCATGTCTATGTGATAGACCGTATATTTTATGGGGTAGACCGTATGCCTAGTTATTTGAGATATAGGTTGTACACTTAGTTATCTATACGGTAGGCCGTATGCCTAGTTATTTATGAGATAGGCCGTAGACCTAGTTATCTATTCGGTTGGTTGCGTTATTATATATATGTATATGTATGCTAGGTTAGTACCCGACATTCATGGATTATAGTACTATGACTATGATATTTATACAGACTGGATTGGTCTCAAGTCTTGCGTTACAATTGATGGATGGTGCCCCATCAGCCAGTAACAAAAGGAGTTGTGATCCATGAAGGGTTATCACCTAGTTATATAAGTAAGAAATAATGGAAGAATTATAAAAGCCTTAATTAAACACATGCCAATGAAGTAGAGAACCATAAATAAAAAAACACATAAGACGTTAAAATGCTAAAATAAAAAAATTTAAACTTATGAGGATTCTCGTGTATGGACTGGACAGTAGATGCTCAGAGTGTTGTATCAAAATTTTTTTAAAGGTATTCTTGTGTTAAACTCGTTGGTGGAGAGATGTATTATCTTTGGATGGCATTTGCTTAGAGTTGAGTATTGGTAGGTTAGTTGAACACTAACATGACTTGAGGATGTGAATATTGCGTTGTTTAGATGAATTTTGTCCTTACGAAAGGCTATGTGAGAACCCGGTGTCAATTGTTTGCGTGTAACCAACGGGTGGGGATGATTGACTTAAGTTATATAAGTGTCGATTAAACGAGTATGTCCGTAAGATGTGTTAGATTCTCGGGCGATAATTGATGATCTTTTGTCTAAGGAGAGTTGTATAAAGACGAATGGTTTGAAAAGAATGTTATTGTGGATAAACTCGGATTACGATGTAATTGTGTTTTGATTTCGTGTTGGGATGAATATTGAATTGGAATGCGAAGGTGAGTCTGAGAGTTAGGGGTAATAATGATTCCTTCATTGAGTTGGAGTCAATTATATTGCAGTAGACTGTGAAAGTAACTTAATGAAAAAAAAATAGTTATTGCCTTACCTAGTTTTATGAGATGATCGATACGAGATGTGATGAGAATAGTGAGTTGATTTAATGAACTTATGAATGTAGGCTTTGTGAAAAATAATGAGTTGTATGAATTGGACCAAGCTGAGGGGGTCAGTTATGAACTTAGTTTTAACTTAGTTTATAAGGTTGATTTCAGAATCATGATTGAATAAGGAGTAAGCATTGATTGTTGTTTTAGAGGAAATTGTATATCGAGTTAAGGGTCGGGTGATATGAATTTCTTGAACATGAATCTTGTGTCTGAGATGCGGTTGTGTGAAGGTCATTGTGGTGAAAATAGTGTGGTTGAGGCACTAGGACTTAACAGCTTGGATTGTTATACGCCTTATAAGTGAATGGTGGTTCTCACTTGTCATTTAGAAATACGGGGGTAAAGGTTGTGAATGAATCTGATTGGTTTGGGTTAAGTTATAAATGTTTATGTTGTCTGGATCTGGATAATGAATATTGCACTTGGGAGATTTTACTTTATTCAGGGGCTTGCGATGATTTGCCTTGTTCCTACCATCGTAGGGTTCACCAGTTGAGATAGTGGGATACTGATAGATGTTGCTCAGGTAGAGATAGCTGGTTACATATTTTCTTTTGACTTCATTCTACTCGACGTGTCTAGTCTTGGTATTACATTGAGGATAGATCGGTTATTTACGTTTTTGGGCGAGTATAGACTACTACAAGAGGAGAGTGACGGTGTGTACTCCTGAGGGAGATGTTCTTCTTTATTTCACGGGGTGTCCGTGGATCCTTCTGGGGTGGACTTCGTTATAAGATAGGAGAGGTTAGACCTCAACTTGATTGGACTGGTTGGGATTACGTGATTGGGTTAAGTACAGTTGTTTTAGTATGTGAAATGTGTATGACATGTGGTATGCTTGTTTAGTGAGGAGATGAGACTGGATGTTTATATCTACGTAGCAGGCTAAGTGAAATTAAAAGGTAGAACTTGAACTCGTTGTCTGTGATAGAGGCTATGAGCCTAGATATCCATAGGGCTGGATGTATACCTAATTACCTGTGTGGCAGGTGATGTGCTTATTTATGTATGTGTATATTCTTGGATGGATTTTATACTTGAGTGCTGATGTGGTAAGCTACATGTTAGACACTGAATGTTGTTTGTTTATTCTATTTATATATACATGTGTTTTGGGTACATGTGATTAAGGATTAACGTATATTCATAGTTGGAATTAGTGACGAGTTTCATTGAGAATCTCTATTGTTATGAGACTTTATTTGAGATGTTGACTAGAACAATGATGAGTTGAAACAATCTTGGAAGGAATTGAGATATTCTTTTTACCTCCTCTAATGTTTTGTCTTTCTCGAACCTTGATATGTTGTTTTAAATTTTGTATTTAGAATGCATGGACTATGTTGCCTTCATTTGAGTGTTTAGTTAACACATATAGGCTTGAAATGAATAGGCTAATTTTATTGATGCATGACACTTAGTCTCGGTTATATATAGATTAGGGTAGACGATGATGACCTTATTTTAAGATTATGGTATTGATGTCTTATGGGTGAATATAGTACTTGAAGAAGATTGGATTATTGAGTTACATTGAGATACGGGCGATGTATTGATGCCATTGTGGTGAATTATTAGATGAATTCATGACTTGATTTGAGATTATTAAGATGGTTAGCAAGTGTGTGAGAGACTTTGAGGTGTCTTTGTGAACAGTGAGAGCTCCCCTTTATTTATGTTGTTGTATTGAGTTATTGAAGTAGGGCCGTGAGGCATGGATGGATTTGAAAAGTTTGCATCGATGAACCAACATGTTAAGGATTTCGTTATGTGTTGTGCCATGAGGAGTGAGTCGTTACAGATGATATCAAAACCAGATCCCAGCAACGTAAGTGTGGTGCCGTTCCAAGGGACTACTCTCTCTAAGAGGCAGAGCCTGGCTGGGGGAGTGAAAGAAGGATTAAAGTTACGTCCCACATTGCCTGGTTGAGGGAGAGGTGAGTGATCCATAGGTAAGGCTGCACGTCTCCGTGTTACAATGTATTTTAAATTGATCTTTTATTATTTTATCAAGGAGATGTATAATTTTAAATTTCGGGACGAAATTTCTTTAAGGAGGAAAGGATGTGAAGATTCAAAAATTTGGAATAAAATTTTTTTTAGAATGCTATGTGAATGTCCTTAATTCCTAATTAATTTAAATTTTGAAAAAAAAATAAAATAAAATATTTAAACCGGTTAATCAAGTGCCAGGATAAATCTATGGGATTGATACGAATTATAAATTTATATGAAAAAGATATATATATATATATATATGTATATACATATGTCTGTGAAATTTCTAAAGGAAATTATTGAAAAAAAAAATTTAATAATATAGCAAGTGAGTGTCGGCAGCCTTGGGGAGTGTGGCATGTACATGTAATGTGTGGTGTGTGTTTGAGTGTAGAGAGAAATTAAGGAGAAACCGAGAGAGAGATGAGGAAACAAAACAGGGGAAGTCGCGTGAAAACAGGGGAAGAAAAGAAAAGAGAGAGAGAAAAAGAGAGAGAGGGAGAAGGAAGGGAAGAAGCGACGATGGTCGCGAGGGGGAAAGAGAAACGGACGGGGCGACAGGATCTGCGATGGGTTTTGGATTCCTTGGAGCGATTGAAGCTGTGTGTTGCGGATTGGAGGAACACGAGGCAGCAACGATTGGGATGGATCTGTCGGGGAGTTGTCGACTTTGGCTATATCACTAGATCGTGGTCTGAGTTCGATTTTTGCTTCAGATTTTGATGCTTCGGTGGTCATGGGTTGATTCAACGGAAGCCTGGGGTTACGATTCTGTGATTTGTGTTGCGGTTTTGTGTGTGTGGCTGTTTGGGTTTGACGCAGAGCAGGAGATGGAGCAGGTTGTTGTTACGTGTGGTGTATGGCTACGGCTGTAGGAGTTGTGGTACAGGGTTGTGTGTATATGTACGTGTATATATATATATATATGTGTATATGTGTGCGTGTTGGTGTAGCGGCGCAACGAGGGGGGAACTATGGGTGTTGGTTTGATTGATAGTCGGCTGCCCAGGTTTTGATGATCTCTGTTGGGGGATCCTGATACATCTTGTGGTAAATGGGAACAGGGGTTTGGTCTGAACGTTGCAAGACCTGCTGCGGTAGTTGAGGACTGACCTTGATGGAGGATTTTGTGTGTCAAATTATTGGGAGGATCGTTGGGGTTTGATGAACAGTGTCGGTGGTTGTGATGGTGATGGTGATGGTGATGCCGTGATGTTGGGTCTCTGTTTGGACAGAGAACTCTAGATAGACTTGTGTATTGCTCTGTTTCATGGCAATTTTGTTTGTGGTCAATATGTGGGTTGGGTTGTTCTCTGATAGCACTGGGGGCCATTTGTTTGAGCAGTGGTTGATTGTAATGCTTTATTGGACAGATTTTGGCGATGGACGGGTAAAAGATGGTAACAGTGTTCAGGTGAGACCTGAACAGGAGGAGGACGGAAGTTTGGGCTGTGTTGCGACGGGTAAGGAGTTGATGATGATGCCAGTTCCGATCAGGTACACTGGGCTGCGCTTGACAAGTTAGGAGGTCGGTGAAGAAGAGAATTGTCAGGTGCCCGGTGTGTTAGTCAGATTGGAGATAGAGGGGGAATCACGTTGGCTTGATCATGGATGGATGATTGAGGAGTTCGATTTGTATAAAGGATTAATGGTATTGCAAACTGGGTGGAAGAATTCAAGTGATTGCTATGATGAATGAGAGGGAATTCTCACTGACCCTTGTAGGTGAAGATGAGAGATGTTGAGAGTGTTCTGCGAGAATTTTAGTTTGTCACAGAGTTTCCGTAACATATGGGTTCTTGGAAGTAGTTGGCAGCTCATGACAGGGGCTTTTAAAGAATCCAGAGAGCTGCAATTAGTTGTTCAGTACTCTTTAAGAAAATGGAGGAACTTGAGGATGACAGTAGGCAATACAATAGTTAAGGACTCTTACAACAGAGAACTAGACAGTAATCTGATGAGAGGAAGGGAAAGTTCTTCGATATCTGATGGATGGGATGATAAAGGGACAGAATCTGTCAGGATCATCATCTGCTTGAGGGAAAAAGGCTGAAGAAGCTGATGAAACTGGATTTAAAATGGTTGGGCGACTCGATCAACCTGCCGGTGTGTTTTCTTCAACTGCTGAACCATGGACTGGAGATCAACCTCAAACGCGGGATGCACGAGGGTTTGGTTCACGCTTGACTGCAAATTCTCCAAAGATTGGTTGAGTGGAGATAAGCATAAGCTTGATAGGATTCCATTGGAGGACTAAGTTACTTACTGGTTGATTGGATTGCACAGTGGACACAGCTTAGTAGGGTTGTGACCAACCCTATCAGATATGATATTTTACTAATGTGAGAAATGAGGTTAAGCTTAGGAGTATTTGACAAGATGATTGAATGTTCTCTATGCTTAATTGCTGTTAGGAAACCACTTAGAATTTGATTGTTTTTTTATGCTTACGTGTCCTTTATGATTCTGTGGGAGTTATGATTTACTTCTTGAGTTGCCATCATATGTGATTTATGTTTTAGAAGGATTGCTGATATTGCAACAAGTAGAGTTGCATAAGTGTTGAGATTGATCGAGCATGACACGTAGATTTGTGGATGAAGTCTTGTGATTTAAATGATATTATTGATCTTAAATGTGATGCATTATTTAAAGCATGTTGCATATGCTTATGAAAGGGATGTTTTATTTGAACTGTATTATTGTATGATGAAATCATGGCATATTGACATAGTGTGATTCCTTGAAATCATAGTGTGGGTCAGCACGAGGTGCTGGTGCATTATGAGGGTGCAGATCCTGTGGTGAAAAACCCAAAATCGGCCATTAGGTACTCGCGTGCCTGACGGATTCCGGACCGTGAAGCGAGACATACGTGGCGGTACTCATGCCAGCGGGGAAGGACCGTATCATGAGACATGGGTGGGCATAGAGTTGCATGGGTGTGTCACGCATACTGATCATATACTACATACTGTTCGTGTACTGCCATAATGATATTGAATGCCATATAGAAATAACTGTACACTTGCACATGCCACGCCCTTGATTTTGTTTCTTGCATTAGTATTATATCATACCAGCATGTTGGCTTTGACCCATTCGTGGGACATATATTACAGATGAGGATGCCCCCGCTACTTGAGATTCGATGACACCTTGATAGGATGAAGCACTTGGTGTGTTTTGGCCCACGGGACTTATGTTTTGTGATGTAAGGGCTTAAGCCCGAATGACCTATGAACAATGTAGTTGTGAGGTGTATTTTATGTTTCTATATGTATTGATGGGAAATGATGCATGTCTAGTCAGCTCCGTTGAGATTGTTCCTTACTTTATTTCCTTCTTGTCTTGTAGAAAATTTGTATATGGTGAAAGAAAAAAAAATGGAGATGATATTGGTATAGTGTAATGAATTGAGAGTCGATGATTCTTAAGTTTAAGTGTAGTTGTGTATATGATGGATTGTATAATTAGATGATGCACATTTAAATTCTGTGAGATTTGTGGCCATCGAGTGAGGATGGATTGTGACGTGGTTGTATATATATGATGCATTGTGATTATCAGGGGGAAAAAGGCTCGAAAAATAGAGGAGGTTCTGCCGAAATTTTTAGAAAATTAAAGAACTCTATTTAATTTGTCGTAAATTCGTAAATCTATTTAATTATCTTTTATTTTATTTACTTTCTGTTCGTCAGTCGCACCTCGGGTTTCGGTCAGAAATTCGGGGCGTGACAAAAAGTGTTGGCCAAGGGACTTGAACTTTTGACCAAAAATGATGAAAGAACTTAAACCTAAAAAGAATGCCACTTGGGCTACCCACATTTTATGTCCTATATTGCACAAGATTTGTATACATACACATGAAAACTCACCCCACCTCCTAAAGCAACCAATGAGGTTGCATGCAGCACCTCATCAAAAATCAGAAAAATGTATGAATGTATCTATATATATGGATTGTGTGAACTCAGAAAAGTGAAATGTGTGCATGTGTTCAGGTTAGGAAAAGAAAGTAGAGAGAGAAAGTGGTAGAGAGAGAAAGTGAAGAAAGAAGAGGGAAGAAGAAGAAAAAGAAAAAATGGAGAAGAAGGAGAGGCTACATGCATCTTGGGGTATAGAACCGAAACTAGAAGAGAAGAAGCTTCGCTGTGAAGGTAAAAATCACAAACCCTTTACAATTCTCTCTCTAGAAACTAGAGTGCAAAACTCACTGTTAGAAGGCAATGTATTGCATGCATGAATAATAATTCTGATGTGTTTAGGGATTTAGAAGAAAAAAATAAACCCAATAAGGCTTAGAACCTGAAAACCCACAAAATCGCCATTATTGAAGCTTAAGGGCTTGCCCAGAAAACAAACTTAGGTAAAAGCCAATTTGGATTATGGGGATCAAAACTAGACCCTCATAGGATCACAATGAAACAAAAATCAACTGATTTGGTCCATATATAAGCATTTAGTGGCCACTGGCAGGTTACGGGGATGATTCAATTTCATCAAATCCCACGGATTTTAACTTTATTTTAGGGGTCAAAAATAAAACTTATGTATTCTAAAAAGAGTTGGGATGGATTAGAAATGAACAAAAGGTTCAAAACAGTACAAAAAAAAAGAGGTTTTAAAAAGAGAAATTTTTAGTTTTCGGTCACCGATGCCGGAGATGGTGACCGGAGCCTTGCTGGAAAATCGCGAGGGGGTCGGCCTCGAGTCGAGTCAGTCTCGGGTTCTGGTTGAAACCAGATTCTAAAAGAGTACGAGTTTATTAACACGACGCCGTTTCAACTTAGTTTTGGCTTTTTTTTTTAATGAACATTTGGCCTATTTGGTCACAAGAATAGGGGGTTATTTAATAACCCTACGTGTGTAAGGGATACCTTAGCCCGGTTTAACGAGTTATTTGCTGTTTGGCTTAGGAAAAATCAGAAAAATTAAGTGGCTGCTGCCCTTGGGGTTTAAACGAGTGACCATCGCATTGCCAGGGACTTAAATGCCTCATGTACTGCCACTGTGCCACCATGGCACATGCGACATATAATTACCGAAATTAATATATAATGTTAAATTAACTAATTAAATTAATTTAATAAATTAAATTGATTTAATAAATTAAATTGATTTAATTATTAAAATATAATTTGTTGCTCAAATAAATTAAGAGGGTAGTGTAAATTTACTATTTTGGGCATTCTGGATCCAATGGTGGGGTCCATTTTATGAGATGGGACTCTGAAAAATTTAGACACTTAAAGAGTAAAATTATCATTTTATCCTTAGTGACGCCAGAAGCCAAATAAAGTCCAAATTGGACGAAATTGATACCAATAGAGGTCCAAATAATTATGACATCATATAAATGATTAAATAATGATTCGGGATTGGAATTTCATAAAATGTGAAATGACCAAAATACCCCTAAGCATAGAAAATACAAAGTAAAGGTTGGATAAAGTCTTAAAAAGGGCTAATCTGATATAATTGACTGTGATAAGCATAATTATGAAAAATAAGGTCTAATTAAGACTCCAGAACAGTCAAAATATAAAATGAGAAATGATCGATGTGTCCCGATGATCTAAAACAGATACCAAATGAAGTCCAAAAGACTCAAAAATTTATATAAAGGACATATGGAATATTCATATTCTAAGGACCAAGATAAGGTCCGGGGCAACAATGACAATTATCATTTTGCCTTTAAGGTTAAATAAGTGATTCATTGATAACGAATGAAGTCAAAATGACTTAGTCTATAATTCTGAAAGCTACTAAGCCTAATTAAGGAATCTAATAGTTTAAGTTGAGACCCAATAGATGGGCAATATGTCAATAGACTTACTTAGGTGATATGATAGAGCCGAAGATGGTAAATTAATTATGAAACACTTCAAATAAATGGGTAGTAAGATTTTGAATTATGCCGTAGGTTGTGAATTGATTTAAAGACAGATCATGGATGACCCAACATGGGGGAAAAGAGTACAAAAGAGGAATATAAGGTTTGCCCAGAAGGTGGAGGTCCTTAGCTGGAACCTATTTATTTATAGGACTCTAATCGTCCTAATGGGTCGATTAATGAAAGAAAAGGTCGCACAAAGGTTGGCCGAAAAAACAAGGAAGCGTGGGTGATGGCGTGCTAGAATTCAAGTCGCCCAAAGATCAGGAAATGCCACAGCAACTGCCAGAAGAATGAAAAATAAGAACAATTTGTGAGTAACTCAGATCTTCTGACTTGGAGTTATTTTATATTATGAGTAACTCGGATCTTCTGAATTGGAGTTATTTTATATTATGAGTAACTCGAATCTTCTGACTTGGAGTTATTTTATATTATGAGTAACTCGGAACCACTGACTTGGTGTGATTTTTACTATACTATCTAGATTCATATACTGTGAGTAACTCGAAACCTCTAACTTGGTGATATTTTAACTGTCATAGTATTTTCATATACTGTACTGTTTAAATGCATACACTTTGTACTGCATTACACTTGGCATGATTCCATTCTGATCTATTCTGTTCTGCTCTGTTCTGTTCTGTACTGATCTGTTTGTTCTATTTAGTTCAGTTTAGTTTTGTTCTACTTAAACTGCGTTTAAAATGGATTTTATGAAACTGTTATTTCTTAAGTGACTAAACTATCCATGTGCCTTGTCACGCCCCGAATTCCTACAAACCCGAGGCGCGACTGACGAGACAAAAAATAAAATAAAATAAAGGACAATGTAGATAGATTCACTAAACATGCATCCATTCCCATCAATACATAAGATAACATAACGTACATCCCATGAATACACTGTTTGCATAGTCATTCGGGCTTAAGCCTTACATCACAAAATATAAGCCTCATGGGCCAAAATACACCAAGTGCTCCATCCTATCGAGTGTCATCGAGTGTCAAGTAACTGGAGCATCCTCATCTGAAAAATGTTGCCCACGAATGGGTCAGCTCAACTACTGGTATGATGAAGTGCTAAAGCAAGAAATAAAGCTAAGGCGTGACATGTGCAAAGTGTACATTTATCTCTAAATGCTTCTCAAACACAATGCAATGAAAATATGCATGATGCACCCATGCACTCGATGCCACACCCATGTCTCCTTTACGGGCCTTCCCCCGATGGTCTGGAGTACCAATTCCCTTTACGGGCCGCCCCCCGATGGATCAGGAACCAATGCAATGGCCAATTTTGGGTTTTTCACCACAGGATCTACACCCTCATAATGCATAGCACCATGTGCTCAACTCACACCATGTGTCTAAGGAATTCACCCTATGTCAATATGCTTCGAATGCGGCACACAATGACGTAATCTCAATAAGGCATACTTATAATGAAATATCACATTTGGAGTATCAATAATAATCAAAGCATCAACTTATTTCATGTAATTGTATATCTCATGCATTCATACATCATAGTTCACGTGTCTTCCCATTACTAAACTCTAAAAGAACGCAAGTAACACATAAGCATGTGAACAACCAACTCCAAGGTATGAAGCAAATACATTCCAAATAAACACATAAGTCATTCCAATTATTCACAGAATATTCCTAACTTAACTTCATTTCTAACATTAGCAAAACACCATACCTGTCGGGTTGGTCTCAACCCTAGTAAACCGTGCTCACAAGGTGGTGGCTATCAATGGAAATGTAGAAGTCAGACGACCTTCTCCTTGCCTTTCGGTGTCCCTAAAACCATAAAATGTTACTCAGTCGGTCTGTCGCTTGAACGATGCCATTAATCAAATTTTATGTCTTTATTTTATTAACTTCTAATTTGCTAAAATAAATTCTATGATTGGATCCGAAACGTCGAAGAAAATAGGTCTAGGCCTTCGTAGAAATTAATTTGGACGTTTGGTTTAAAAAGGGCAAAACGGTCATTTTATACTTTTACGGGTTCCCATTTCCCAAGGCCTTTTCTCGTAAAATGAGACTCCATGGTTGAGTCTATAGTGTTTGAGATGATAAGATTTAACTATTCGTTTACTTAATTCGGAGTTCGTTTGACTGTGTTTTGACTCAGGGGCATTTCGGTAATTTTAAAGGGTTCTACGGGTCTTTAAATTTTTGGGATCCCGTCTCATAAAATGGACCCCTCCATTGGTCTCAGAATGCCCGAGATAGTCAAAATACACTAATGACTTGTCCCGTTCGAACTTCGGACTAATTTGGGATATTTAAATAATTAAATTAATTTAATATTTTATTTAGGAGGGGTCAAAACATAATTAGTCAAAAGTTATGTGGGTCAAAATCAGATTTTCTAAAGTTCTGGGGTTTCAATTTGAATTTCAAAAAGTACAGGGGTTAGTTTGAAATTTCCAATTCTCTTATTCTTAATCCGGATAGCCAAACAGTGGCTAACTCCGAAACAGGGATAGGATATCCCTGTTTTCAATTTAATTCCAATTTCAATCTCACAACCCCGTAGCCAAACAGCCCCTATCCCCATTTAATTTAAAACTTGTGACCGACACGTTGCAGGGGCGGGTTGCCCTTGGCCCGTTCCGAACCCGGACCCGACCCAACCCGGACCCGAACAGTGTCCCTTCTTCCCCGTTTTCCCGGTGAGCCTCCGGTAGGGTTCCGGCGCCTTCTCTGGCGCCGGCGACATTTTTCGGCGAGTTTTCAAGCTTTTAAAAATGTTGTTCTCTTCGATTTTTCTCAAGGATTCCACATATGGCTTCGGTTTTGGATTTAAATCATCGGTTTACCACGAATAGGGTTTCAAACCCCTCGGTCAACTCTCCAGCCAACTCATTTCCTAGCAATTTCCCCTACTGTTTCAAGCCCGAACTACTTCTATTCATTTTCTGCACCTCACCCCATGAATCTCCCACTTTTTAAAAAAAGGTTTACACATAAAATATCAAACCCAACACCCCATGACCGTGACCTGCAACTGGGAAGTTCTCCCTCTCCCCTCAACCATTTTCTTTCATTTTTCTGGCAGTGTGTTCCATATTTCATATGCTATAAGGCCCTGCCATTAAATCTAACTACCATGCTTTTAAAACAGATTGTATATCTAAGGAAATTCTAAAGAGAGAAAGCTTACCAACTTGCTGGGTTTTCCCTCTCTGGTTACCGGTCCTTCCTTCTTCAACCTCTGGTCCCGAGGACTCTCTCTCCTTCTCAGTTTTTCTCTAACTGTCTGATTTTCTTTTCTCTTGCTTTCTCTCTCAACGCCAACGTGCATATATGTATACACATATATACATGTTCACACCCTCACGCTACCTCTCTGCAACCAGCCTCCCTGTTCCTGACCTGCCCTACTGCTCTAGCCACCATTTCCTTCACCAATGCAACTTTGCATTAAATGCAAAGTTGACATTGTGTTGATTTACATATATATATATATTTTTATATTTTTCTCTCAATGCACACACACACCAACACTCGTACACACACACACTGAACAGTCCACTCACACACACTGAGCAGTTCACACACATACGGCTGTATACACTACAGCCACAAATGTATATATATACCTATATATATACATATTTAAATGCATATAGTATATATACATGTACATTCACACACACCATGCATACTTATACACATTTTAATTAATAATAATAATAATAATAATAACAACAACAAATGATAATAATAATAACCAACAAAATTTATTTTAAAAAAAAAATTTTAAGGTTATTACATGCCTTATAAGTAAGAACTGGTTTTGAAACTCATAGCAAGGAACCTATGTTACTCACTGGGCTTGTTAAAGCTCACTCTATTGTCCTAACATTTTTCAGGTGATGATTCCAGTGGCAAGGACTAAAAGGTTAAGATTCTAAGAAGTTTTAAAAGGACTTTATGAAGTCATATCATTTTTGTAACCTACCTAACTTATGGATAATTGTATAACCATACGAGCAATGATGTAACTTTTATAGATATACCTTGTATAAACCGACTATGATCTTATTTAGTTGCTCTGCCAAGTTAGAATGCATTCTTTTATTTAATATTCCACTGTTTAACTCATGTTTAATGAATGCATCTTCCTTGGAAGTCACAAGTGAATGGCCTGTGGTTAGGATTACCGTCAGAATTTTTGATTAGTAAAATTCGATAGGTGCCTAACTGGCCGGTCGTGTAATAACCCGAAAATTTTTTTTTTTTAAATATAAAATTTTCTTGGTTATTAAATTAATAATTTTTTTTTTTATGTTATGGTTATTATTATTATTATTATTATTATTATTATTATTATTATTATTGTGTGAATGTAATGTGTGTATGATTATGTGTAAATATATATATGTGTAAGGTGTGTGTGTATTAAACATGTGTGTGATACATGTGTGTGTGTAATTATATGTATATATGTATACATATATATATATATATATATACATATACAAATCAGGTGGTGCAAGTGGGTGTGTGAGGTGTCGGCTGTGTGTGTGTGTCTAGTGTGTGTGTGAGTGTAATATAATATACATATACATGATACACAAACACAAGCAAAGCAATAAATGCAAAGTGAAAAAGGAGGGAAGAGAAGTCAGGAAGAACAGAGGGGAGGTCAGGATAGGGTAGGAAGAGAGAGGGAAACCATGGGCTGTATAGGTGGTTTTTACATATAAAAAATATATATGCATAGGTACGTTTGGCTTAGGTTTGTGAGAAAATCAGAGGAGGTGAGAATGAGAGATAGAAACTGAGAGCATTTTGAGGGAGATCCAGAGGCTTAGAAGTGGAGAAACAGAAGTAGAATCCAAGGGAAGAGAGAGAAAAATAAAAAAAAAGGTATGTGATGCATAGTTCTGTTTTGAGATTTTTGAAGCATGCTCATTAGTTTTAAATCACTTGATCTTGTAGTGCATGAAACATGGAAAATGTTGCAAAGATAATTAGTTAAAACGGTTCAAAAACAGATGAGCAGACCCTAGTTACAGGTTTTGAATGATAATCGGAGGGTTGTGTTTTTGAGAGCTAAACTTGTTCTAAACGGTCGGAGATTGTTAAGGTGAGGTGCAGAAACGTATTGGGATAAAAATATAAGTCGCATAGTGACCAAACAGTCATGGAAATGGAAAATGAAGGGTTGGCCGGAGAGTTGACTGAGGGTTTGACCCTCTATTTCGAGAAGATGGGGAAGGTTTTGAGGGAAATGGAGGTTGGATATGAGATCTACATGAAAAGGGGGAGAGAATCACATTTTTAAAACTTGAAAAACTCGCCGTAGATCGGTCACCGGCGCCGGAGAAGGCGCCAGAACCCTACTGCTACTTCGCCAGAAAGTCAGGGAAGAAGGGGGGTGACCGGGTCGGGTTCCGGGTCCGGGTCGGGTCCGGGTCGGGCGGGGCTGAACCGCCCTTGCCACGTGTCGCGCTGGTGTTTTAAATTAAAAAGGGATCGGGTCTGTTTGGTTACGGACTTAAGAAATCAAAAATTTAAATTGAAATAGGAACAGGGATATCCTATCCCTGTTCTGGATAAGTCCCTGTTTGGGTAACCGAATTGGGAATAGTAAATTTTGATTTAATTACAATTTTGACCTTGAACCTTTTGAAAATTGAACCTTAACCCAGAACTTTAAGAAATCTGATTTTGAACCCCAGAACTTTGATTAATTATGTTTGACCCCCCATGAATAAATTATTAATTAAATTAATTAATTAATTAATTAATTTAATTAATTTAATTAATTAAATATTCAAAAATATCCCGGAGTCCAAATGGGACAAGTCATTAGTGTATTTTGACTATCTCGACCATTCTGAGACCTATGGTGAGGTCCATTTTACGAGACGGGGTCCCAAAAAATAAAAGACCCGCACAAACCTTTAAAATTACCAAAATGCCCCTGAATTGAAGTGCAGTCAAACGAACTCCGAATTAGGTAAACAAATAGTGAAACTTTATTATCTCGAACATTTCGGACTCAACCGTGGAGTTCGATTTGTGAAAAGAGGTCACGAAATGTAAGGACCCGTGTAAAGTACAAAATGACTGTTTTGCCCTTTTGAACCCCGGTGTCCGGATTGAGTTCTACGAAAACCTAAACTTATTTTCTTCAACGTCCTAGAACCAATGGTAGAGTTTAATTTAACAGAATAGGAACCTATGAATTAAAGGCATAAAATTTGATGAATAGCATAAATTCAAATGACAATAGATTGAGCTGTGATTTATGCTTTTAGGGACACCGACAGGCAAGGAGAAGACAGTCTGATCTTTCCACATTCTCACTACGTTACGAGTGCAGTTTGCTTGGGTTGTGACTGACCCGTCAGGTATGGTGTTTTGCTAATGTTAGAAATGAAGTTAAGTTAGGAATATTTGTGAATGACTGGAATGACTTATGTGCTTATGTGGAATGTGTTTACTTGATGATTTAGGGTTGATTGCTCACACGCTTGCATGTCACTTGTACTTTATGAAAATTTAGTGAATGATGAATGTGAATCATGACATGTGTTTAAGTTGATAATATGAGACATGCTTGTATATGGAACTGACTGATGATTTATATGTTATTGTTCGAGCATGCTACATTATTGATAACCATGTTCATTGAGATTGCATTGGCATATTGGCATATGATGAATCCTTTGAGAACATAGTGTGGGTTGAGCATTGCATTATGAGGGTGTAGATCCTGTGGTGAAAAACCCAAAATTGGCCATTGCGTCGGGGAGTACCCGGAAACGAGACATGGGTGTGACATAGAGTTGTGCATGGGTGTGTCACGCATACCATCCATATATATATTACTGCGATGCTTGAATGTCATTTAGAAATAAATGTACACTTTGCACATGCCACGCCTTAGCTTTATTTCTTGCATTAGCACTTCATCATACCAGCAGTTGAGCTGACCCATTCGTGGGCAACATTTTCAGATGAGGACCCTCCAGCTACTTGAGACCCAGTGATGCTTTGATAGGAGGAGACACTTGTTATATTTTGGTCCGTGGGACCCATGTTTTGTAATGTAAGGGCTTAAGCCCGAATGACCTATGAACGATGTATTCATGTTATCTTATGTATTGATGGGGATGGACTCATGTTTAGTGGATTTATTTTCCTTGTCCCTTTATTTATTTTATTTTCTGTCTCATCAGTCGCGCCTCGGGTTTGGTCAGAATTCGGGGCGTGACAGGTCGCATATCCTTAATCCGCATAGGGTGAATTTTGGGATGTGACATTAATTTTTCTAACTGTGACTTTAAACAAACAGTTACAAAACTCGATAATATTATTAAAATATTGTGTCATCCAAAGTATAAGTAAATATTCATCCATCTAACGCCACTTCATATTGGAAACCATCTATGGATAATCACTTAAACCAATGATACTTCGATTGAAAATCAACATTTTAACTATGAATACTTAATTCTTATAATCATGTCACTCGATTGTATATCATCGATGTATTGTCCTTAAAATTTATCTTGAATTTCAATTGAAAAGATTCAAACATCGTATAATAATACATTAGATTGGGTTAAACTTTATCAAACTTACATCATTCAAACATAGGTAATATTTCATACACTAATCATTTTTCAAAGTTGCTCTCAACTCACACTGTAGTGATCTCAAATCTCCAAATTATGAGATGTTATCTCCAAAACGTATATCACACAATTAACTTTATCTATATATGATTATCTCACCATAGAATATCACTAGCTACATTACTATAACATATTCTATTGAATTAACTGAATCTTGTATCTATTGATCACGTATTGTTTTGAAGAAATACTTTTCATAAAATAGTTTCAAAAATTCTTTCCATGTTAAAGTTCTATCACCGACCCCTTGAAATTTCTTATTGAATCTCCTCTAATATTTCACTTTCTCTTGCAACATGAAAGTATTTACTGATAATGTTTTATTTCCTCAGTAACCTCAAAGACATTTATAATTCACTCTCACTGTAGTGCTTATACTTTAACTAAAATCATGTAACTATAATTATATCATTCTTAATATAGAAATATAAGTTTTTCTTTAACCAATAATGTTCCTAAATAACAGGTTGTTTTCATAAAACATTGGTAATTTTTTTCTTTTATCTGATTATTATCTTGTCAATCATTTACAGAAATTTCTAACATCATATCATTCAAGATTTTCATTAAAAGGACTATTATAACTTATAAATTATGGCATTTCAAATATGACTTCCTTGTCTAATCATTTAAATGAAACGTTTGCTTCGAATATTACCAAATGATATATCTACTACTATTAACCAATAATTGTCTAGGTATATGTGTACATTGTACCAAGACTCATTACATAATAGCTAATACATACTTTAGAGGCTTAAAAGCACTTAAGAGATAATATCATTACTTGTACTAGTACTATCTATTGCATTTCTCTAGTTATCAAGATGATATATTGTATGGATATTCCATCATTATTGCAGATTCATTAATACGAATTCAATGCTCTAGAGATTCACACTTTCTTTTTACACCTATACTCATCAAACTCTTCAATTTGTTAAAAGTGAATAACTCAAAGATAACAATCGCTTCTATAGATCCAAAAAAATGCTAACCCAATGTTGTAAAGTCTAAAATCTATAACCCTTTAAATACACAAGATCCCCATAACGCCATACCCAAAATTTTTAAACTGTACCCAACATAAAATCTAACAATAAAAATAACAATCAATGATCCTCATTTCCATAAATCACAATCTAACTATTAGAATACAAACAATCTTCGTTTCTTTTCTCTCATCAATTCACCGAATCATATCTAATATTCTTATTAGGTTAAAAAATCTTCAACAATACTCTTAACACCCAAATAATCTTATACTAACTCAAGGTCTCCAAAATAGTAGATTTTGCTAGAAATTTCACATATGTCTTAACCTCAAAGATAATCAATCTAAAGAACTCCAAAATTGTCCAAATAAAGTCTACAAAATCTCAAATCATAGCTTTGATACCAAAACTGTCACGCCCTAAAGCTAAATCTTGTAACCATTCAAATCAATAAACCCATAATAAAAATTATCTCCAATTTTTTTACATACTAATAAGTAAATCACATTATTTCTAAAACTTTAAAGAAATATCAATTAACTATTCACTATCCACAAACAAATAATGAATAATTTGTCTCTAAAATCCCAAATGATAATAAAACCCATAAAAAAAAATTATTACATGTTTCGAAACTATCTAACTAAAATAAGTTCTAATCACAAATAGACGAAACTATATTGATCTCTAATTGTTGTCCATTGCACTGCGCCTTATACTAAAAGATATCACAGCTGATCTTTATCCATCTATGGGAAAAAATATTGGGGTAAGCTCAAAGAGCCCAGTAAGGTATCATAGCATAGTACACATTAGAATAGTTTAAGCGAATAACACGATTAATTTAGAAAACAATTGCTAAAAAATCGTAGCATTTCACAAAGTCTCATATCACTTGAAAGCATTTCAATATTCACAATACGAAAGCTGATATCATTTTTCAATTTAGAAATTATTAACAAATAGTGTGGTAACAAATAATATTTTTAAATTTGCATAAGCATTTACCCTGGTCGGCACAACAATCTCATATGGTGCCCAATCATAGTGGGACTTGCAGACGTCGCTAGTACTGGAAGTCAATAGTATTCATTAGGTTCAAATTCATATTCAAAATCAAACCCTAACTTGATTATTTTATGGTCCCTTTTATTTCAAAAATTAATAATTAATTCATAAATTTTCTTGCTAAATCACAACAATAAAATAGTCATACTAATTTGATAAAATCATAAACTTACCTCCATTAATGTCTTCTTCTAAAATTAAGTTTCTTTAATCCTCCATAGTATAGTATTTCTCTCTCTCTTTCTCTCTAGAATTTGAGATACATAAAATAGTTGCGAGGGTTTGTTATGGTCATGTATTTATAATAAATTAAACTTTTCATTATTATATTAGTGCCACATATGTATTTATATTTTAACTTAGCTTCAACCTGAATTATTTAATTCAATTATATAACTTTTTTTATATTTTTATATTAAATCGTACCACTATGAATATCCAATTTAATTTTCAATAAGTTCATAAAACTAATTTCATTCGAATAAATAAAGTATTAAGCCTTAGTAAAAATATGGATTATTATAGTAAAAGTTCAAAACCTAATTATTGATATTTATGTAGAAGGACCCACTGCATATATTTAGTAGATTTGGATTTTTCTCTATTTCATCAAATTAGAGTGCAATTCAAATTATTTAGTAAAACTAATTAGATTTAATTAGTTATTAATTAATTAAAAGTTAATTAAATAATTAATGACTATTTTGGTGGGACCCTAGATCCCTCCCTAAATCCCTTATATGGCCCTAATTTTGCAAACTCTTATAAATATATGATATGAGAGGTGATGTTGCACTTTTTTGGTATGAATGATTATTCCTTCGAATTGCATGTCAAGAACTCAAGGTTGGAGGGTTATCGAGAAAGCTCTAGTGGTAGTTACTCCGATGATAAAGTTAGGAAAAGAATAAAGATAATAATTGACAAGAAGAGTTGAACATGAATTGAATGTGTACCTTATGGCCTTATTTATAGGTTGTAGATCTCCTAAATTGAGTAGGATTAGGAGCCATGAAAGTAGGGATTTGACGATATCCATGAATAGTAGTTTTAATATTTGAACTTTATTTCCTTATTTTGAGGTCGATAGCCCATAGAAGGCAGTCAGTAGTTCGGAACTCTTATCCCTGAGCTCTAAAAGCCAATAAGCCAGACTATGATCCCTCTCGAGTGTGTTGAAGAACCCTCTTTGTGGACAGGTGCCATATTCAAAATAGTGTGGTCAACTTATGGTATATCACCTACTCCCCCCAAGCCTCGGTTTAATGTGATCTATCCAAAACTGAGCTTAGGGTTTTTGAAGAGTCACGCATGTCTTTTTCATAAACGCGTTGTTACATATTCCGATAAAACAACCGTTGATGGGACAGTTAATGTCTCATCATTGCAGTCAATCGCCGGTTCGAAAACTGAGACCACTATCGTTCCAACCGTCGCATTGATCTTGGACGTTAGTTGGAGGCAACACCTTAAATGATACACATTTTGGGTGATGTATAAATAAGAGAATCGTTACCTAATGGGAGATTTTTACAAACTCTAAAAACATCAATTATACCTCTGAGTAAGAAGCAATCCTCAAGGCTGATTTCTGGTGCACCTGAAGTTTCTCTCCGATCATCAATCTCCCAGTTCCCGGTCAAGCTTTGAAAGAACGTAAAGAACCCTCTCTTTGAATTCTTTTTCAATATTCCCTTCTTCTTTCCCTCAATTTTTTTATTTAAAGTTTTTTAAGAGATGGTTGCTCTAGATGCTCGATCGAGCACTAAAGACGAAGTGAGGGAACCCGTGGAGTTCGATAACTAAGAGGCATTAGGCCTTATCATAAGTGTTCAGGCTAAAAATGCCTCTGATAGTAGCTTTAGGATTCTTTCAATTGAGGTACACCTTAAACCCAAAAATATGGAGGCCAGTACCTCAAGAAAACTTCGTAGGAGAGAAAAGGGTGAGAGTGCCATGAACCAAGACATTTTAGATTCCCTTACCCTCAACTTTGATTTCCCAAGAAATGTGACCTGTAGGGTCCTAAGGACTATAGATTGGCCTTCACATATTGACAGTGGAGAAATATGTGTTTACCTCAAATGGTTCAAGGTTGGGGTACGCTTTCCTTTCCACCCATTGGTTAGTGAGTTCTTCTATTGGTTTAAGATTTTTCCATCAAAACTAAACATGAATAGTTTGAGGCAATTAATGGCCTTCCCAATTTTAGGTTATAAGAACGAAGTTGAGGTAGATTTAGACCTCATTAGGAGTAATATAAACCTTAAGTATCAGAAGTCTGAAGACATATACTACAAGTCATTTGAGAAAAGATTCAAACTCCTTACCTTTGTACATATTTTCAAAAAAATATGGAAGAAGTGGTACTTATTTGTCAAGAGTGGCTGGGATTTTGGGGACTACAAGAACAAGAACAATTTCTTTCCTCGGTACACTGGCTTTAAGGGTGAGCCTACCGACCTTAAGTATTTTCCCAATGTCTTATTTCTGCCTTTTGTGTGTATGATCATGTTTAAGATTTTTGGTGAAGATAAGAAGGCCTGGAGGAGGTCCATTTTCACTCATATTCTACAAGAGAAGTACAAAAAGCTTTTGCATCCCCAAGAACATCTTCACGACTATATCCTCACACTTCAAAACTTCATAAAAGCAGGTTTTGCATCCCCAAGAAGTCGATGATTTCAGGATGGAAACCTAGACAGAAGAAGGTAGTAGGGACAGTCCACACCTACCGAGCATCATTTTCCCTAGAAGAGGAGAAGAACTAAGGTCGAGGGAGTGAGCTCCCCTGAGCGCACGATTTCAGAATAACTGGCACTGCCTATTATTTGTCATGAGCCTCCCTCTCTAGCCCTAGTAGCACACCTCTTATCTTGAGGTAAATAGAGGCTCGACACTATCCCTGTTGGGGTGGCCACGGCAAAGACTAGGGAAACGGCCATAAAGAAGGCCTACGAAAAAGCTTAAGGCTCTATTATTGGTTGTTTCAAAGGGCTTAAGCCCTAAAAAATTGCTAGAGACCTATTAGTCTCCTACATGAGGGTAAGTCATCTCGATCTAGTGTACTTGTTTTGTTTATTTTTTGGCCTTCTAATTTCTTAACTTGTTAATATTTTTTTTCTAGAGGTGGCTCACACAATGGCTACCATTATGGACTTCCCTGAAGAGTTTCAACGGGTGGAAAAGCTTCAGGTCGAGCTAAATAAGGAGACACTCCAACTAGGGATCGTCGAATCTACCGTTTCCTCAATTAAAGATAAGCTAAAGGACTCTATCAACGCCTTATCTGTCTTGGAATCCCAAAAGAATGCCCTGGACTCTAAGCTGGGGGTTTTGAGAAAAAGTAAGGAAGAATCTGATGTTGTTGCTACTTTGAAGGTTGCTAACAATGTGGAAGTGACAAGAAAAGAGATTGAAAGAGTGCTTAGAGAGGAAGTCCAAAGGTTGGAAGGAAAGCTCGCGGATTATGGGTACGAGATATACAAAAAGAAGATCCAAAAGCTCTATTTCGACCTCGACATCTCTAGTGTAGATGAGGTTTCAGTTTTTAGTGACGATAATGATGGTGTCAGGAGGGCACAACCTATGATGGATCCTTCCAAAGCTATTCTGGTGGAATCTGCAGATCTTGAGAAGGAGGGCACGCCTACTTGAGGGGCAGTAGTTAAGATTTTTATGTATTTTCCATTTTTAGTTTCTCCTTTGTATTCCTTTAATCATTTACAAAATCATCTTTTTGGCTTCAGACCTAGTGTTGGAGTATATTTTCCTTGTTTAATCTTTATAACTAATTGGAAGTGTGAATTGAAACAAGCAATACTCATTATATTAAGATCAGTAGTATTCACAACGGAGGTAACATCACAATGACAAATAACTTGGTCTTGTAACACTAATAGTAGATATAAGGTTCTTGTTGGGGTTTGAAGAGGTGGGAATGTCGCATAAATAAGTGATTAAGACCTATAACACTTATAAAACATAAGGTTTTTAGGGGTCTGGTGGCAATACCATAAACAATATACAAACCTGTAACACTTATAATCGATACAAGGTTTTTAGAGGTCTAGTGGCAACACCGCAATAGTATACAGACCTATAACTCTTATAATGAATCCAGGTTTTTAGAGGTTTGGTGGCAATGTTATAATAGTATACAAACCTATAGCACTTGTAATGGATACAAGGGTTTAGGGATCTGGTGGCAACGCCGCAATAGTATATAGACCTATAACACTTGTAATGGAATACAAGGTTTTTAGGGGTCTGGTGGCAACGTCGCAATAGTATACAGACATATAACACTTGTATTGGATACAAGGTTTTTAGAGACCTGATGGCAATGGTACAATAGTATACAAACCTGTAACACTTGTAATGGAATACAAGGTTTTTAGGGGTCTGGTGGCAATGCCACAATAGTATATGAACTTGTAACATTTTATAGATAAATTTTGTGAAGTTCTATTGATAATACTTGCATAAACGCTCAATGTTCCAAGGTTTGGGAATAGGTTTCCCAGTCAAGTCTTCCAACCAATAAGTGGTAAGTCTTACAATCTTGGTTACTCTTAGGGTCCTTCTCAATTAGGGAAAAGTTTTCCCATAGTAGGATCCTTAATGTTCGGGAACAATCTTCTCAAGACGAGAATCTCCAAGCTAGAAATTAACAACTTTCTACCCTTTCTTGAAGTACTTGGCTATCTTTTGTTGGTAGGCTTCAGTCTTGATCCGTGCTTGTTTACGTTTCTCTTCTAGAAGATCAAGATTTTCAATGAGTTTTTGGTTGTTGATTTCTTGATCAAAGAGGACTATTTTGAAAGTTGGCATTCCCATCTCAACAGGAATAACTATCACGACTCGAAACCCACCCTCTGCAGATAGCGAATGGCGACCCCAAGCCCGACCCCTTTGCCAAACTGGATCTGAACTTGCTACACTATCAGTGCTACTAACATGTAATAAATATCATAACGTAAACAACAAAAGTCTTTAAATAAAAGTTGCATGTATATATATATATATATATATGGTTATTAAAATACAGACTTTAAAATTTTTTTCAATACAGTATATTCCCAAGATGTGGATGACATGGGAGAGCTACAAGACTGTACTACATATTACCCTTTATATTTTCAAAAATGTCCATGATCTAGCTAGCAGGCTCTTACGGTTTGCTCACAATGTCCGTTCCTGAAATAATCAGAATAAATCTATAATAAGCTAACTTAGCCTAGTAAATAATTCTCCTTTACTCTGTCATGTGTACAGGTCAATATAGAAAAACATAATCCAAGAAAAACAAGGATATGGAAACATGATAGCCAGTCAAGGAATATAATAACTCATTAGTGAATATCAAATGGTAAGAAGCACAAGTGATAATCAATGGAAATCTGGTCTGATAATAATAATCATACTGCTACAGTCATGAGTTGTCTCACGCATAATATTGTAAGTACTCAATAAAAGCTTTGCAACCTCATGATCATTCATAGGGAATAATATGATCAACTTATGAATTTTCATAAAAGATAATGATATCAACAAAAATGGATACACTTTAATATGGGGCCCGACATATCCCTTGGAGCACTCATTTAGGCCTTTTCCCGTACCAGAGTCCCTGAATAGCACTTAGAGCTCTATAATATATATAAATCAATGTCCTCTAAGACAAAGTCATGCATTATGTCTTGCATAGCCACTGTAGCTAATGTTCCTCTTAGAACCTTGACCCGAAGGTCGTAGTAAGCATCAGATAGAGTTTGTGACTGAGCACAAATTCGGCACTCATAATATATCAAGATCATGCTACTTTCCACGAAGAGTATAGTGGATCATAACTGGTTCTCAGTGATATAATATAACTGTAGCTTTTTAAGGCTATAGTTACTGGGCTGTCGAGAATATAACTAGTTGGCCACTTTCAGCCTTGGGTACAAGTGTACAGAATGGTCCTTATACAAGTGTACAGATCTCATGATCAAGATATATAATAGTCAACTGACATATTCCACAAGATAGAACAAGTATCACATATATGGATTCAATAAACATTCTGGCATATATAAGAGTACAAATTGACAGTATATGAAAAACTAATGACATGGCTAGGAGTATCACATGCAGAGATCAGATATTACTTACCTCTTACTGTATCACTTAGAAATTTATACCTCTTTTTCCTTTCCTTTTGACATTCCTATTATTCAAGAAGCCCACCTCAATCTATTTTTACATAATCTATGTTATTTTTCAAATTTTATATATCATTACTATAAGTATCTCATTTGCTAAAATGGACTCTACTATTGAGTCTAGGACATCGAAGAAAGTCGGTTTAGGATTTTACGGACTTTAATTTGAACTTTGGTACTAAAAAGGGCAAAACGATCATTTTACACTTTCACGTGTCTTTATTTTTTGGGACTTATTTTTATAAATAGGATTCCACCGTTGAGTCTAGAATGTCCCGAAATAATAAGTTTACACTATTCATTTGCTTAAATCGGAGTCCTGTTTGACTCACATTTGACTTAGGGGTATTTTGATAATTTATTCCCCTTTTTAAAATAATTAAATAATTATTTTATTTTTATTTACTTTGGGTCATATCATAATTAATCAGAAGTCAAGGGCCCTTTTCTAATTCTTTAAACATTTGGGCCAAATTCGTAAAATCAGAATTTACTATTCCCAATTGGAATAGCCAAACAGTGGTTAAGTCTCTAAATAGGGATAGGATATCCCAATTTCAAATTTAGGTTTTTAAATTAATTTATTAAACCCGTAGCCAAACACCCCAATCCTATTCAAAACATAACCCTAAATGACGTAGTATTGATATTCATATATGCGGGTGGGTCGGGTCTGACCTGAACCCGAACCGACCCTGACCTAAGACTCAAATGGGTCTTTTTCTCCGGTGAGATTCCAGTCATCCCCTCCAGCATCGGCAACCAATTTTTCGATCACATTTCAACATCAAACCAACAAGATTCTCTTCCTTTTCTTATGAGGATCCCAACCCTAACCTTATTTTTTCAATTCAATCATTCAAACTTCACGAAATAGAGGAAAATAGTGGGTCTTCAGTGAGACCCGATTTTTCGGTAAGTCTTGTTTTTTCTATTTCGTGTTATTTTACTCACTGTTTTTGCTTCATTTTTCCTCTATTGAACTCCTAAGACCTTAATGAACAATTTCTCAATCCCTAAACGAGTTAAAACCTCCAAAAATTCACCCACTCGATTTATCCTTCAAACATATAACTAGGGTTTTTTGCTAATTTCTCAATCAAACTTAGTGATTCTTTTTGCAATTTAATCTATATTTTGTAAAGATTCAAAAATTTGGAATAAATTTTTTTTTTAGAACACTATGTGAATGTCCTTAATTCCTAATTATTTTAAATTTTGAAAAAAAAATAAAAGTATAATAAAATAAAATGATAAATGAAATAAAAGAAAATAAATAAAAATAAAGTGCATACGAGTGTGTGTGTGTGTATGCTGTTGGGTGTTTGGTGTGTGTGTGCAATATCATATAAGTATATATGTGTGTATCTTTATATCAGGAAGCTGATAGGGAACCGTTGGGAGAAAAGGCCAAAATAATATATATATATATATATATTATATCATATCATATTATATGTAAAAGCTTCAAAGGAAGCTACGGGGAACCGAAATGGGAAAAGAAATGAAAGAAAAGGAAAGAGAAATAGAATGAGAGAAAATAAAGGAAACGGATAACCTGAGAGAGAAAAGGGGGTTCGCTCAGAGAAATTGATACAGGGAGAGATTGGAAGAAGAAGAAGGAGAACGGAAGAAGTCACGGCGCACAGCCATGGGTAGATCTGATTGGTAGTGGTGTTGAAGGCGCGTACGGTGAGGATCGTGCCATCTAGTGCTCTCACCGTTGCTTCGACAGTTCGGTCGGCGGTGTCGGCTGTTCCAGCAACGGCAAAAGAGGCGATCATCCACGGCGTGGTGTCGGGGGCCCGTTGATCCAACAGTGACTGAGATTATTGGGAGGGAAGATCGCGACTTTGTTAGATCTCGGGGCTGGGATCTTCGTGATTGAATGGGTTCAGTTGAAGTGTGATTGTTGGGGATTTCGTGGGTTGGCTCGGAAATAAGTAAAGTCCGCTGCAAGTGTTGAATCACGTTGGATTTGTTGTTGGATGGGCTGTATTCGGTGATCGGGCTATAGCAGAAATTCTGCTTTCAGGTAAGGGAATTCTGATTGTTCGTCCACCAAATCTAGAACAGTGGTTGATTGATTGTTGGTTCTTTATACCGAAGTTGATTCACGAAGCAAGGACGCTAGTGATCAAATCGCAGCAAGCGAAGCTGCTGTTGTAGCAGCGATCGGAGCAGCTATTGCACCACCTGCTACAGGCAGTAGCGGTGCAACAATGTAACGGTGGGGCAAGTGGTATGTATATGTGTATATATATATTTATATATATAGATATATTTGTGGGTGTTGTGGATTTTTTTTGTGATGGTTGATGGAGGATAATGGCACGGTTGTATTGGCAATGGGAGGGGGCGATTGACTGGGGGACTTTGGAGGCTTGGGATTTGATTAGTCACTCTAAACAGCAGCACAAAGCAGGAGATTGGGATTTCCTCTGTTCCTGCCGCTTTTAGTTGGGAACAAGGGTTTGGTCTGAATGTTGCAAAACCTGCTGCGGCAGTTAAGGACTGACCTTGATAGAGGATTTTGTTAAAATGCATATGAAATTCAAACAGTTTTATGGACCTGAGCGGTCTGGTTTAAGGGGTCAAGATGTGGTTCGAATTGAGGGAGTGTTGTTCTTGTCCTAAGGGTATTCAAGGGCTGGATAGAGATGGAAGAGGAAGACAGTATCAGCGATGATACAAGCCTGACCATATTGCATACAATAGGGGGCAAAATCCTGAAATGGATGGAATGCTTGAATCTCACAAAGTGTACATGGCAAACGGAATTACTTGTTGCTGGATTGGCTCCTTTACTGATGGATGCTTGAATAATGTTCATGGGTTTTCATAGTTGGTTCACAACTAGTAACTTGATGGCTAATTCATTTAGAGAGGCATGGGAAAAATGTAATTTTTGAGATGGGTTGATAGCAGTTGCGTGTTGGTGTTGGGCAGCATTAGATGTAAGCCACTCAATTTTACAAGTAGGATTGACCCCGACAATGGATGACATCAAGTGGGATGAGGAATTCAGGAGTCAGCTAGCTGCATTGAATCTGATTATTGGCAAGGGACAGAGCAAGTAATGAGCTACTTGGATGTTTTGCAAGGAAGTGCAGTTGGTCACAGAGTTTCCGTAACATGTGGGTTCTTGAAAGTAGTTGCAGCACTTCAGCAGCGATAATTGGGTATTAGGTCTCTTGTTCAGGTAGAGATGGCTCACTCAATTTCAAGCAGAGAAGCTATTGTCCGTTCATCTAGAGGGTTGACTGAGCCTGGAACTTTATTCAAAAAAAAAACTTAATGGCCATCCTTCGGGATGTTGTTATCTGTTATGATGGCACGGTGAGGAATGTATGAAGTAATTCAATTATCCAATTTGAGTATGGGGTCAAGGCTGGAACTAAGCCCCAGAGTTTCTTCGCCGCTGGCGAACCTGTTGGTGTGTTGGCTGCAACTGCCATGTTGAAGCCTGCATATAAGGCATTTCTTGATTCTTCTCCAAGTAGCAATTCGGCATGGGAGAATCCCTAAACAATAGTACGTTATCACCGGTTGGTTTGATTTCATGGCAGACGCGACTCCCGAGGGTTGAGACAAACCCTTCAGGTATGATATTTTACTAATGTGAGAAATAAGGTTAAGCTTAGGAGTATTTGGTAAAATAATTGAATGTTTTCTGTGCTTAAGTGCTATTAGGAAATCACTTAGAACTTGATTGTCTTGATAGCCCTAGATTGGTTGTTTGTGCACTTATGTATTTCTTTGAATTGTTAGGAGATTTATTTGAATGAGAAGTATGGTATTTTGCTAAGTAAGAAATAGGATTGAGTTTAGGAGTAATTGCCATATTGTTTGATTAGTTCTATGTCTATGTGATTCTTATTATCTTCCTGGATATTTGATTGAATGATAGATGTGAGCCATGACTATATGTGTAATTCATATGTTATCATTGTGTGTAATTTATGGAATTGTCAAGATGATGAATGTGAAAACCGAGCATGTGATCAAATGGATTGTTCATGATATGTGGACTTGTGCACTGAATCGTGTGATGTGATTATGGCTTTAAGTGGAATATGCATGACTTAAAGCACGCTTCATGTATTGGTAGATTGTTTTGTTATGAACATGTCATTGCATGGTGGAATCAGGGCATATTGGCATGGTGTGATTCCTTGAAAGCATAGTGTGAGTTGAGTACGTGGTGCTGTGCATTATGAGGGTGTAGATCATGTGGTGAAAAACCCAAAATCGGCCATGGTACTCATGCCAGCGGGGACGGACCGTAAAGTGAGAACAAGGTTACTCAGGCCTTCGGGGAAGGACCGTAAAGTGAGACATGGGTGTGACATAGAGTTGCATGGGTGCGTCATGCATATTGATCATGCATTGCATGGATGTCATTGAATGACATGTAGAGAAAAATGTACACTTGCACATGCTACGTCCTTAATTTTGTTTCTTGCATTAGTATTATATCATACCAGCATGTTGGCGATGACCCATTCGTGGGACATATATTACAGATAAGGATGCCCCAACTACTTGAGATTCGATGACACCTTGATAGGATGAAGCACTTGGTGTATTTTGGCCCACGGGACTTATGTTTTGTGATGTAAGGGCTTAAGCCCGAATGACCTATGAACAATGTAGTTGTGAGATGTATTTTATGTTTCTATATGTATTGATGGGAAATGATGCATGTCTAGTCAATTCCGTTGAGATTGCTCCTTACTTTACTTCCTTCTTGTCTTGTAGAAAATTTGTATATTGTGAAAAGAAAATGGAAACGATATTGGTATAGTGTAATGAATTGGGAGTCGATGATTCTTAAGTTTAAGTGTAGCTGTATATATGATGGATTGTATAATTAGACAATGCACATTTAAATTCTGTGAGATTTGTGGCCATCGAGTGAGGATGGATTGTGATGTGTTGTATATATATGATGTATTGTGATTATCAGGGGGAAAAAACTCGAAAAACAGAGGAGGTTCTGCCGAAATTTTTAGAAAATTAAAGAATTCTATTTAATTTGTCGTAAACTCGTAAATCTATTTAATTATCTTTTATTTTATTTACTTTCTGTTCGTCAGTCGCACCTCGGGTTTCGGTCAAAATTCGGGGCGTGACATATTTCATGCTCTTTAAGACCCTACTCTTAAGCATATTAATCATGCTTTTAATTTGAAAATACGGAGTTCTGAATTTACTTACCTTAGTTGAGCTTTTAGCTCGTAGTTTCCCCTTCATTTTCTTTTCTTTTCTCCCTTGCTTCACTTCTAAAAGTTCAGACTTTGATTTTGCACCTTCAGTTTCTCTGTTTCTCTTTTTGAATTTCTTTAAGTGTGACTCTCTTATATATAAGCAAATTCCACTGCCCCTTTCACTCTCAAATTCTTCCTTTCTCATTCTTTCTTTCTTTTGATATTTCTGTTTCTAAATTCTTTTTAACCTCAAGCATTTAATTGGCTCAAAGATATTTCTATATAATATACATATATATTACAAACCACACTATAATACACATTATGTAAATATCTGAAAAATCAGGATAAATTTTTCGTTTTTGCCGGTAGGACACTATACATACATCATTTAGACATAAGTCATATTTAGAAGCATAATTTGAGTATTCTATAGAAGTGAAATATAATTAGAATGTTAAAATACACATCCTTTGACAATTTGAGCCTAATCAGAGATATTTTAAAAATGAACCCAAAATGGGCATCCCGAGTGGCCCGGGTGGACCCGGTCGCACCTGCCAGTAGGCAAAAATAAATTTTTTGAGAAAATATCATTTAAAATAATTTTAAGAACTTTGGTTAAATCAGAATATCTAATTGAGGCGTTTCGGGATAGGTTATAGTGTAACTAGGTCCCGCGGCTCATTAAGGGCAAAAGGGTCTTTTCACCCCTTGGCCCTTTAAGTATAAATAAGACCCTTAGGATCTAAAATATTAGAATTGGCTGGAGAAACTGCTGCAGCTCGTGCATGAAGAGAAAAGATGAAGAAAACCTAGGTTTTCCAACTTTCCACCTACCAAAACTCATTTCTAGCCTTAGAATTTCACAAAGCTTCCTTTTAGGAAGTTAGTTGTTCCCCACCTCAAGGGCTACATTCTTACCAATTGGTTTGGCTGCACAGCGAGCACAACTCCCTAGGGTTGAGAAAAACCCTTCTAGGTATGATATCTTGCTAAGTAAAGAATAGGGTTAAGTTTAGGAGTGTTTTTATATGTTGATTGTATAACTTACATGTTTACTTGTTGTTGGAAAATATCCTAGCATATAGTTATTTTGAAAACCTAGGGTTGGTACCTTGTATACTTATGTATTTTTTGGGAATTTGGTGAAGTGATGAACATGTAACTTGAATATATGTATAATTCATTGCATTCTAACTTATGTTCATGTAGAAAAAGTCTTGTAGTTTGAAAGTTATGGTTGCTCAATGTATTGGTGCTTTGTGTATTTGTGTAATCTTTGAGAATTTGTTTAAGTTGTGAACATGTAACATGATTATATGCGTAATTGATTGGATTATATACTATGTTCATGTAGACAAAGTTTTGTGGTTTAAAAGTTATAGTTTTCTTTATGTATGATGCATTATTTAAGGCATACCCCATGTGTTTGATAAATGCCTCATCGAAATTACATAAAAAAATTAAGGCATCTTTGCATACGTGAATCTTTGGAAACATGACGTGTGTTGAGCACATTGGTGCTATGCATTATGAGAGTGTAGATCCTGTGGTGAAAAACCCAAAATTGGCCATGGTACTTGCGGTCTAACGAGGACGGACCGTGAAGCGAGACATACGACAGTACTCACGTGCTGACGGGGAAGGACCGTGAAACGAGACATGTGTTAGGCATAGAGTTGCATGTGTGTGTCATGCATATTGTCATTGCATTACATTGCATTGATGAATTGGAAGGCATATAGCTTATAAATGTTCACTTTACACATGCCACGCCTTACCTTTGTTCTTTATATTAGCATTATGTCATACAAGTCGTCGTGCTTACCCTTTATGGGATTACATATTACAAATGAGACTTCCGAGTACTTGAGACTTGATAAAGTCATTGGAGCACGGAGGGGAAAATGGATTTTGAAGCATATTTGGCCTAAAGGCTACATTTTGTATGTATGGGCATAAGCCCAAATAACTTGTGTTTAATTTGAAAAATGGTAGACTATAGGCCTTGGGCCATTTTGTAATGTAAGGGCTTAAACCCAAATGACAAATAGAGTATTTTTGTTTAATGTGCATCACATGTATATGTTAGGAACAATGTAAGAAAAAGGACCATGGTAAGAATTATATGTAAGTATGAATATTAGTATATGAGGAATTAGGAAAATAGGCATTGAGCCTTGAACTTACTTGATAATGTAGGTGTATGTTAAATTTTCATAAACTTGTGGCCATCGAGTGAGGGTGGATTATGCATATACTTGTATATATAAATTGTTGTAAAATATTGGGTGAAAAATGCTTAGAAAATAAAGGAGACCGTGTCAAAATTTTGTGAATTAAAAAGAATTGTTAGGTGTGTAAAATGCTCATATATAAGTGAGAAAAGTGTTAAAAATTTGGGGTTAAATAGCTTGAAGAATTAGAAGGAATGTCAAATGGTATACAAGATGCCTTAATTTCAATTCTGTAGAATTATTTCTGCAGATCAGCCCATTTCGTGAGACTATAACTTTTTAGTCTTTTTGAATTAATTAAAGTGCCTTAAATTTCTAGATAAGTCTATCTCCTAGCTTTCTTCTTATATATCATGGACTTTGAAAGCTTTTAAAATGAGAAAGTTATACTGATTTTGCTTCAAGTGTGCAAAAATTTGACCCATGGGTAGTGTTTTCATCATAACTTGAGTTCTACATAGACTTGTTGAGTGATTCAAAATGGTATAGAAACTAGACTCAATAAGGAAGATTTTGGCACATATTTCATTACATTTGGATCTGTAGATTGAGAGAAAAATAGATTTGAATCAAAGGGTTAGGTGCAGCATTTTTTTTTTGAAATAGAATTTTTGCTCCAGGTGAACAGTAACTTTTAATGTTACTGTTCACTTTTAGCTACTAGTTTTCTCAGATTGCTGTTCATTCGAATTTTTTTTTTTTTTTTTTTGTTTCAAACTTTCTGATTTTCATTTAAATTCATTTTAAATCTGAATTGAATGATTCAAAAGTCTAAACTGATTGTCTCGACGAGTACTTTTGTTTAATAATATTTGCACTTTGAGACTCCAAATATGTTTGGGTGAAATTGACCACGAAAGGTATAAAGGCCTAAACAAAGTTTTCAGAATGGATTCAAATGATTCTCAATTTTTTTTTCTAATGTTGGTTAATTATCTCAGAGTAGGGAATAATGAATTTTTCCGCTGAGAATTAAAGGATTTTTTATATTCATTTATTCATTTTTCTAGTTTATAAATCCACTCCAGGTTTATGAAAATTCGGGGTGTGACACATTCACTCACACACACACTCCACTGCCGATATGCTTCTGCTCCTTTTTCTCTCTTATTCTTATATATATATATATATATTTATATATATAGCTGATCATATGTATATACATATACCATATTGCTGCCATGTGTGTTTTATACATATATACACTTATATATATATATATATATATACTCATACACACTTACACACACTTGTATACATACATACATATATATATGGCCACATATATATGTTGTATATGTATACTTTATACATATATATTGATATATATATATATATATATTTTTTTTTTCATATATACATACATATATATATATAACTTGTATATATATGCATTTGTACACACGCATTCTCGTACAGTCAGGTTTCTTGTACGGGTATCCCTCGAGTACTCGGGATTGCCTGTAAACTATATTGTGTGTTTGACATCATGTGTATTCAAAAACTATACATCTCTCATTTAAAATACATGTCCAAATTACATTTCGGTTTTACACTTGTTGACCCAGTCTATCTCGGGTCGGGGTGTTACAATGACCGCCTCAATTCCATAAGCCAGTGAGAACGGTGTTTCATTAATTGGAGTTCTTTTAGTGGTTCGGTAGGCCTAGAAAACTCTAGGGAGCTCTTCAACTCATTTCCCCTTAGCCTCTTACAGCTTTCTTTTTATGACTTCCAATATAGTACGGTTGGTGTCTTCTGCTTGCCCATTAGCCTGAGGGTGTCCTAGAGAGGAGAAGTGATAACTAATGTGAAAATCCTTACAGAATTTCCCGAACACTTTTCTTGTGAATTGTGTCCTATTATCATAAATGATCACTTTGGGGATACCAAATCTACACATTATGTTCTTCCAAATGAATGTTTTCACCTACACCTCTATGATGTTGATCAAAGGTTTAGCTTTTGCCCATTTCGAGAAGTAGTCTATGGTAACTAGTAGAAATCTCATGTTTCAAGGGGCTTTTGGCAACTGTCCCACGATGTCCATTCCCCATTGGGCGAAGGGCCAAAGATTGGCTATGAGGATGAGCTTGTGTTGAGCTTGGTGTTGGTAGGAGGCAAAACGTTGACATTTGTCACAATTTTGAATATAATCTTTAGCTTGCCTCAACATACTGGGCCAATAGTAGCCTTGGGTCAGAACTCGATGGGTAATGGTTCTTTCATTATTATGGTTACCACATATTCCCTTATATATTTCAGCTAGAACATATGGAGCTTCTTTTGGAGCCAAGCACAACATGAAAGGCTATGTGTAAGACCTTTGATAGATTTTATTCCCAAGAATTAAATACCGAGCTACCTTGATTCGGACCCTTCTGGCCTAATTTTTATCTTCGAGAAGTTGTCATTCTGATAGGAATATGATAATGAAAGTAATCCAATTAGAGGGTTGTTCTAAAACCTAACATGATTGTGATATTTTGATGTTAGGACTGGATTGGTAAGAGATTTTTATCTTGGAATCCCTTTCTTGCCTCAAGAGGGAGGCCATGTTTGATAGTGCGTCAACTCTAGAGTTTTGGTTTCTTTCTATTTTTTGAATGGAAAATCTATAAAAGGATTTTTTTAGTGAGTCCACTAGCTCTGAATATTTTATCATTCTGTCATCTTTGGTTGAAAACTTCCCGAGGACTTGACTGACTACGAGTTGGGAGTTAGAAAACATGTTGAGATCTAAGGCCTTAAACTCCAAGGTTAACTTTAATCCAGGGATAAGTGCTTTATACTTTGCTTCGTTGTTAGAGGCTTTGAAGCCTAAACTAATGGTTCTTTCAGTTACGATCCTATTAGGGGACTAGAGTATTAGTCCTGCTCTAGAGCCCTTGTCTGTAGAGGACCCATCTGTATAGTAGCCATGTTGGAGCATCTGTAGGGGTTCGAGCTTCTAAATGTTGAGCTTCATTGAATTCGGCAATGAAATATGCCAATGCTTGGGTTTTGATTATAGTTTTCAAGACATAAGATATGTCAAATTCTCCCCACGCTATTAACTATTTAACTAACCGTCCAGAGATTTCAGGTTTATGAAAGACTGGCTTTAAAGGATATGATGTGGGGATTACGATGGGATGAGCTTGAAAATAAGGCCTGAGCTTCCGAGCTGAAACTATTAGCGCTAGGGCTAACTTTTCAATTTCAGAGTTCCTTATTTTAGTATCAAGAAGTGCTTTATTGACATAAAAGATTGGCTTCTAGACCTTTTTCTCTACTTTGATTAACGTTGAGCTGACTGTGTTTTGAGAAATGGCTAAGTATAAAATTAATTTCTCTTCTAGTACTCGCTTAGGAAGAAGGTCGAGGGAGCCCAAGTACTTCTTCAGTTGTAGGAAAACTTCCATTCTAGGGCCTTACCCCCCTCAAAGCCTTAAAGAATGCAAGACAATGGTCTGTAAATTTAGAAATAAACCTATTCAATGTTGCAACTCTACCGTTCAACCCTTGAATCTCCTTCTTAGTTCTAGAGGATTCCAAATCAATCAGAGCTTTGATTTGTGTAGGATCTGTTTTAATTCCCCTTTGCGATACCAAGAATCCTAGGAACTTTCTGTGACCCCAAAAGTACACTTTGAGGGTTGTGTTTCATTTTGTGTTCTTTCAGGATTCTGAATATCTAGGATAGGTGTTGTACATGACTTGTCTTTTGAACACTTTTGACTAACACATTATCAATGTAAACTTCTATTGTGTTCCAGATCTAGAGACTGAACATTTTGTTAACAAGTCTTTGATAGGTTGTTTTAGCATTTTTTAAACCAAACGACATCACTCTATAACAATAGGAAACCTTACTCTGATATGAAGGCAGTCTTCTTCTGATCGGGAAGGTACATTTGGATTTGGTTATATCCAAAATAGGCATCCATAAAACTCATGAGCTCATGACCCGTCGTGGCATCCACTAGTTGATAAATTTTTATAAGGGGAAAGTTGTCATTGGGGCAAATTTTATTAAGGTTGGTGTAATTGATGCAAACCCTTCCATTTACCATTATTCTTCTTTGCAAAGACTGTATTGGTGAGCCACTAAGGATAAAATACCTCTCTTATCATCCCAACATCAAGTAACTTCTGAACTTATTCGTTGATGATCTTATGGTGTTCTGGGCAAAGGTCCTCATCTTTTGTCGTACGGGAGGGTGATCTGGATCCGTCATCAATTTGTGGCAGATTAAATTGGGATCTATTCCCTCTATATCCTTGGTTTCCCATGCAAACACTGAGAGGTTATCTTTTAAGAACTTAACAATCTCCCTTGCTCTAAGGGAGATAGAGTTGAGCCAATTTGCAAATATTTTTCTTCTTTCTCGGTACTGACGAGCACTTTGGTGGCCTCTTTCATTAGTTTGACCATGTTGTCCCTCCCTTTAGGACTTAACGGTTCCTCGATCTCAAAAGGGCATTCCTTGGTACTGTGAAGATCTGGAGCAGATGAGCCTTCCCCTTTGAGATGTCACTGTAATTGCTATTTGAAAGGCCTTTCCTTGAGTGAAAGGGCATGGCACTCCCGAACAGTGGGTTGGCAGCCTTTAATGGTCACCACTTTATCTTGATGAGCAAATTTGAGGCACTGATGGAGGATTAAGGTAGCTGCCCCCATTTGATGGATCCAGGGCCTTCCAATAATAACATTATAAAGGTATTTGGCATCTAAAATCATGAATTCAGAGATCAAGGTTTTCTGCTTGTCTCCTTCCCCTATCGTGGTTGGCAGATCAATTCTATCCATTAGGAAACTGAGGTGCTTATTGAATCCTAGCAATTACTGTAAGGGTAGCTCTGATATCCTTGGAGTTGAGCTTCATACATTTAAATGGCTCGTAGAACAACACATTGGTAGAACTCTTAGTGCCTACAAGAACCCTTCTGATCTCAAAATTAGAAATTTTGAGTGAGATAACAAGGGCATCACTGTGAGGGCAATGTAGCATGACAAGGTCTAGTTTAGAAAACTATATCTGAGGTGTCATCTTGGTTTTTTTCTCAATTATCGAGATCTGGATCACGTGGGGTTCTGCCTTTATTTCTCGAGCGTATCTTTTTTTGGCCCTTTAGACATTCCAACAATCGTGTTGTCAATATGAAGTACGAAAATCACCTTTTGATTGTTCGGCTACTGCTAATCATTATGAACTTCCTTTTCGGTCCTTTGATCTAGCCTCTTTTGAGAAGGTCTCTCATCTCTTGGGTTTTGTCTCCTGTCCTGGCATACGAACTCTCTTAGTGATCCTCGCTTAATGATGTGTTCTATCTCCTATTTTAGAGCTCTGCACTCCTTAGTGGTATGTCCCTACTCTTTTTGAAAATCATAGTACTTGTTTCTATTCCTGGAGTTTGGGTTACTTTTCAGCGGATCTGGCCACTTTAGGTTTTCATGAGTTTAGACTCGTTGGAATATGTGAGTAAGGGAAGCATTTAATGGGGTGTAAGTTTCGTACCTTCTAGAGCTAGAGTTATTATATGCTCTTGATGTTGTTTAGTTGTTGGAACTCTGGGTTCTCTTATTATTGTCCTTGTTGTCTCTCTTCTGAACTTGCTCATCCGTTTGAGCTTGTTCTTTGGCTTTTCGAAAGGAAATTTTAGTGTCTTCTAAATTAATATACTTTCGTGCTCTTTCCATGAGCACTGTCATATCAGCTAGAGGATTCTTAGTTAAAAAGTCCTAAAATCACCCAGGTCCTAGTTCTGAAGTACGGGCAACAAATAGGAAACTTGAACTGCAGTCATTCATCTCTGTGAGCTCGGTATTGAAGCGAGCTATGTATTCACTTAATGACTTTCCCTTTGCTTGCTTAATTGTCAGCAAGAACTCTGGCATTTTTCTTAATTTCCTGTTTGTCAAAAAATGGTTAAGAAATAGCCTGCTGAGCTCATAAAAGTTATTGACTGAGTTTTGAGGGAGGTTATGAAACCACTTGAGAATGGTACCCTTCAGACTGGTTACAAAAGCTTGGCACATAAAAGCGTCACTAGCCCCGTGCAAAGCTATTGTATACTGATAATGAGATAGGTGGTTGCTAGGGTCTTCAAACCCATCGTAGAGAGTAAATTTCTAGACAATAAATTTCTTGGGTCGTTCTTCCATTATTATGGTAGGAATGAACAATGTGGAGAACCTACCGAGTAATTTTCTTAAATCGTTTTGTTCTAGTGGGACGTGGAATCTCTTGGTTGAGATCGTTTGATCTTGAGAGTTTTTTATCTTCTCTACCTTGTGAGGGGCCTTGGGTACATTATGTTATGCCGCTGGTGCCCGTTGTTGGTCTTGTCCCATGTCTCTAAGTCCTAGATCCATAGAGGGAATTTGTCTCACAATAGTAGAATGATGCTGCTTTCCCAAGACTGGTGGACGTGGGACTTCGGGGGGCTGAAGTCCTTGGTGTGTTGGATTGGCTCCGTAGGTCATCGGGATTGGTATTCTTGTCCTGTTTTGGTAATGTATGACAGGATAGAATGATGATAGTCCTCTTCCAAAAGTTGTTGACGATTAGGGGTCAGTCCCCATCTGGGCAGTACCATGAGAGTGTACCGGCACCGTGTTGGGCAGCTCCTTGTTATGGGATCCTCCGCCCGTGATGGTTGTAAGAGGTTGAAGTCCTCCATGAACAACGTTGGCTAGAAGATGAGGATTGTTTAGTTGGCTTTGAGCTGGTAAGGCCAGAGCTGGTGACATGGCTGTCAGTTGTTCTTGCATCTGGTCAGACTGTCGCTGAATTTGATCAAGCTGCTACTGGAGATGAACGAGTGTTTGTCCCCTTCCTGCAGGAGGCTGATCTCAAGGGTTTTGAGGATTCCATTTGGGATGAAGGTTTGGAGCCATTGGTTTTCTAAGAAAATAAGCTTAGTTTTTTACATAAAAATAATGAGAACGATAGTCGTTTCCATAGACGGTGCCAAGCTGATATTGCACTTTTTCTAGTCTAAATGCTTTTTCTTTAGAACTGCCTGTCAAGAACTCAAGGTCAGAGGGCCACCAAGAAGGCTCCAGTGGTAGCTGATCCGATGATAAAGTTAGTAAAAGAATAAAGGAAATAATTCAAAAGAAGAATTGACATGAATTTAATGTGTACCTTATACCCTTATTTATAGGTTGTAGATCTCCTAAATTGAGTAAGATTAAGAGCCATGAAAGTAGGGATTGTACAATATCCATTAATAGTAGTTTCCATATTTGAACTTTGTTTCCTTATTCTATGGTCAATAGCCCATAAAAGGCGGTGATTAGTCCGAAACCTCTTGTCCCTGAGCTTTGGAAGCCAACAGGTCAGACTATGATCCCTCTCGAGATTTGTGTGTTGAAGAACCCCCTTTATGGACATGTGTCATGTTCTAAGTAGTGTGGTCAACTTATGGTATATCAAGAGGATAGCCACACACAAGATAGTATTTTTTTATTTCCCTACATGAGAGAAAAATAGGTAACCCACTCTCCTTTCTAGTGTACAACTTTCATAGAGGATAAAAAATGAGAAGACCTAAAGGAGTAAGAGTAGGAAGATAAGATCAATCTCTTCAACTAGTCTTCTTCAAGATTCTATTATTCAAGAACAAGGTAAGGCTAACCCTTTTTTATTATCTATTTCATTGTGGTTATGAAACCAACAAAATTAAGCAAGAAATATCCTCCTACATGTTTTATATATCACAAGCCATGACATATCAAAGCAGAATACCTTCAACTCAGTAGAGAAAACAAGAAAAATGCTATAAAAGGTGACTTGTGATGACTCTAATGATTGTGAAACCAAAGGTGACTCAAGTGATCAAGAAATGGTAAAAACAATTCTCAAGAAAAATAAGGATACGGTAAATTTAAAACTTGAATTTATTAATGGTGACACTCCTATTACAATGAAATGCAAAATGTTTTTGAGGAGTTACATTATGAACTTGAAAAGTTAAGTTTTAAATATAAATCCTCAAAAGAAAGTTTCCTCACTTCCAAATGAAGTTCTAAATTTGAAAAATCAAAATGATTCTTTGAAAGAGAAAATGAGAAACTTTTATTTTCTAAATCTCATCAAATTTGGAAAATGAAAACATTGTTTTGAAAAAGAAAGTAAAGGATTCCACAAATACAAAATCCAAAAATTCACCAAAGAAAATGAGAATTTAGATATTCTATTAGGGAATCAAATATGTGTTTTTAACAAAACTAGTCTAGGGATACAATACCAAATAAGCAAAAGTATTACAAAAACTTCTTTGTTAAATAAAGATCTTCCAACTCTACTTTGACTAGTTGAAAGGGGGACATATTCTTCACTCATGCCCAACTAGGCGAAAATCAAATGTGAATAATAGGATGGTTTGGGTTCCCAAATAAATCTCACCTCCTAAAGCTAACTAAATTGTACCCAAGAAAGTTTGGGTACTAAATGTAATTGCTTGAGCTTGTCTTATAAGTTTGTCTAAAGTCAAATGTAAGAAAGGACAAGTGGTTCATTGATGTGGATTCTCAAGACAATGACAAGCGATAAATCTAAGAACGAGAGATGGAAGAAATGTCACATTCAAAGACAATTCAAAAAGAAAAATCATAAGAGAAGGTAAAGTTGCTAAGAAGTCCTTTCTCATCAGAAGAACGTGTTATTAGTAAATGGATTGAAACCCAACTTGATTAATATTAGTTAACTATATGATAGAGGATACAAAGTTGTTTTTGAATCTAATAAATCATAATTAAAAATGTTTATGAAAATAAGGTATTATTTGTTGCTTATAAGAACGATAATATGTATACTATTGGCTTTGATGATATTTATTCTCAAAATGTTAAATGTTTTGCTGTTATAAATGAAAATAGTTTGTTGTAACGTATGAGATTAGGTCATGCTAGTATAGACTTACTCTCAATTTTTTTAAAGTTAGAATTAGTTAAGGGCCTTCCTAAAACTAATTTTATAAATGATAAATTTGTGATACACATCAACTTAGTAAACAAACTAAGTCACTTTCAAAGAGAAAAAGGAAATGTCTACTTCTATACCATTGCAACTTTTACACAGGGATCTATTTGGCGTAAATATGATTGCTTATCTAAGTGGCAAATTGTATGAATTCGTAAAATTGATATTTTTCTAAGTCTACTTGGGTATTTCTTTTAGCTCTTAAAATGAAGCCTTTTAAAAATTTGTAAAAGAGTTAAAAATGAAAGATGTTGTTTAATTAATAACATTAGGAGTAATCGGGTTAGATAATTTATTATTTAATGAAAAAATATAATAAATAAAAATTAAAGTGATTAATTACAATATTTAGTTTTTTAATATTAAATAAGATAGAAAAATGAACCAAACTACTCGATTTCAACTTTTAATCAACTTGGTTAGATGCTCGTTCGAGATTGGCTTATTAGATAAAGAGGCAAGGATGAATATATTTTAAAATTCATTAATTTATTAAGCTAAACTTGATAAGTCAATTATAAGTATTATAATACCATGTAAAAAATTAGATCAAATTACACTTACCTTCTTTGGGGTATTTGAACATTGTAGATAATACTCCTTATCTTTATGAAATTGCAATGTCTGTCATGTAAAAGTTGTCAGAAAAACAACATAAGTTACCATTGTAAAATGGCTAATTTACCCCATATTTGAATGTGCCTTTGTTTTTATTAAAGAATGATATAAATTAAAAAGATAAAATGCCACAGTGCATCTTGAGACAAATTCGGGATTATTTGACAAATTAGGGCTCATTTTAGAGAGTGATAGGGTTTTGACACAATTAGTTTGTTGTTCGATCATGGGTGGTATTGACCCTCTCCTTCACCACCATTACCGTTATACACCGTAATGTAAACTTACTTTTCACCTCCGATCAAGTAAAGTGTAAAACCACAATGGTAACTACTGTAACTTCAACTGTCACTAACAACCACGACAGCCCTTTCTAACCTCTGGTTTTGTCTTTTTGTCCAATGATAACAAACAATTAAGCCTTTATGCTCTAGTATATGTATTCTCTTTCTAAAATTCTTCTTATTTTGTATATAATTTATCTCTTAGACTTTAATTTTTTTTTTACTTTTTCTTTCATCACTTAGTTTTCCTTTACTTTCATTTTAGTTCTCCGTAATTCATACTCTAGTGGGGTTACTTGAATGATGAAGGTGTAAACACCTCATTTTGTGACATTTGATTAAGTAATAGTAATTCGGTAGTTATACCAAGAAACCCAGTTTCATTAGGACTCCTCTTGACAGAGTCCTAATCCAAGTAGGACTCTTTTTGATAGAATCATAATTCCATTAGGACTCCTCCTGATAGAGTCTTATTCTTATTAGGACTCCACCTAACAAAGTCCTAGTCCAAGTAGGACTCTTCCCGATAAAATCCCACTTCCATTAGGACTACTTCTGATAGAGTCCTATTCCTAGTAGGACTACTCCTGACAGAGTCCTAATCCAAGTAAGACTTGTTTCGATATAGTCTTATTTTCATTATGACTCCTCTTGATAAGCATGACTCTTCTAACAGAGTCCCAATCCAAATAGGACTCTTCATATTAGAATTCCACCTTAGTTAAAACTCTTCTACCCATCGAAGGGTGTTTCGATAATTTTGGCACATTTTTGCCCATTAAGGGCATTTTGGTATAATTCTACCCTTAGTAGGACTTCCTAGTCACTTGAGGAGCATTTTTGTAAATTCTATTTCTCTTTTATCTCATTCGCTCTTGCATGTAGACATCAATTCTATTGGTTCTTACATTGTCATAATTATTTATTAATTCATTTAGTTAGGATAATCATTCCTTAGGATAATTATTTATTTTTTATTTATTTAATTAGGTAATTATCACTCAAGATATGATCTTAACCCTCCATTTTAGGGTTTCATCTTAGACCCTTGGATCGAATCTCCATATTTTCCTATAAATGGAACCCCCTGGCCAATTGTTTTAGGGACACAATTTTCATAGTCTCATGTTATTAGTTTAATTCTAGAGTTTTCTCTACAAGAACTCTCTTTCTCCTGAGGCCAAAACCCTACCGAAATGACAGCATCCCTTCAAGAAGCAAGCTGAAGCGACGCTTTTCAAACCGAAGAACAAGCTAGAGATCTACCCGACTCTAACGATTGAATAAGGTACGCCTTCAAACTCTTAACAGTTTTTTTAGATCTAGTTGATTTCGCTTCTTTTATCACTCTTGATAAAAGATGGTAAACCGAACAACTACGTGACTCTGATTCCGTTTTGTAAACGGATACGCAGGAAGCCTTCGGGCCCGAGTCGGATCTTCTTTTTGTCTTTTCTGTTTTATTTTATTTCTTCATGTTAGATCATTTATTATTTATCTTTTCCAAACTCACATCTCTTCTATTTTTCTCATGACAAAGTAGCCTTGCAAGTGAATATTTAAGGCCGATTCATTCGAATTAGGCGGAGTGGGTTCCTAACACCTTCTCATTTCGTACCGTAGCCCTTGAGCTTGTTTCTTTGGTTTCTACTTTATTTCAATGCTTTATCTTTATTTTGATCTATGTCAAGAGATCTTTTAGTATTTATTTAGGATTCAAAGTGATGTAATTTTTATTTCATTTATTTCAATTTTTTCTTTATATATATTTTCAAAATTGCAACAGGTTTGCTTGTTTCTTTCCCAAAAATAAGCTAGCGACTCCTCAATTTCTTTATCTCCCATAAGAGGTATTCCTTCCCACCTTTAGGTAAGGAGACAACCAGGATTCCTCTAAATCCACAAAAGGATGAGACATTCTCATTTTTTCTAGTGCCCGCGCCCATAGAAGGTTTTGCACTTTTGTCATTGAAACAATACATTAAATAAGACCCAAAATATAATTGCTTTAATTATAACCACTCTATCATCTAGTATTATATATATATATATATATGTGTGTGTGTGTGTGTGTGTATAAGAAATATTATCTTTGGAACGTGTGAGAAAATATAGGTCTATTGGTGGTAGTATTACTTTATAAAAGGCTTGTTTAATTTGGGTGGAATTGGTAGTTATCAAGGTTGTGTAAAAGTAGGTGTGTCAGTGTTATTAAGCCATTGAGATTTTTGAGTGTTAGTGTCACACCCCGGATTTCCACAAACCCGGGGGTGAGTGAAAAGAAATTAAAAGAAATAAATAAATGGACAATTAAAGAAATTAAAGTGAAGTTCACCCCATTATTTCCTCAAATTAATGCTACCCTCTTACCCCGACATGTGTTCCAATTAATTTAAGTTATATTTGAAAACGGTCTTTAAAAACAATCTCAAATTAGCCCCAAAATTTATCATTTTTCCGGATTTCTTCCCAAGTCATTTAGACCCCTTTTTCACGCATTTTCCAACCTATTTTTCCCTAAGCTTTTTAAGCCATTTCCTACTCATTTCAGCCCACTTTTTCCTAATCTCTAGCCCTCATTTTTGATACTTTTCTCACCCATTCCGAGGTTGTTTCATACACTTATCAATTGTTAATTTTTTTTCCAAAATTTTGGGCATAGTTTCCTTTGTTTTTCCAAGTTATTTCCTTCACCTAATAGTCAGAAAATATATATGTAAAATCTCATAAACATCCACCCTCACTCAGTGGCCACAACTTTCATCAATTCATATACATTCATCTAATATGCATTTAAATGAAATATCAAGCATTTACTTGGGTCTCTACCCATACAATTTACAATGGCCCAAGGCCAAAAGTTTACATCTTCTTCCAAGTATAAAACAAAATAAGTACAGGTCCAAAAATAAATACAACCAATTGGGCTTATGCCCATACATCCCAAAAAGTGCCCCAAGGGCCAAATTTCCAAAGAAGTCCGTATCCTCCCGTCCTTCAAGACTTGCACAAGTCTCAAGTCTCCGAGGTCTCATCTGAAATGGTATCCCACGAATGGGTCAGCTCAACTGCTGGTATGATCACAAGCTAATGCTAGAAACAAATCTAGGACGTAGCGTGTGCAAGTGTGCATTTATAAACCATGCATTTCCCTTCCCAATGATCAATGCAATGCTAAGGCATCATGCATGACACACACATGCAAACTCTATGCCACATCCATGTCAACTCTATGCCACACCCTGGTGAAATGAAAATACACGTGACTCACTCACGCAACTCAATATTACGCCCATGTCTCAATCACGGGACACACTCGATGGACACTGGGTACCAACCCTCGTTTACGGGACACACCCAATGTAAACTGAGTACCAACCCTTGTTTACGGGACACACCCGATGGAAACTGAGTACCAACCCCCGTTTACGGGACACACCCGATAGAAACTAGGTACCAATGCTCATTCACGGAATACATACGATTAATACACAGCACCACGTGCTCAACCCACAACATTTGAATAATAAAATTTACAACATCCGAATAATAAAAATCGCAGCATCTGCATAATAAAATCCACAATATCCAAATAATAAAAACCACAGCATCTGCATAATAAAATCCACAACATCCGAATAATAAAAACCACAGCATCTGCATAATAAAATTCACAACATCCGAATAATAAAAACCACAGCATCTGCACCCTCATAATGTCCGGCACCACGTGCCACCCACACCATGTTTCCAAAGAACCATCTTATGCCAAGATGCCACGATTTTATCATGCAAACTCAATGTGACATTTCAACAAACACATGGTGTGCCCCTTTTCAAGTCATGTATTCCACCCCACAAAATGCATAATTTTACACTTCCAAAACATCATTTACATGCATATACTATGGCTACACACATCAAGGCATATTCAAACTACAATTCCACTATACTAGCAATTCACAAAGATTATGCTAAACTTTTCACAAATTGCTAAAATTCCATAAAGCTTTCCCACCTCAATCAATCACATTTCCTTCATGACATCAAGTAATTGTTCAAGATAAATAAACATCAAAACATAGCAATCTAACACGTAGACAAGCCACATGTTATTCATAATGATAAAACATCAATTTAATCAAAGGAAATAAAAATTCCCAAATTTCTAACTCTAGGTTCTTCAAAATAACACCACTTAAATAACTTCCTAACCACAAATACATCTCTAAGCAGCTCAAATAACACATAGAAAGGTAGGAAAAGCTAGATCTATTTCTAGTTTAGTAAGAAACCATACCTAAATCAGTTTTTTCTTAAAATGAGAAGGATGTACTTGCTGGATGGAAAAAAATGTTCAGTGAGTATGTAGTACTCGTTGAGCTGAACACTTTCTCAGAAGGAAGTTCAACCAAATTCCCTCTTGAAATGTGTGTTTCGGTAGCTTGAAAATGTGTGATTTTAGGGCTTTTCTCTCCCTCTCTCCATACGGACGAAATATCTAGAGATTCTGATTGCTTAAGTGATAAGAATGAACTAGATGAGATGTATTTACAGTGGGGAATCAAAGGGGCAAGGCAAATGGCCATTTTGCCCTTAATGAGGCCATGAACCCCGTTACTCTACAGCTCATTCCTAAACACCTCAAATTGAAATTCCATTTTATCCAATATTCATAAAATTATTTTAAATGAAAATTATTAGAAGGAAACATTTTCATTTGAGGTCGTCTTAGACCCGTTCCACCCGGGTCACCCGAATACCCTTTTTGTCCAATTCTGGAAACCATTTCCATTTCGGCTAATTTTCGTACAGCGGATACTTCACATTATTATAAGCACTTTACTCTTCTATAACACACTCTATATATGCCTCTAAATAGGTCGTTCGGTGAAAATAGTGTAAAAATGCACTTTACCGATAAAACCGACAAAATTGATAAACTATGCATGCAAAGTGTTTTACCTCAAAAACGAAAATTTACCCTCATTTTTCGGATCTCTACAGTTAGTGGTAATTTGTGATATAAATACTTGCCAAAGATGGTGTATGGTATTGATGCTTGTTGAAGATGGTGGAATTAGTAGTGGACTAGTGATTATGAAGGTTGGGCTACAATGGTTAATGACGTTGGATGGTGGCTTTGAGTTACCTTTGTTTGAGTGATAATGTGGGACATATTTTGAGAGAGAGATAGAAAGAGTGTATGTGTGTATAATTATGGAAAAAAAAGTCTAGTGGTAAGGTCGTATAGAATTTTGTCATAGTCATGCAAATTAGATTTAGACATGTGGCATAAATGATATCATGATTATGTTTAAATCTAATTTGCATGATCGTGGAAAAACTCCATGTTATCTTACTGAAATATTTTTCTTGATTATGAGATAGAGAATTTGGTTAGTGATAATGGAATGCTTTTACCATTGATAGATACAATATAGTGACATAATTGTAAGACAAATAAAACTCAAATGCCAATTACCCATAAAATGTAGACATTAGTTAAGAGCATAACATCCACATAGACAAAAAAAAAAAATGGCAAGACATTTTTGTCATTTCACGATGAGTTTTGGGGTAAATTATCGTTTCATTGATTACAAAAGTAATTTAAGCGTTTCAAAACATATTTTTGAAGATGTCATTATAAGTTATCCTTATCAGTAATGGTAAGGAGGAATCCATTACTGGCATTAAAATTAGAAGAGTTGTAGTGTAATTTCAAAAATAAGAAAGACATTGTTTATAATTGTTGGATATCTCAAAGGAGATTAGAGTGATTTACCCCAAAAAATTAAGTTATTTTGGTTTAGTTCACAATTAGTTCGATTAGAAACTTAGATTGATTTGAAATAGAGTAATGCTACATATCTCAAATTTTTGTACCAAAATTTGCATCCTAAATAATGTGACAATAAATTATTGACAGAAAATTAAATAATTGTCTAAAATACTACTAATGATTTAATGACATGTCATTTGAGATGCATATTTTGGTACAAAAATTTAGGAAAATGAGTATTATTGTTTAAAATATAAACAAATCAAACTTAATCATTATTTAAAGTTTTTAATTTTAGCAAGTCAGATTTGAATGTACCAACAAGTTCTAGCTTGATTAGTATCTCCTTCACTTCATTATATGAGAGATTGAGACTTCAAGTCTCTTTTAAAAGGCAAAGTGTGTGTGTGTGTGTGAGTGTGATTTTACCTATAAAAAAATTCAAATTTGAATAACTTACCGTTTAATTTTTTGTAGTCCCGAATATTAATTAGAGTAATCCTACACTTTTCAAATTTATATCCAAATAATATCTATCAAAAAGAAATTTAAATTCAAATAACTTACCGCTTAACTTTTTGTAATCATAAATATTAATTAGAATAATGTTACACTTTTCAAATTTGCATCTAAATGATGCCTATTAAAAAGAAATTCAAATTTCAATAACTTATGCTCAACTTTTTGTAATCATAAATATTAATTAGAATAATGTCACACTTTCTAAATTTGTATCTAAAATAATGTGATATTATATTATTCGAAATATTTTAAATCATATAATTAACGTGATTCTAGCATTTGAAAATTTTCAAATTTTGACATACAAATTTAAAAAATATAAAAGAATTGTATTAAAATTAGCATTAAATATGACCATAGACTCACATACAAACAAATTGTAAAAATCCAACGTTCAATATCACGCCACGTCAAAACATGGGGACCTAACCCATGACATGGCAGAATCTTATTAAACAGTTTCAGCACAACCGTAGAGAATCTTTTCTGCAATTTTATTATTATTTTATTTTTTTTCAAGTTTGAGTCAAAAGTTTCATATACTCCATAGAAAAAACCCACTACAGAAACTTTCAATATACACTTTTACCCCTCCGCTCCTCACGCTCCACTTTTTCAACAAGTCATTTTTAGATCTACAGTACAAGCAAAGCAAAACCAGAGATTCTCTTCTCTTTTTTTTTTTTAACTATTTATTTATTGGTCACCGTGAGTTCCTAACTGCCTTCAAAGCTTTTCCCACCTCCTAATCAGGGTCCATTGTTAGAGAGAGAGTGATCAATCATTGAAAAAATGGCAAAAGGCTAGTGACGGCCCATTTGTCTGTGGCTTCGGCATTTTCAAGGGTTTTTGAATTCTGCACGGGTGTGGTGGTGTTTTTGTTTCGTTGCTTATATATATACAAATATATATAGCTCATGACTATTTTTTTCGGGTCTAGGGTCTCTAAATTTGTAGGGGTTTGAAAATTTCACTCATTTCTTCTTGTTTTCTTGCATGAAATATTGTGTTTGGTTTTAATTTTCTAGGGTTTCTAAACTCTTAGCTTCATTTTTACTCCAAATGTAATTTTTTTTCCTTTACATATCTGGGAAAGACTGTTCTTTGTGGGACAATCTTCTTATTTTTTCCATGTGGGTCTGTGTATTCTATTGCTAAGAAATGCTCACTGCTGCTGAGAAAGAACATATATCATTGAAGAGATGATGAAATGACTTCTATTTTATTTTGATTTAGGGGTTTCAGACTTTGTGGGTTTCTTTTGAGTTGAAGAGATTTGGATTGATATCATTTTTTTTTTTCACTTTTTGGTGGAAGAGTTTATTTTTGGGTGTTGATCTTGGAAGTTCTTCAGCAGGGTCTGTTGGTTTATAGTTATTGTGGCAGAGAAATGGTCATTTCTACTGAGATAGAACAGATCTCATTGCCTTTGGAGAATGGGAATGACTTTTTGAAGTTTTCCCCTTTGGGATCAAACCCTGATTCCCTTGATGGGCTGCCACAGTCTTCTGAATTACCGGATTCTCCCCCGGTTTCTGCCCTTTACACTGATGTAAATGTGGTTCCTGAGCATGAAAAGAATGAGCTTGAGCAGTCAATATCGAATCTAGAAGGTAAAATCTTCAGGCATTGATTCATTTATATTGGTTATTTTAAATTTATTATGATTTGAACTCATTTTTTTTAATTTTATTATGCAGGAGAAATTGTGGGATTGAAGCTGAAGCAGAGGTCTTTGGCCGAGAAGCGAAGAGAAGCATTGAATAAGATATTAGACATCAAGGGTAATGCCTTGCAGTTGATTTAATGATGGGTTCATCTCAACTGTGCTTTCTGAATAACTGATTTCAATTTGTAGGCTGCATTAGAGTATTTTGTCGGGTTCGACCTACTGACAGGAGGAGAATTCGCCAACCCATTTTGGTTGAATCAGAAAAGATTGTAGTCAGATCTCCTGGAAACAGGAAAGAATTTGGACTTGATAAGGTGTTCTCTCAAGAAGCAAGCCAAGGTTAGCATCCAATTCTGTTTGTTCTTCACATGTTTGATTATTATTATTTACTTCTGTTTTCAGTTGCAGTAAGAGAATTTATCCTGCTTTAATATTCTGTAGAAGATGTTTTTGTTGAGGTTGAACCAATACTCAGATCTGCCCTAGATGGGAACAATGTTTGTATATTTGCGTATGGACAAACTGGTACTGGCAAGACATTCACAATGGTTAGTTGTTGAGTATTATATTGTGTTACTCTCACTAATGTAGTTCCAAGTATCCATTATTGTTTGATTAATACTTAGAAAATTGAGATTATTCATCAGGAAGGGACAAATGATTCACCAGGAATTGTTCCTCGTGCTCTTGAAGAGCTGTTTCGCCAAGCCTCTTTGGATAGCTCTGCTTCATTTACTTTTTCAATGAGCATGTTGGAAGTTTACTTGGGCAATCTAAGGGATTTACTGGCTGCTAAACCATCTGGCAGAGCATATCAACCTGTATCAAGATGGTAATTCATCCACCTGACACCTCAAAAAATTGAAAGTAGAAATAACTTTTTAGGGCCATTTGTTATATTTCTGGCTATGATTTGGCTAACTCTGCTGCAGCAATCTCAACATTCAAACAGATCCTAAGGGATTGGTGGAAATTGAAGGTCTCACGGAAGTGGAAATCTCAAATTTCACAAAAGCAAGTTGGTGGTACACCAAGGGGAGGCGAGTTAGATCTACTTCATGGACAAATGTCAACGAAGCATCTAGCAGATCACACTGGTGGGTTCTTGCTCTATATGGAATAATTTACTCTTTTAGTTGGATTAATTTGATAGGTAATGATGTCATCTGTTTAGTTCTATATGTCTAGCTTAATGAGGATTACCATTTTCCGAAACGGGGATGCTTCCGGTTGTAAGGCTGAAGTTAGCAAATTATGGATGGTTGATCTTGGAGGAAGTGAGCGATTGTTGAAAACAGGAGCCACTGGACAAACACTCGATGAGGGAAGGGCCATAAATCTCTCTCTTTCTGCTCTAGGTGATGTTATTGCAGCCCTTAGAAGAAAGCGAGGCCATGTTCCCTACAGGTGAATTTTGGTTGCATTTGATTTTAAGCTTATGTTATCGTTACTATTTTCCCCTTGGACCAGACATAACTGTGTCACTGTCTACAGCTAATAAGTGCAACATGTGGTTGTATGTTTTAGCAACTATGGGGGATAGCTTTTAAAGTAGTAGCTTTTCTTTTACTGATCAAACTGTAATCTTTGGTTGCAGAAATAGCAAGCTAACTCAAATTCTCAAAGATTCCCTTGGTAGAGTATTGCATTCTTTGTTTAAATAGTTATGGGGATGTGTGGACACCACAAGGAATTAAAATCTTTCCATTTTGATTTACATTGAATTTGAAGAGTGATTTTTTTTTTTCAAGTGGCTCAATTTCTTGGATATGAATGTACTTTAGGAATTCTAGAAATGATATTTCAATTATCGTTTTTGGTGGCAGAATTTGAGCTTCTAATTCTACTGGAAATCAATGGACTGATTTTTAATCTGTGATGGCCCAACACCCTCTCAACTATTTGAATTGCAAAATGTCTTATTACTTCTTTTCTGGCTGCTCTAGGTGATGGATCAAAGGTATTGATGCTAGTGCACATAAGCCAATGTGAAGATGACGTCGGGGAGACAACCTGTTCGTTGACTTTTGCAAAGAGAGCAAGAGCAGTAGAATCTACTAGAGAACTCCCTGCGGTATTGTTCTCTAGTTTGTTCATATCTTTATTTATGTTGAGGTAATCATTTGGTCAATTATTAATGGTCTATGCATCTTTTTAGGACTTGAAAAAGCAAAAGGAGAAGAGGATTGCAGAGCTTGAGGAAGAGATCAGGAGGGCTGAAGAAGAATGTCAAAAAGTTGGGAATCAAATACGAAAGGTTGAGTTCTTGTTAAGTGAGAACAAAAATCTCTTCTCAACCACTTATCCACTTCTTGAAGATGATGGAAAGATCCCCACAAGCCCCAAAGAAGATTTAAGAGAAATCCTGTTAACCCCTCCAGCATCTGAGAAAGCAACTAAAAGAAATGTTACTAATTCTCTGCCTCGTTTTATGAATCCAACCATGGCCAGTCGGCAAAGACAGAGTGCTGCAGAAAGAGAAATTAATGGCAGAGCCAAAATGTGGAGATCAGGGACTACAAGTTCAGTCCAAATTTCTGGTTCCCAGTCCTTTAGTTATTCAGATCCTCGTTTCAAAGCACTCTTAAGGAATTCAAATAAAAAATCCCGATATGGAGGGAGAAATACTCCCCTCACTGACAGTACCAAATGCAATGTCTTGGATTCTAAGCCATCCTCCCTGCCAAGAAGTAAGTTGGTCACTTCTTCAGATCCAAACTTGAAAGTTACGCTTGGTCGTCACAGGAGGAGGATGTCTGATCTGATCTAATAAGGGGTAAAAGGATCCCATTAATTGATCGTTTATGCTTTGTGTAAAATTTGATTTTGTTTTAAGCCTTGATCTAAAGGGTTTCCATAGAGTGAGATGAGTGTTGTGCCTTGTGTACTTGTGAAAGGGTTTGTGTGTGTGTGTTTTTTTTACTCTTTAAAGGTTTTTAGGATCTGTCAATTGTTTGTTTACATGATCCTTGTGACTAACATGGGTGTGTTCATGCTTGTAGTGATTTGCAAAATGTCCATTATTCATGACATTTGTAAGTTGTAACCCTGTGGGATCCATAAGCTTTGTTAAGACTTTGTCATGATACTTGTATAAAACTTTGATAATCCCATTAGATTCCTAAAAGTACTTGTATTAGAATTAGCTTTTGGCCTGCAATCTGCCTGTCCTACAAAACCCAAAAGATATATATATATATATATATATATGTGTGTGTGTGTGTGTGTGTGTGTATGTATGTATATGTCACCATGATTCCATGGGTCCCAAGATTCGGGATATCTGAATCAATCCCAAGTTCTTATATTGTATTTTTCACTGCTTTACTTGTTTTTTTTTTTTTTTTTCTATTGTTGTACCAATTTTTAATAATTCCACATATTCTTAGTGATGCCAGAAACATGTTTTGTGGATTCAAGTGATTTTTATTTATAGGAAATTAGTTATTCCATGGAATGATAATGTCTTGTTGGTGGGCAACGAGTTGGTCAATTATGATTGATTGTTACTCAATTTAGTTTATATATCTTTTTATAGCTCTTCCTTCATCCACTCATTTGCATCCTATCCAACAAACTCCCATGCACGTCCTACTCATGATTTATAGAGGTTTGATAATTTTTTTTTTGCGTTCCATCCAAGTATCCAACTAATGGGTGTTTGGACGTGGTTTTGTGATGCAAAATGAGGTTTTGACAAAAGGTGCTTATTTGGATGCATTTTCCTAAACGTGGTTTTGCGTGTGGACTCCACCAAATCATAGTTACAAAATGGGGTTGTTTTGTCCTGAGCTTAACTCTTGTATATTACTCAAATGTACAAATCTTGAATATTACTCAATGTATAAAATATAAAATGTGAAATACAAATATTACATATATAGATATATATATATATATAATGTGGGAAAAAAAATTAGTGCAAAATTATTTTTATTAAATATTAAAATATAAAATTGATTATATCATAATTAATTGTTTAGATGCATTCCTCGTTAATTAACTCTAAAATCTGAAATTTCCAAAATAGGCCCACGAGTACAATTGGCCACAGCATTTATTACTTTGGCAGTAGTAACAGTGTACCACTACCACTCATGAAGCTGAGTCTCACATGTAGAATTACAATAGCAAAATAGCAAACAAGCACTAGAAAACAAGGTAGATCACAGTGCTGCTTGGTACATGCAATTACACTACCAAACAAGGCAGGCACCTGAATGAGCACTGGAATCTATCTTGTTTTCAGGACTATGGTGGAGTCAGAATTTGGTGTTAACGGACCATCTAAAACTCACTAAAAAGATTAAATTTTGATTTTAAAAGTCTATAAAATAAATTATTATTAAATAATTACAACTAACATTTTTTTTGATAAATAATAAATATTTAATCATAATATTAATAAAAAGTAAGAATAAGTTGAATTTAACAATTATATTTTTGTTTATTCTAATTAAAAAAAATATATAATTTTCGTACATATTATTCATGAAATTCACTTAATTTTAGTGTATTTTATATATTTTTTATTATTATTTATAAGAAATAGATTTACTTGGAATAACACGAGGCAAGGGTATGCATCCATCTATTAAAGAATTGATCCTTTTTTTAGCAACTCCTTTATGGATGGAAAGAGATCATACTCCGATCTTTTTAAATACTTGTAATGAACTCTATTTTGATTTGAGGGCACGTGACTTTCAGATCAAAGAATTTTCAATTTAGTCCAAGATGTTTGGGCAACCAAAATTAAGGGAAATCAAAGTTTACAATTTGCCAAACTATGTGATAAATTCAAAGGGAAAGCAAGATGGTAGAACAAATATGTATTTGGAAATGTTTTTCATTATTTAAAAGTGTGTTTAAATCAGCTTGAACATATTCAAAGGGATAAAATCAATGATAACTATGTAGACAATAATTTGTTAGATATAGAGAATAACATTAAAGAAGAGTTTAATAATTGGATTCAGTGTGAAGAAATCTTTTGGGGCCAAGGTGCTAGAAATAGTTAGATTCAATGGGAAGATAGAAGTAGTAAATATTTTTATAATCTTGTCATTGAAAGAAGAAGGAAGAACAAGATTTGGAGAATTAAAAATGATCAGGTCAATTGGGTGGAGGATCAAAACTCTATTCAATCGTTATTTGAAACTAAATTTGTTAAGAAATTTACCTTTCGATATAGTTTTTATGTTGATTCGGTTGTGAAACATTTAGAGACTAAAATGATAGAGTGTGATAATGTTGGATTAATTGTGCTAGTTAGTATGACAGAAATTGATGTGCTAGATAGTGTGATGAATCATTCCTTTCAATCCATAAAAAAGAAAGAAGGAAGAAATGGGTGGGTGGGTGGATATAAAAATTGACTTAAAAAAAAAGCTTATGGTAGACTTGAATAAGATTTTGTGGAATGTGTGATGAGGAATATAAGCTTGTTTGGGTTGGGTTAGAAATTAAGGTTAGCAGATAAATTGAAACCTTACTAGGGTCGAATCTTTGTGTCACATCTAGGGGTGCAAACGAGCCGAGTCGAGTCAAGTATTTGATGTTTGAACTCAGCACGTGAAGAAATACAGTGTGGCTCGATTCGGCTCGAACTTAAATGTATGATCGAATTCGACTCGTCAATGAATTGTTAAGCTCGAGTTCGAACTCGACTCAGCTCGAAACAATAAACGAGCCTCATTCGAGCTCGAACTCGAGTTAATTTTTTTTTTTTTTTTGGTGTTCAATTGAATAGAAATTGTCATTTTCACATAATAAAAAAAAATACAACTCACTAGATAAATCAACACAACTTTAAAATTTTAATATAATTTTTTTTAAGAAGAAAAATCCATTGTATACCAATACCATATAGCTAGAGTTTAGAGATTAAACAAATAGAAAACCTTGATGGGTTATAATTTTTTAGGCATGTTGATGCAGCTGCATCAACAAGGCAGCCATCAACTAAAATAACTCATCATAGAGAAAATATAATATTACAAATTGAATCATTATTCTGTAAACAAATAACCCATCTTCCTCCTCCTATAAGCACTGGACCGTTCTCTATACTTCCTAGCCATTATTGTGCCAATGGTTCTTCACTACATTATCAGTTCTTCTAGGAAAAGCCTAGCAATCAACAGCCTTTATATGATCTTTGTTACCCCAGTTCATGATCTTTGTTACCCCAGTTCTGCTCTGCAACATTGATGGAACCAAATGAATCTACAAGGAATAAAATTTCCAAGTGAGAGAGCAGTAATGCACAATAACAAGCAAATCTTTAGATGACAATTGTTTTTAGCTCCAAGTACAGCCTTCTAACTAGTGGAGAAAAGGTCCTACATATGGTTAAGCCATTAACATTTAATCCAATGTCAAAACAAGGTGTTGACCTCCAAATAGATTAACAGAAAAAATTGGGAGGTTCAACAAGGTGAAAGGAAAGAGAAGCAAACAAGAAACTTAACAGCAAACCTGAACCAAAATTCATGTGCACAATCCTTGAAGTATTACGTTCAACATTTCTCATTTGCAACGGCAAAACCTCAGTTTGATCTGTTGAAACTATATCACATCCTAGCATTGCCATGCTTGAGATTTACAGCCCAAGTTACATTAGGCAGTGGCCCATAAAATAAATTTAAATAAACTAGACAATTTTTTTTAAACAACATTCATATTGCAAATTACACCAAAATACGAAAAGCTCACCAAATCCTGCTACTCCACAACCTGCCCCAAGTTCAAAATAAGTTCAATGTTACTGATTTTTCTTTTTTTTAGGTAAGTAATTTATTTTATCAACCACCAAAAATTAGGGAAACTGTAATACCCCGACTTAATTAATTAAATAAATTATATTAATAATGTGTTTAAAATTAAATCAAAATATTAAATTATCCAAAATATTAGAATGATAACTGTAGGCCATGAATAACAGGAATATGTTACTCATGGCCTATGGTTCCGGCCTGTTCGCCGAATCGGACCTGATCATCCTGTTACACTATCATCAATGCAACTAATATGTGACCACATATATCATCATAGATAAATATAGCGGAAAACAATAAAGAAAAAAAAGTTGCATGTACGTATCATTCTACTAATACAAAATACAACCTATAAAATTTCTAATACATCATCTCATCCCCAGGACGTGAATACACGGGAGTGCTACAAGACTGTACTACTATTACTATTACTTGCCAAAAATGTCCAACCTATATTCACAGCCTCCTAGTTCTGTCCTCCGTGTCAGTCCCTAAAATCAAACATGTAAGTTTGGAGTGAGCTAAACTAAGCTCAGTAAGTAAGTCCCTTACTTTGTTATGTGTACAGGATTTGGATAGAACTAAATAATTCCAAGTAACAAGGATATAGAATGAATAAGATAGTCAGTCAATATTATAGCAACAATCATAACTCGTCAATGAATATCAAATGATCAGGAATACAGATGATATCAAAGAACATCTAGTCTAAAAGACAACATCATATGCTACAGTCAAAGCTATCAAATACATGATCATAGTAAGTACTCAATAAAAGTTAGGCAATTACATGATCATTCATACAAGAACATGATCATACTATGAATCTCAATAAATAGATAGTGATGTCAAAACTTGTGGATGCGATCAACTACGGGGCCCGGCATACCCCTATGTGCATAAAGCATTGAGTTCAATAATGTAAACTGCTGTCACATTCCGAACCCCACCCTACGCGGATGTCGAGGACGTGACTGCCAGTCGGTCGCGACGCGACCAACCAAAGGCAAATTCTGAACTTTCCGACGAATTGCACTCCAATTGTAGGGTCAGATGCAGCGGAATTTAAAACTTTTTCTTTGTGTCACGGGAATGCAACTCACTTATCCATTTTAAGTATATGTATCACAGAGCAAGACTAAATCCAGTCAGTCAACAATTCTAATCTCAGAGCATATCTAAAATCAAGCATATAACAACATAGCAGATCTAATATCTCTAGAGTACCATTAGTTCCATGAGCCATGTCTATCTAGTATATATATCAGTCAAGTCAGTCATAACATACCACTCACTGGAACAACCAGGTTCAATCCACAATAAACCAGTCTCTACAATTCAGTGCCGTCAGATCCTTACTTGCGATGGCACTTGGCCTATTCACGTCATGTCATAGTACCTTCTAATCCAATGGAGGTAATTCCTGAAAAATGTCAAAATAATGGGGTGAGCTTAAATAAGCCCAGTGAGTAACACAGATTCCCTATCATAGGTTTCAAAACCAGTTTTGTGCTTCCAAGGCACATGGATAATTTAGTCATTTCAAAAATAACTATTTTTATAAATCCATTTCATAAGCAGTCTGGTACAATAAAACAGAATCGAACAAATAATACAAATGGATCGGAACATGACATAACCAATCGGTCAAAACAATAACTATTGCTAATATATCAGTCAAGACATAGACTTTCATTAACGGAACGAATCACAATCGGGACTGAGTGGGAACAATAAGTCAGTCAAGACAGGGGCATATTATCAATGGCTAGAACATAGCGGAGTTGAACAAGATCAATCAAGACAAGGCATACCAATAACAGGACGGAAACATAACGGAACTAGACAATCTATCAATCAGGCCAGACATATCATCAACGGACGGAATATAACGGAATCGAACGAAAACAATACATCAGTCAAGCAAAGGCATATCGCGAACGGATAAAATTATAACGGAACTAAATGGAAATAATACACTAATCAAGACACAGGTAAATCATGAACAGGACACAACATAACAGAACTGGGTAGAAACAATATAACAATCAAGTCAGGGACACATCACTGTCGGAACTAATCATAACTGGACTGAACAATGTTTCAATCAAGATAGACGTATCATCAACGGACAATACACAACGAAACTGGACCATATATCAATCAAGGCGAACTTAACATCATTAACGGACGGAACATGTCAGAACCGGACGGAACATATCAATCGAGGCAGACATATCATTAACGGACAGCACATAACCGAACTGAACGGAATTCCTAATTCGAAGGATACAAGCACATCACGTGGAATGTGGTACAAAGGGCGTACATTAAGTACATACATTTAAACAATATAGCATTCAGACAGTATACTATACAAAGCGGTACGATACAACAAAATGTTGTTCTTTGCCTATATCACATGGTTTATTTAATCGTTTCGGAAATAATGGTTCAATATATCCATTTTATCTCAACAGTTCAAAACGGGCAAAACAGTACGGGATGCGAGCACAGGGATCAGGAATATAGTCAATTATTTAAAAAGACTAAAACCATGTCATAAGTGATATAGTACGAAAAGCATGCATTTAAATAATTGCATTTAAATCGTATGGCATTCAAAACAAATCAGTAGATCAAGGGACAGTATCAAAACAGTGTCAGAAGTTACTCACAAACTTTACGCTTATTTCCTTGCATAAATAATCCGATAACCTCCAGGTACGTCAGGCATCTCCATGTATATCTTGAATAATAATCATCAATCACAGACAGATCAGAACTCATCCATTCAGGTCTCATTCGTCATCTTAGGTATCTATTGGATTACCTAAGATAGCCTAGTAGCCTATCGCCCTTCCATTGGGTCTCACCCGAGGCTATTTCATTCTTTAATTAGGCTTAGCAGTTATTAGGATTATATCCTAAGTCATTTAGACTTCAATTGTTATCAGTTAGGCACTCATTCAACCTTAGGGGCAAAATGGTAAATTTACCATTTTTGTCCCGGACCCTGTCGTGGTCTTCGGAATAGTCTTTATATCTTAAGTACAAAGTTCTACGTCCTTTGGACTCCAATCGGTATCAGTTAGGTTCTCATTTTAACCATAGGGGCAATGGTAATTTTGCCATTCTTATCCCGGACCCTGTTATGGTCCTTAGAATATCCCATATATCGTATATATGAAGTTTTAAGTCTTTTAGACTTTAATCGGTATCAGTTAGGTACTTATTTAGTCTTAGGGGCAAAATGGTAATTTTGTCATTTTTGCCCCGGACCCTATCATGGTCCTCAGAACGTCCCATATATCTCATGTATAAATTTGTAAGTCCCTTGGACTTCATTTGGTATCTGCTTTAGATCGTCGGGACACATCGGTCATTTCTCGTTTTACGCATTGACTGTCTCGGAGTCTTAATCAGCCCTTCAGTGTTCATAATTATCCCTATGATAATTTTTTAGATCAGTTTGACCTTTATTCGACCTCTACTTTGCACTTACAGTGCTCAGGGGTATTTTGGTCATTTTACGTTTTGTGTAATTCTAACCCCGATTCGTCATCTAATCAAGTATACAGTCTCACCAGTGTCTGGGCTCCTACCGGTATCAGTTTCGTCCCAATTGGACTTTGTTTAGGTCTCGTACGGTATCAGGGGTAATTTGGTAATTTCATGTGTCATATTTTTCGGCACGTCAGTTCATAAAATGGATCTCACCATTGGGTCCAGAGCGTCCAACATAGTGAAATTGGACTGTCTGTTATGTTTAATCGGCCCTGGGTATCATTAAGGGCAACTCGGTCATTTACACCTACGTGTCTGTATTTTTCGGGACCTCGGTTCATTAAACAGACCTCACCGTTGAGTTCAGAATGCCCGAGGTAGACAAAATAGGCTATCTGATATTTTTATTTGGGTCTGGGTACCATCAGGGGCAGTTCGGTCATTTATCACTTACGGGTCTGTATTTTTCGGGACTGTATTTCCAAAATCGGACTGTACCATTGAGTCCAGAATGCTTGAAATAGTGAAAATACACTATTTATTTAATTTATTTGGACTCCGTTTGACATATTTAATGTCCAGGGGTAAAATTATAATTTTACCTATTTAATAAAATAATTAAATAATTATTTTATTATTTAATTAATTTATTCAGGGCTTAAATGTATAATTTTTTTCCAAAATCTGGGCCACTGTATAATATCCCAAAACTGTTGGGGGTCAATATGAAATTTTAGAAAGTTGTGGGGCCAAAACAGAATTTAATAAAATATAGGTTCAGAACCGTTTGGTTCTAGGGTTCAGAAAGTGAACCGGCCCAAATTTCCCTAAACCATCCGGTCTAGTTACCTTCAGAGAACCGGGATATGATATCCCTCTTATCCCCAATTGGCCCCTATCCGTGTTTAGGTTATGCCCCCAAATCAATTTCAATTTGTTAAGCCCGTAACCAAACAAGCCTGATTCCAATTTAAAACAAATCAGTTTACAAACGGTGCCGTTCTAATAAATGGGGTGGCACGTTCATACATTGACACGTGTATGAGTCAGCTCAGGCTTGGCTCGGTCAACTCGGCCGAGTCAACTCCATCTTCCCCATCTAATCCCCATTTCTCAACCATTTTCAACACGGTTTGTTGCTACATAATCCCTATGACATGTAGTTTCATCCCCCGTTCAATAAAATCAGTTTAAAACACTCTAATCAAAAATGGCATTTGATGACCGAACCTGCAACCGACTTGTTAGAGGGGTTGCATGGGGTTTTAGGGTCGCGGGTTGGTGGTTTTAGGATCCCAAGAAGGTCTAGATCAGTTCTAGACCATCAAAACTCAGTTTTATGGAGGTTGAATCAGACCCAGTTTTGAAGGTGGTCATCCATGGTGGATGGGTCACGGCTCTGGGTTTCAAGCTGTCTCGGTTCCAGGTTTTCATGCCAAGTTCAAGTTGATGCATTTTAAGCTTCATGCATGCATTTCATTAGCCTCAATTAATCAAGACAGTAAACGGCTTAAGGGAAAAATTCAGAAATTGGTGTCTTACCTTTTGACAGTGGCTACCTCCTCCATGGCTCGGTTCAGGCTTGTTCATGGCTTGATCCAGGTTGCCCCAGTGCAGCCGTGCCCTCAGTCCTCCTCTTTGTGCATCACATTCCATGGATACACACACAAATCATGCACACAAGCTTATGTATACACATGCAGGCAGCCTCCAAATTTCTTTCTATTTCTCTCAATGGCAGGTCTGACTCACACTCACAAGCAGTTTTTTGGACTCCAATTCTGAGACACACCATCACAACATATACAAGTATATGTCTATATTTTATAAATTATGTTGTTGCATGGTCTCTCATTGGGTGGAATGGTGGTCCAATCAGATTTAGTCTGCCTATATATATATATATATATTACATATTTTATATATCATATATGACTGCATGAAACCCCATTGGTCCATTTGGGTGGCAGCTTGGGGCAACTTTGAATATATATACAATTTAGTTGTATATATATGCACAAAGTAATGGCAGCCCAGTTGGTAAATTTTTGAGAAAAATTCATTCCCTCTCAAAGGTCAAGGGTTCATTTCCCTTGGCCTCCCATTTGCCCCTTTTTCTTCACCATTTTGGGCTAAGGCCCTGTTTGGCTGCACATTAATTCAGTTTTTGATGTTTGCCTCATAACTTTCATTCCGTAACTCCTTTTTTGATGCGGTTTGTTCCGAGAGTTTTATATTTCAGTTATCTTCAGTGTCAGAGGTTTCGTGTCATTTATTAATTATTCGGGATTTCCGTGGTTAATTAATTCGAATTCCAACAGTGTTAAGTTGACATTATTTCACCTAATTAATTGGTAATTAGGTTCGGGTATTGTACCCTATTCTCGAACATGTTTTAATTGTTTTATCGGTCTATCTTGACCGTCGGGAGATTAGGGTTAATTCCCTTAATTATTCTCTGAGCTGGTATTAATTAATAATTAATATTTAATTATTAATTATACAGGATCGGGGTGTTACAACTGCGTCCTCCAGTATTGGTGTCATGCACTATGCCTCGACATAGTCATGATAGAAACTGGTCCTCTTACTTGGGACATGACCCCTTACTTGAGTCATAGTAGGTATCTAGATAGAGTTTGTGATTGAGCATAAATCCGGTACTAATAAATATCAAGATCATGCTATTATCCACGGAAGAGAATATGGATCATAACTGGTTTAAGGCAACATAATATAACTATAGTTTTTTACAGCTATGTTACCGGGCTGCTGAGAACAACAACATTTGGCCCCTCTTGGCCCTACGTACAAGTGTACAAAATAGTCTTTTGCACAAATGTACAGGAACTCATGATCAAAATACAACATCATCAATAAATATAGAAACTCATGAGCAAGATACAACATCATCAATAAATATAGGAACTCATGAGCAAGATACAATATAATCAATAAATATAGGAACTCATGAGCAAGATACAATATAATCGCTAAGCTATTCCATTGATAGGCAAATATCATATAAGTGGAATAATAGAGAATCTGATACGATAATAAATAACTGAGAGTACAAATGCGTATAAAAAGAACTGTGACATGGCTGAGTGTACTACATGCAGAGGTTGCATATTACTTACCTTCTACTATTCCTTGAAAAGTCAAGCTACCTTTCCCTTTCCTTTTTGACGCTACTGTCATTCGAAAGATATTACTTAGTCTATAACCGAAATCAGTCTTTGATATGTATCAAAATATATCTCATGGCTATATGTATTTTATTTTTTAAGTTGGACACCGTCATCGAGTCCGGAACGTCGAATAAAATTATTTTAGGTTTTTACAGATTTCAATTTGGACTCTTGGACTGAAAAGGTCAAAATGGTCATTGTCACGCCCCAAATTCCAGCGAACCCGAGGCGTGAGTAACGAGACAAAAAGAAATAAAATAATAAAGGAATAAAAGATAATTAAGGACGATCTCATACATTCTACATGCTGTTTTGATACATACATAAGGTCTGGTCATTTGTTCACAACATACAAAATAAAATACAGTCTCGGGCTTATGCCCTTACACAATATCAAAAGCGTCCCTTGGGCCCAACATAATCCCCAATCAGACCGTCTCTATGTCTCGTACAGCTGGGACATCATCTGAAATGTTTGCCCCACTAAAGGGGTCAGCTCAACATGCTGGTACAATATAATGCTAATGCAAGAAACAAAACTAAGGTCGTGGCATGTGCAAGTGTACAGTTATTTCTATATGGCATTCGATATCATGATGGCAGTATATAAACAGTATACAGTATATGAGTAGTATGCGTGACACACCCATGCAACTCTATGCCACCCATGTCTCATGATACGGTCATTCTCCGCTGGCATGAGTACCGCCACTTATGTCTCGCTTCACGGTCCGGAATCCGTCAGGCTTGCAAGTACCTAATGGCCGATTTTGGATTTTTCACCACAGGATCTGCACCCTCATAATGCAAAGCACCAAGTGCTTACCCACGCCATGTCCAAGGAATCACACTATGCCAATATGCTCTGATCTCATCATGTCATAATGCAATCTCAATGATGCATCTCATTCATACATAAAACATGCTTTCAAGTACATATTTCATAATGTCAACAGTTCTCCAAGCATGTGATTCACACACTACACTAACACATTCAATATACACATAATCATCTTCCACATCATCACCCAACATCAGCAAGATAGCATAGAACACATAAGCATGTAAACATTCAAGCAACAAGTGAACAATCAAGGCAGCAAATCAAGTATTCCTAATCTTAATTCTATTTCTTACTTAGCACAATATATCGTACCTGATAATCGATCTCAAAGCGGGAAAGTGTACTCGTAGTGTAGTGGAATCACTGTAAGAACGTCGAAGGTCAGATCACCTTCTCTTTGCCTTTCCGTGTCCCTAAAATCATAACATGTGACTCAGTTTAATTGTTACTTGAATTATGCTATTCATCAAATTTTATGTCTTTATTTTATAAGTTTTCATCTTGTCAAATTAAACTCTACTATTGTGTCCAAAACGTCGAAGAAAATAGGTTTAGGCTTTCGTGGAATTCAATTCGAACATCCTAGCTTAAAAGGGCAAAATGGACATTTTACACCTTTACGGGTCTTCACATTTCGAGGACCTCTTTTCACAAATCGGACTCTACGGTTGAGTTCAGAATGCTCTAGATAATAAAGTTTCACTATTTGTTTACTAAATTTGGAGTTCGTTTGACTGTGTTTTAACTCAGGGGTATTTTGGTAATTTTTAAGGGTTCCACGGGTCTTTTATTTTTCGGGACCTCGTATCGCGTCACAGACCTCACCGTTGGTCTTAGTAGGTCCAAGATAATAAGAAAACATATAAGACTTGCCTCGTTTGGACTCAGGGACATTTTGGTATATTTAATGTAATTAAATTAATTTAATTAATTAAATACCTTAAACATATATTATATATATTTATTCAATGCAAAGAGGGTCACAGGATTCTCCTGTCTCACACTGGTCTCATGCGCCTTTGACCCCAGTCGCCACCAGGGTTCAATCCCTGGCAGCCGCAACTCCCCCTTTTTCTTTTCTCTTTTATTTATTTTTTTTTTTCATTCTGTTTCCCCCCCCCATTGGGCCCAACTAAACCGGCCCAATCTCCCTTCTTAAATCCCATGACAACAGGCCCAAGGGTTCCTCTTCTAATTAAAACAAGAGAGGCCCAATCAGCCCTAACCCAAAAAAATTGAAACAGGCCCAAACAACAGGCCCAACTCGCCCCTCTCTCCCACGCTTTTCCGGCCTGCACGCCGGTTGTCTTCCCCGAATGGATTCCGGCCATCTCGCCGGAAAACTGCAACTCTTCTTCCCTCATTTCCCCCACATTTTACGTCCAAATTTCCTTATTTTTATACCGAATAAATTCTGAAATTCTAGGCAACAATTTAGAGTATATTTCAGCCCCTAAACTAACCGGTTCTCCGACCTGCGCACCCAAGCTTCCAGCCAAAACCCAGTTTCCGGCCAGCTGGTTTTTCCCTTATTTCTCGATCGTTCGTCTACTGTTTTGACCCATTTAATTTTCTAAAAATTTCAGCAACTCTCCTCCACCATTCCCCACCATCCATTTGAGGTTTAATACATAAAATAATAACCCTCTTAACCATGGCTGAAGCCTGCAACTACTTATTTCTCCCTCGTTTCTAACTCATTTCAATTCATTCTTTTTGCAAAATGATCCACATTGCATATGCTACAAGTGCCTAAAATTAAATCAGACCAACATGCCAAAAAATGAAAAATCAGACCGAGACACTTACCAACTTTCTGGATTTTTTTCTCTAGTGCCGACCCTTCCTCCTCTCTTCTGTTCCACCTCGGTTCCAAGCTCCAAAGTCCCTCTCTCTCTCTCTCTCTCTCTCTCTCTCTCTCTCTCCTCTATTTCTTTCTGATTTTCCTTTTTCCTAGCCAACGTATACACACACATGCATAGGTACTCCCTCACGCAACCACCTGCCACGGCCACACTTGTTTGAGTGTAATACACTCAAGCTCACACACACACACACTCTGCTACCCGCAGACACACACACACAGTCACACACCTGACATATATATATATATACATATAATTTAACAATTTAAATACACACTTACACATACATACATAGATACATACACATCACATGCATACATGTATATTCATATATTCACACAACTCATTATAATAATAATAATAATTAATAATAAATAAAAAAAATTTCATTCCAAAAAAAAAAAAAAAATCTAGGTCTTTACAATATACACCCACTTGCACACACAAAATCAGATTATGTACATATGTACATATACACATATAATTATACACACATACATATAACACATGTATGATACACACATCTCACAATCCTTATATATGCATTAACAAATCAAAAAGATAAAAAATAAAAAAAATAAAAATAAAAATAATTACTTAAATTAAAGAACAGGAAAATTAATTTATTCCAAAAAAAAAAAAATTTCCGGGTCTTTACATCCTTCCCTCCTTAAAGAAATTTCGTCCCGAAATTTAAAATAAAACACATCAAAGATCAAACAACTCGGGATACCTAGTGCGGACCTCGGCCTCACGCTCCCAAGTAGCCTCCTCAACCCCATGGTGGTTCTAACGAACCTTGACCAAGGGGATGGTCCTGCCTCGCAAAATCTGGTCCCTCGAGTCTAATATCTCTACGGGTTTCTGGTCATAGGAAGCATCGCCCTCTAGCTGAAGATCTATCCAATCTAATACATGGGAGGGGTCAGGCTGGTACTTCTTCAGCATCGACACATGAAAGACATCATGAACTCCTGATAGCTGCGGTGGTGAGGCCAGCTTATAAGGCCACCTCACCAACCCTCCCAAGAATCTCAAAAGGGTCTATAAATCGTGGCGACAGCTTCTCACTGCGCCCAAATCTCCTCAAACCTCGTCGGGGGGTATCTTGAGGAACACATGGTCCTCAACCTCGAATGACAAGGGCCGCCGCCTCCTATCTGCATAACTCCTCTGGCGACTCTGGCTGTCAACAATCGCTGCTTGATCACTTGTATCTTGTCTGCGGTCTCACGGACTAAGTTGAGTCCCAGAACAACCATCTCCCTTACCCCAGTCCAACACACCGGTGAACGACACGACCTACAGTACAACGCTTCAAATGGTGCCATCTCAATACTGAACTGATAGTTACGGTTGTAGGCAAACTCTACCAAAGCAAGGTGATCCTCTTAGTTACCCCTGAAGTCCATAACGCAGTCTATAAGCCTGTCCTCTAGGATCTGAATGGTACTCCCTGACTGACCATCAGTCTGGGGATGAAAGGTAGTACTAACTTAGCTGAGTCCCTAAGGCTGTCTGGAGGCTCTGCCAGAACCGGGCAGTAAAACTTGGGTCCCCGTCAAAAACAATGGATACTGGAACCCCATGTAGTCGTACAATTTCTCGACATAGTAATAAAAGATCAATGCAAAATGCATTGTAACATGTAAACTTGCAGCCTTACCTATGGATCACTCACCTCTCCCTCAACCAAGCGATGTGGGATGCATTACCTCCTCCCATTACCATCTCCCCCGTAGGCTTCGCCTTACCGGCAGGCGTGCAGCAGCGTGCAGACATCTCCACACTCCCTGCTAGGGTCTGGTGCTAATCCCATCTGTAACGACTCACTCCACATGGCACAACACATAATGAAATCCTCAAAACACATTGGCTCATCAATGCCAATCCCTTTCAATTTCCATCCAAGTATCACGACTCACCTCAACAATTCAACACAATAAAAAGTAAAGGAGACTCCTCACTGTTCACAAGGATACCCCAAGGTCTCTCGCACATGTGATATTATCTAACCTGCCTCAATTTAATCCATGAAATCACCTAGTGATTTATCCCAATGGCATAAATACACATTATCCGCACCACAATGCAATCTCATCATACAGTATTTTCTAAGTACCCTAATTACTCACAAGATATCAACAGTACAGTCTAAAAGTAAGGCTATCATCTCCCACCTTAGTCTATATATAACCGAGACTAAGTGTCATGTACTAATAAGGACTAGCCTATTCATTTCATGTACGCATATATCGATTGGGTATACAAGTGTAGACAGTGTAGTTTATGTACTCTAATCATGAAACTTAAGTCAATATACCAAGGTTCAGAAGAATAAAACATTAGTGAAACTCTTCACCAATTTCTACTACGAACATATATCAATTTTTTTTTCACACATATGCATCCACACACATATATAAATACGTTTAAGCATTCTTTTATACATGCATTAATAACAACCAGTCTGTATAAAGAAAAAAAATAAAGTTATAATCGCAACACTATAACGGTCACTAAACTAGCATGCTTATATAGAGTAAACGTACAACATTCAATAGCTAACACGTAGCTTACCACATCAGCACCCAGTACAAAATTTCATCCCAGGAATACACATATACATAAATAGGCACATAATCTGTTGTACAGGTAACCAAGCATATTCCCAACCTTACGGATATCCAAGCTCATAGCCTATCTCACTGGCAACAGGCATATAGTCTACTGTTTAATCTCATTCGTTATACTGTATAAAGGCAAGCATTGAATCCTAGATCATCAATAACCAAGTATACCCCACATTGTATAATTTCACAAATAAGGTAACAAGCACTCCTCTAATTATGTAATCCAAACCAACCCAATTCAACTTAAAGTCTAACCTCTCTTAACCCACAATAAAGTCAATCTAAAAAGGATCTATGGACACCCCATGAAATAAAGAAAATATCTCCCTCAGGAGTACACACTGTCTCTCTTTCCCCGTACCGGCTTATACTCGTCTAAAGTGTAAATAACCGATCCATCTCCAACATAATACCAATACTAAACGCATCAAATAAGATGAAGAATCCAAATAAGGCCTGCGGTCAGCTACCTCTATCGAGTAATCTCTACCGATTCTCGTCAGTATCACTCTACCCCCTAATGTCATGTCAACATAGTAATTATGAATGGATGAGATGTACTATAGTCTATTAGTATGCTAGTCCATAAACTAAACACAACAAAAAAAATGTACCTCAAGACTCTGAAGGTCCAAAAAAAAAAATATAGGTGACTCTAGGCTAACTACTGCATAACGCCACTCTGAGTGATCTGGTCCTGCCTATCACCCCTCTGACTGAGAGTCCTGACACTCAATGCTGTAGGTGCATGCTGAAAATACGGTGCCGGAGGTCCCTGACCCAATAGTGGCCGTGGCAGAGGCACTTGGGTATACTGATAGAAATGTGGCTCCTCTAAGTCCTGGGAAATCGGCCTCTGAGGACAATTGGTCCTAACATGGCCAGCCTGCTGGCATACAAAACAAAGTCGTGGAGTCCCCCGTCCTTGACTCTGTACTGGTGATGGGAATGACTCCTGACTAGACTCGATCCTCTGTCTCAAGCTGGGGTCCCTCAAAGGACAAGTGACCATCTTGTGGCCAGGCTGTCCACAAATAAAACAAATAATGGTCCCTTGGGATGTGTATGTGAATGTGGAAGAAGCACCAGTCCGGAACCTCTTCAATAGCCTCCTACCAGTGTGAGTATAGGCGGGTATAGATATCTGTGCAGCAGCAGCATGGGCTCGAGACCTCTTCGATGGCCTCTTACCGGTGTATATTGGGGTAGACCTAGGGATCTGTGCTAGAGTCGCCTCGCTCTGGGTTTGAGGCTCTCTGACTCCTCTAAGCTCAGCCAACTCTCTCTCAGCCCTGACCGCTCTCGTCACTACCTCCTGTATAGTGTGAAGGCATTCCCGCATAATAGTCGCTACGTCCCCAGAACCACTAGTCTGCCCTACCTCCACTGGAGCAGGTGTAAAAGTGACGACCTCCTCAACTGCAACATCTGCCGAAGCAGCAGCTTGGGGCCAACTATGCCACGGTGGTGCAGTGGTCCTAGGCTCATCGTGTCTAGGTGGTATAAGTCTGGGAGTAGCTTGTCTCGGTGGCATGTCTACAAGTTCAAAGAGAAGAAAAAATTAATACCCCATTGGACACAGGTGTTAAAAGAACATTAAGTAGGTACTTTTCAACACTTCACAATTTCGAAGTAACAACCACAATATATCATGACACACTTGCCTAATCAATACCTACATAACTAATGTCGACCATCGCCACCCGTTTGTTACACTAAACAATTTATACCGAGTTCTAACATAGCTCTCTACTAAGAAGGATTTTTACCTAAACAATGTAATACGCGCATACTTAAACATTTGAACACCAGCAAGGTTTAGCTCCCAGTGAATACTATCTAAAACAATACATCTCTCAACAACCAGGGTTTAACACAAGAGCAACTTTAAAAATCTAAGGATAAACACTCTAACTATCCATCTATACACACAAGGCTCCACAAGTCCGAATCCTTATTCTAGCATTTTAAGGTTTGATGTGTCTTTTATTATCTCTTACTTTTATAGCTAGGTGATAACCTTTCATGGATTACAGCTCCTTTCATTACTTGCTGATGGGGTACCATCCATCAACTGTAACTCAAGACCTGAGACCAATCCAGTTTGTATAAATATCATAGTCATAGTACTATAATCCCTGAAAATTGGTTACTAACGTAGCACACTCATACAGAATCCCCGAACAACAGTCAACCGGGTAAACAACTAGGTTCACAACCTGTCTCCTAAGTAACTAGGCATAATGTCTATCGTATAGATAACTAAGTGTACAACCCACACCTCAAATGACTAGGCACACCGTCTATCCCCTAAAGTATACGGTCTATCATATTGACATGTGTTTCTAATCTTAGTCAACCCCCACAAAAAAAAATAATTCGTATGCTCCCTATCTACCGGGAAATCAAGCATAGTGCATACTCGTGCACACCAATGCGACATGTGTATATATAAAATATTTGAGCTAAAAGCTCAGTCATGTTCTTATCAGCAACTAGGGAGTACGTATAGCATGTCACAACGTACACTTAACGAATTCTCACACCTTATACATGTCATGCATCTCTCTACATTAAATCACATAATCATGCATCATAACATATCATCAATCAACACGTAATCACAACAAGTCATGCATCAGGACATATGATCACATAACACATAAGGCCCTACCGCATGCCACTACAGTTCACACTAAGTCATCACTTCTACTCTAGGGTCTCATGGTGTTTTAACAACACCCCACGGTCTCTAGGTATTCGAACCTAAGCTCTGATACCACGTTGTCACGCCCCAAATTCCAGCGAACCCGAGGCGTGAGTAACGAGACAAAAAGAAATAAAATAATAAAGGAATAAAAGATAATTAAGGACGATCTCATACATTCTACATGCTATTTTGATACATACATAAGGTCTGGTCATTTGTTCACAACATACAAAATAAAATACAGTCTCGGGCTTATGCCCTTACACAATATCAAAAGCGCCCCTTGGGCCCAACATAATCCCCAATCAGACCGTCTCTATGTCTCGTACAGCTGGGACATCATCTGAAATGTTTGCCCCACTAAAGGGGTCAGCTCAACATGCTGGTACAATATAATGCTAATGCAAGAAACAAAACTAAGGTCGTGGCATGTGCAAGTGTACAGTTATTTCTATATGGCATTCGATATCATGATGGCAGTATATAAACAGTATACAGTATATGAGTAGTATGCGTGACACACCCATGCAACTCTATGCCACCCATGTCTCATGATACGGTCATTCTCAATGTAAAGACCCGGAAAAATTTTTTTTTTTTGGAATAAATTAATTTTCCTGTTCTTTAATTTAAGTAATTATTTTTATTTTTATTTTTTTATTTTTATCTTTTTGATTTGTTAATGCATATATAAGGATTGTGAGATGTGTGTATCATACATGTGTTATATGTATGTGTGTATAATTATATGTGTATATGTACATATGTACATAATTTGATTTTGTGTGTGCAAGTGGGTGTCTATTGTAAAGACCTAGATTTTTTTTTTTTTTTTTTGGAATGAAATTTTTTTTATTTATTATTAATTATTATTATTATTATAATGAGTTGTGTGAATATATGAATATACATGTATGCATGTGATGTGTATGTATCTATGTATGTATGTGTAAGTGTGTATTTAAATTGTTAAATTATATGTATATATATATATGTCAGGTGTGTGACTGTGTGTGTGTGTCTGCGGGTAGCAGAGTGTGTGTGTGTGTGAGCTTGAGTGTATTACACTCAAACAAGTGTGGCCGTGGCAGGTGGTTGCGTGAGGGAGTACCTATGCATGTGTGTGTATACGTTGGCTAGGAAAAAGGAAAATCAGAAAGAAATAGAGGAGAGAGAGAGAGAGAGAGAGAGAGAGAGAGAGGGACTTTGGAGCTTGGAACCGAGGTGGAACAGAAGAGAGGAGGAAGGGTCGGCACAAAGAAAAAAATCCAGAAAGTTGGTAAGTGTCTCGGTCTGATTTTTCATTTTTTGGCATGTTGGTCTGATTTAATTTTAGGCACTTGTAGCATATGCAATGTGGATCATTTTGCAAAAAGAATGAATTGAAATGAGTTAGAAACGAGGGAGAAATAAGTAGTTGCAGGCTTCAGCCATGGTTAAGAGGGTTATTATTTTATGTATTAAACCTCAAATGGATGGTGGGGAATGGTGGAGGAGAGTTGCAGAAATTTTTAGAAAATTAAATGGGTCAAAACAGTAGACGAACGATCGAGAAATAAGGGAAAAACCAGTTGGCCGGAAACTGGGTTTTGGCCGGAAGCTTGGGTGCGCAGGTCGGAGAACCGGTTAGTTTAGGGGCTGAAATATACTCTAAATTGTTGCCTAGAATTTCAGAATTTATTCGGTATAAAAATAAGGAAATTTGGACGTAAAATGTGGGGGAAATGAGGGAAGAAGAGTTGCAGTTTTCCGGCGAGATGGCCGGAATCCAGTCGGGGAAGACAACCGGCGTGCAGGCCGGAAAAGCGTGGGAGAGAGGGGCGAGTTGGGCCTGTTGTTTGGGCCTGTTTCAATTTTTTTGGGTTAGGGCTGATTGGGCCTCTCTTGTTTTAATTAGAAGAGGAACCCTTGGGCCTGTTGTCATGGGATTTAAGAAGGGAGATTGGGCCGGTTTAGTTGGGCCCAATGGGGGGGAAACATAATGAAAAAAAAAAAAAAAAAAAAGAGAAAAGAAAAAGGGGGAGTTGCGGCTGCCAGGGATTGAACCCTAGTGGCGACTGGGGTCAAAGGCGCGTGAGACCGTGTGAGACAGGAGAATCCTGTGACCCTCTTTGCATTGAATAAATATATATAATATATGTTTAAGGTATTTAATTAATTAAATTAATTTAATTACATTAAATACACCAAAATGTCCCTGAGTCCAAACGAGGCAAGTCTTATATGTTTTCTTATTATCTTGGACCTACTAAGACCAACGGTGAGATCTGTGACGCGATACGAGGTCCCGAAAAATAAAAGACCCGTGGAACCCTTAAAAATTACCAAAATACCCCTGAGTTAAAACACAGTTAAACGAACTTCAAATTTAGTAAACAAATAGTGAAACTTTATTATCTAGAGCATTCTGAACTCAACCGTAGAGTCCGATTTGTGAAAAGAGGTCTCGAAATGTGAAGACCCTGTAAAGGTGTAAAATGTCCATTTTGCCCTTTTAAGCTAGGATGTTCGAATTGAATTCCACGAAAGCCTAAACCTATTTTCTTCGACGTTTTGGACACAATAGTAGAGTTTAATTTGACAAGATGGAAACTTATAAAATAAAGACATAAAATTTGATGAATAGCATAATTCAAGTAACAATTAAACTGAGTCATATGTTATGATTTTAGGGACACGGAAAGGCAAAAAGAAGGTGATCTGACCTTCGGCGTTCTTACAGTGATTCCACTATACTACGAGTACACTTTCCCTGTTTGAGATCGATTATCAGGTACGATATATTGTGCTAATTAAGAAATAGAATTAAGATTAGGAATACTTGATTTGCTGCCTTGATTGTTCACTTGTTGCTTGAATGTTTACATGCTTATGTGTTCTATGCTATCTTGCTGATGTTGGGTGATGATGTGGAAGATGATTATGTGTATATTGAATGTGTTAGTGTAGTGTGTGAATCACATGCTTGGAGAACTGTTGACATTATGAAATATGTACTTGAAAGCATGTTTTATGTATGAATGAGATGCATCATTGAGATTGCATTATGACATGATGAGATCAGAGCATATTGGCATAGTGTGATTCCTTGGACATGGCGTGGGTAAGCACTTGGTGCTTTGCATTATGAGGGTGCAGATCCTGTGGTGAAAAACCCAAAATCGGCCATTAGGTACTTGCAAGCCTGACGAATTCCGGACCGTGAAGCGAGACATAAGTGGCGGTACTCATGCCAGCGGAGAATGACCGTATCATGAGACATGGGTGGCATAGAGTTGCATGGGTGTGTCACGCATACTACTCATATACTGTATACTGTTTATATACTGCCATCATGATATCAAATGCCATATAGAAATAACTGTACACTTGCACATGCCACGACCTTAGTTTTGTTTCTTGCATTAGCATTATATTGTACCAGCATGTTGAGCTGACCCCTTTAGTGGAGCAAACATTTCAGATGATGTCCCAGCTGTACGAGACATAGAGACGGTCTGATTGGGGATTATGTTGGGCCCAAGGGGCGCTTTTGATATTGTGTAAGGGCATAAGCCCGAGACTGTATTTTATTTTGTATGTTATGAACAAATGACCAGACCTTATGTATGTATCAAAACAGCATGTAGAATGTATGAGATCGTCCTTAATTATCTTTTATTCCTTTATTATTTTATTTCTTTTTGTCTCGTTACTCACGCATCGGGTTCGCTGGAATTTGGGGCGTGACAGTCATTTTATACTTTTACGTGTCTTTTATTTTCAGGACCTGTTTTCATCATTTGGACTTTACCATTGAGTTCGGAATGCCCTTTATTGCTTCTGTTATGTTTATATATGATGATGTATGTGGTCACATATTAGTTGCACTGATGATAGTTTAACAAGATGATCAGGTCTAGGTTCGGTAAACGGACTGGAACCGTAGGCCATGAGTAACATATTCTTGTTACTTATGGCCTACGGTTAGAAGTGTGAACGTTGTTAAAACCATAAGTCACTTTTTTTTTTTACAAGTAGAGGTAAAAGTTTTTTTGGGTATGTAGTATAGGTAAAAGTAAGGTAACCAATATCTTATATTCAATCTCACATATCAAGAGAGTATGATAAAGAAATTGAATTTTTGGGTTGGTGGCAATCTAAGAGTTCTATAACTTTGAGATCAAAGTAATTGGCAGGATAAATCCATTCTTCAATTCCACTCTACTATAACCCATTACTTCATATAAGTGGAAAGTAATACAAATATTTTCAATCATATATATGAAAATATGATGTAAGAAGCACCATTGAAGGGATTACAAACATTTCCAAAAATTTAACCAACACTATTGATGCATCCCAAATTGTAGTTCCTAGATGCTTGGAATTAGGATCCTACCACAATTACAACAAATTAGCATTTATCAACAAAACTATAATAGATAGGCTAGAGAATTAAGATAAAAGATGTGATATTAAAAAATCTATACCAGGAACTTGATGCTTAGTAGCTGTAGTAATAAATATAGATGTGTAGATCCATTTTTCATCAGATGGTTGAAATGGCAAGCCCTCAATTGTCACAAGAGAAAACTTTCCCACTACGCTTCAAAACGTAAAACCCATTCGACCTGTTAAAGTAATGAACCAATCCCAACCACCATCAACCTTCAATAGTGTCGACACCGCACGCAATGCAGCCGCAATGTTAGTTGACAAGGTTGCTACCAAGTAGACACCCTAATTAGCAACTGAAGCACAGAATAAGCTGCAATAGCTGTTGAAACTCCAACCATATACCTGGTTGGCACAAATTCACAAAAGTCAACAACTTCTAATCATTTAAGACACATTTTTAAACTGTCTTGCCCTCAAACAAACAGTGTCACTAATATTTTTCAGCTACATTACAGCTCCTATAACAGCAGTACATCCAAGAGAGCATTTGTTGAATACTTGTGAAACAAATAATTTTCACAAACCCAATATCTTCAAATCTGTATTATAAGTCTCAAAACTAATCTTTTGGTGTAGCAACTACAACTAAACATTAAGATAAGAAATACTATGTTCATAATAACTAATAAGAAAATCCAACTACATTCAAATCAAATGTCCTACGTTAAACACAACCATTCAACATGAGTAAATTGTTCCATAACAACATAAATAAAAATAATACAAATTAGACTCCAATATCCTTCAGCACTCCCAAAAGATTTCAACCTACATAAAGAATTAACACAAATTAGATCATGCACTGTATTAAAAATAATATTGAATATATTTCAAGGTGACTAATCATACAAGTATAAGAAGTAATACCATAACCACTAGGGTAGAATAATCTCCACATGAGACGACTTTTCTCGCTACAAAATAGAAGTAATAATTGTTCATAAGTTTGATTAACCATAAAATCAACTACAAATTACAACAAAAAAAATAATATATAAGAAATATTTTATTTACTTCTAAACCCTTCTTCGGCTCATGAAGTACACGTACCCAATCAGCACCACAAAGTAAAACTTGTACTGTTTCAAGCAATATGATGCACGATAAGGATCAATAACTCTACCACCAGCACTAAAAATAGACTCTGAAGCCACTAATGTAATAGGAATTGACAATATTTCGCATGCCATCTTCGACAATATATAGAACTTGAGAGTGTTTGCTTTCCACCACTCCATGATATCGAAATTATTTGTTGAACCCTCAGCACAAATAAAGACACTCTCGTCCAAGTAGATGTCCAAGTCAGATTTAGAAGGTTGAATGGTATCAACAGTCCTAATAACATAAGATTGAATTAGAGAACTCCCAGACACAATTTTTTTTCCAATGTCATGATCACCACTACCACTGGATGAACCAATTTCTCAAGCTTTTCCCTGACCACCTTCACCCTGTACAGTGTGTGTTACAGCATGAGTAACAACATACTTATTATAGATTTCATACAAAACTTGCTTCACAGTGACAATATTCCTATTGGCTTCTGCTTCAGGATATATCTCTGGAAAGCAATAGTTAACAATAATCATTTTGTATCTTGGATCTAAAACTGCAACAATTACCATCAACAAGTAACATTCACTCCAATATTTGTCAAACTTGGCTTTCATCATTGAAGCCATTGCTTGAATAAATTAATTATCATCAACAAACTTCTCATTTAAGATTACTATTATCCTCCAAAGCTCAAAAAGGAATAAGTTAGTAGTTGGATACTCAGTTCTTGATATGATGTTGGTAACTACATTAAAAATTTTCAAGAAATCACATACATGCTCTACTTTTACCTAATCTTCAACACTTGCCACGTAAATAAAACCTGCATCTTTGTCTTGGTATCTTGGGAACACTTCTATAAATTTCAATGCAGTAGCCAACATCATATATGTGTTATTCCAACGGGTAGGACAATCTAAAATCAACTTCTTTGAAGACAACTGCAATTGCTTTGCTATATCACTAAATTGGATCATTCGAGAGTCCGATGCGATCAAATATTTAACACCTTCCCTATCAATATTCACTATACTTTTTACTTCTTTGATTCCATCTTGCACCAATAAATTGATTATATATGCACAGCAACGCACATGAAAAATCTTTCCACTAAAAGATAACTTCTTCTTTAGTGTAAAGTTGTCTTTCAAAACCCTCAAAGCACATCATTATACTTGGCATTATCCTATTGTAATTGTAGAAACTTTATCTTCAATCCCCCATTCTATGAAACACTTCTGAAGAGCATCAACAATAATAACCCCACTATGAGAAGGTGGCACATGAAAGAAATTCAACACCCGCTTTTGCAATTTCCAATTTGAATCAATAAAATGGCCAGTTACAACCATATAACCAATCTTTTGATTACTCGATTTTCACATGTCTGTCGTTATGTTAACTTTGTTGATACTTTTAAACAATGTCTTTAACTTCTTTTTCTCTATCTCACAAGTGGATATGCAATCATTTTTTTATAGCAGTTCGAGTTATCTTTTGCCAATATGGAGTGTTTGCATTCATGAACTTGTTAAAAATAACATCCTCCATTTGCATAAACGGATACTCATGATATAGTGTCATATGCGAAGCAAGCTCTCTTACCTTGGCACAATTATACTTGAAGTTAGCAATAGATCCCGCACGATCAGATGCAATTGTCTCAACAGATAGTACCATTTGCTTCTTACTAGCAAGTTGATGTTGTGTATAATGCTTCAAGTGCCTATGAAACTGCGTTGTGGCACCCGTTGAAGGATGTTGAATTTTGCTAGGCAATAACTACACTTTGCCTTTTTAGAGTCATCAGTATTGACTCCTTCCTCAAAATCATTCCAAATTGTAGAAGTTCTCTTTCTAGGCTTCCTTTGAAATGCATGCTTGTGAGGGTCAGAATCCTCATTTTGAGTATCTTTTTTCTCATTCTCTATGTTTTCATTGTTGCCCCCATCATTCCCATTGTTCCTCTCATTGGTGCTAATGTCCCCCACATTTATTCTATCTTTATCAATATCTTCCATTAGTGGACTTGTAGAGGTTTTTTCAAATAAAAATAGAGTACAAGAATCTTGTTCTGAAAAGGTAAATCCAGGTTGTCCAGTAGACATATGTATTAACAAGATAAAAAGAAATACTTTCAGCATGACATTATAAAAAAAAAAAAGTAAGTAAATGAAGACATGGAATAAATGATTATATCTATATAGTAGGCCATTTAATAATATTTTAACCGAGATGGAAATCTTATAAACTCACCACAAATGATCAAAGAGAGAAGACCTCTCAGTCTGAAATTACCTCCAAGAACTGATGTAAAGTCCAATATATTCAATCTGTTCACACAATAGATATGGTGTAAACCACAATTACAATAGAACTGATCTTATAATTTCAAAATTACATGAGAAAAAGATAGAGAATAGCATTTGTTCAAAACCCATGTTCCCTCTATTATGAGCATAAAACAATAAACTCCCTGATTTTTTTTTTTTTTGGTTTCAAATGGTGGGAAGAGAGAAATAATGATGAATTAAGTGTAACGATTTGGATAAAGTAAGTTTATATTCACTTGTTATCACATCAATTAATGATGAATTAAGTTTTACAGTACCTAGAATGGACAAACAAGTAAAGATTAATGGAAAGATGAGTGTTGCATTATGGATTAATGATTTTTAATATAAGTGTTGACCTTCTCACTCACATTGAAGAGACTGAACACAGAGATTTAACATAGCAAAACCAATGAGTAGTTGGTCCTTAGCTATCTTTCTAGGGAATTTTTTTTTTTTTTTTTTGGGTCGGAATATTACTAGGAGTTATTAAAGATAAGAGTGTTAGAGTGAAAAGAAAAAAGAGAGAGAATAATCACTTTCATTGGTCAATGTTCTCTCTCTCCCATCTCTCTCTCTCTGTATGTATATATATATATATAGATACACACACATACGCATGCACACAGAGACTTGCAAGAAATAACAATCCAAACAGAAAAAAAAAAAAATTGAAGAAACCCTAGACCAGATGAAGAGAGCCTTGGCATTCCTAGCAGAGAAAAAAAATCAACTAAAAAATGAGGACTTATGGGGTTTTACGATTACCTGATGACGTAGGGATCGGAGGTACCATAGACAAGGAAATCCACGACGCCGTTGATAATACCTTACAAGATTCGGGCGTGGTGAGCTCGTCAAACTTGTGAACAAACACGAAAAAGACCATTTTGTGCTTGGATTAAAGAGTTTAGGCTTTGGATTGAAGAATCTGCTTGAAGAATTTCGTTGGATTGAAGAAGAATCTGCTTGAAGAATCACTTGAAGAGAAGCTGCTTGGGAGTTTGAGAGAGGGCAGAGCTGCTGCAGCTGAAGAATCTGTTATCTGTGCTTGAAGAAACCCTAAACCAGAATCGAGCTTGAAGAAACCTAGACCAAAATTGAGAGTTTGAGAGAGGGAGAGGGTAGAACTGTCGCAGGCCTACAGTGCTTGAAGAAACTAGAAACCCTAGTAGAAAAAATAAAGTATTTATACTAAAAAAAAAAATGAGTCACACGAGCCGAGCTTTAACGAGCTTAAATGAGTTTGTTCACGAGCCTAACGAGTCGAGCCTTCTTTTGACTCGGCTCGGCGGCTCGGCTCATTTAATAAACGAGCATTAATTTGAGCTCGAGCTTGGCTCGTTTATTAATTGAACTGAGTTTGAACGAGCCATAATCGAGCCAAGTTCGAGCTGTTCATGAATGACTCTATTCGTTTGCACCCCTAGTCGCATCGCATACTGTTGGGAGGAGATGAGTGTACAAAGAGGCTAACCTAGGGCTTGAGTTTCTTGGAAAGTACATAGATGATGGCTTTCTCTTCAATCATTATGAGATTTGGTTCGAGTTTAGGCGATCTAAGGCCTAGGGTGCTTAGAATTGAATTTTGTGTGGTTTGATTATCGTTATTTCTGAAACAAATGGTGAAGTGGCAAATTGAATGAGTGCTTTCGGGGCTGCTCCTCATACTCATTCTTTTGGCAAGATTTTTGGAAGCTTGAGTTTCAATGGCATGTTAATACGTCAAAGAGAGATGACTGACAAGAATGAATCATCAGTTTGTTTATGAGAATGGGACCTCGAACAAGGATATTTACAATTATGGATCATCAATTTATGCACAATACTAGGACTAGGACCTACTTTGTCTTTTTGAAACAGAAGGATTATATGTAACTTTTTTTTTTTATTTTTAGGCCATCAACACTGATTATAGAAGAGAGCTATATGTTATATGTAATCTTTCTATCTCATTATGTGATTGCTAGTTTAACTTGGAAAATCTAGTTGTAGCACAAACATTTTGTTTTGCAAATTTCTACTGTTTAGTATCTTTACGTGGACCTATATTGTAAGAGAGGCCTTCACACAGTGTTCGTCCTGCCAATGCAGGGTGTTTAGAGGGGTAGATTGGATACATACCTAACCGTTGGGGTTATTTGCACAAAGCAGCTGCTTTATAAATTTTAACTTATGTTTTCCAAGTTGGAAGCCCAAGCATTGCATGCCAAATGATTTGAGATTTTTGGTTAAAACTTGGTTTTAGATGTTGAAATTGTACAATTATTATTAAACTTGTTGTTTCTGAGTACGGCGAAGAAAAATAAAAGGTAAGTTGTGTTTGGTGGGTATCTTGGTTTTGTTTAGCAATGTGATCCATTTGTTTAAGATTAAATTTCAAGTATTACAAGATAAATGTGAACACAATGTTATGTGGTTGTTCTGGGCCTTTTTGTCAAGGTGCATTTAATTATTCTGTACTTGTGATACTTTTTTTTTTTTCTAATTTCTACCAAAGATAATATTTATTGTTGGAAAGCAAAGAAATTTTTTATGGGTGAGATACAATCTTGTTTAAGAAATTTGTTCTAATCATGGAAAATTAACCTACAACCTGAATATGAAAGCATGATTATATATAATCAGCTACCCGCCCACCTAGTAATTGTAGGAACATGAGACCTCCACAAAAGCATGAAAGGTAATGACTTCAACATAAATACACTGTCTCACTTTCTCTCTGCTGATGAAAATGATGTATAAAGCTTCTCTTTTATGTGCAAATTCATGCAAACCAATATCCATATTCTATATTCCATATTGATATACCATAAAATAATAAACCAACTCAAGCATGACACATGTATGTACAGAGCATTTGCGTACATAGACCAATAAAAGCTCTTCTATCCAGAACAGACAGGCACACAGAGTTCAGAGCTTTTTTGTTTAGAATGCCGCAGGATCTTTAGTCCTTCCTCCAGAGCAGGAAATACGGGGTATGTCCCTAGAGGGGTTTCGAGCTGATCACCGCCTTATATACCCTACCGACCTCAGTTGAAGGAAATAGAGTTCAACATGGCAACTACTATTATCAGGTATCTTCAAATCCTTATTCTTGCGGTTCCGAATCCTAATCAAAATCAACTTAGAAAATCTACAACCTATCAATAAAATCCTAAGGTGCGCTTTTAAATTACAGTCAATCAATTCCTTTCAATTATAGTCTTTTATTTTACTAATTTTATCATCGGAGTGGCTACCATCGGAGCCTACCCAATGGCCCTATGATCTTTTGAGTTCTTAACAGGTGACGAAGAATGGAAGCCCTACTGATCAACAAGTGCAACATCAGTTTGGCACCATCTTTGGGAACGAAAATCAGTTTCTGCTAACTTTTTTCTTTAACAGCAACAGCTCTTTTGTCTTTTTCTTCTAAAAAAACAATGGCTCACAATCTTCATCCTAGGAAGAATTCTTAAAACCCCCGAAATCAACCTCTCGCAGGAAGAGGAAGGGGGCAAACACTTAGTCACTTACAACAATAACTTTATCAGATTCAACAACAATCTGATCAGATGAAAGAACAGCTCGCCGTTATTTCCTAAGCTCTGGCTTCGTTGGCCCAGAATTAGCGGAGCAATATCCCTCATCCTCCTCTTACGAATGTCACTAATGAAGGGGCTCAGCCTCCCACCACCACTATAGGTAGAGGACCTCCCAATAAGGAGACCCCCAATGTGCAGTCGGTATACCCTCATAGTACCACTCACATAGGGGCTGACCCCCAAACATCAACTACTATAAGAAGAGGAATGCCTACTTTTCACCCCGTTGTCCACTACCAAAGCAGAACAAGGATCCCAACTCCAGTAGCCTCGGGGGCCGATCTGGCGCCATAAGAGTTCCAGCCTCTACCAGCGCCAGCTCCCCTAGTCTAAGAAGGGCAACGTCCCCCTAATACTATTGGACAAACTCATCCCTTGAATATGAGGACTGAAGCTGCAAGACAGGGCCAGCAGCGAAGCTTAAATCCCCAACCTAGTTCTACCCCGAGTTCCTCAAAAGACGGAGGAGATAGCAAATTCCATGGAACAAACTGTCTTTACCAGAGGGACCCACGCCCCTCTAGAGTAAGATAAACTGGGAAAGCTGCTAAAGAGGTTCACCACGCCATTTAGCTCTTCCATAATGGCAGAGGAACAGCCAAAAAAGTTCATCATCTCAAAATTTACCATTTACGATGGGTTTGAGGACCCCAGAGACCATCTCTCCTACTATCAGCATACAATGGCTTTACATGGGGCTACTGACACCTTCATGTGCCCCATATTCATAACAAGCCTTAAAGGTACTGCCCTGAAGTGGTTCCATAACCTCCCCTAAGAATCGATCACCAATTTCTACGAGCTCAGTAGGCAATTCCTTGATCGATTCCTGACCAGCAGGAAGTTAAGAAATAAGCTAGAATTCTTGCTAAACTATAAAGCAAGCAAAGGGGGAGTTACCTTCGGGAGTACATTTCTTGCTTCAACACCGAGCTCACAGAGATAACGGAATACAGCCCGAGCTTTTTGGTAGCAGCTCTCACCTTTGGCCTAGGGCCTGGACGCTTCCAAGATTCTTTGACAAATAATCTTCCCGTCGACATGGCGGCACTCAAGAAGCGGGCACGAAAATACATAAAACTGGAAGATACGAAGATATCCTTTCGAAAGGTGAAAGAGTAGGCTTAGAAGAATGATCACATCTAGAAGAGGGACTTCAGCTGCAATTAGAAAGAGGGTCAGGAGTCCTAACAAGAGGGCGGCACCTAGAACCCAGAACAATCCTAACTCTAGAACGTACGGTACCTTTACCCCTCTGAATGCCTCTCTCATTCACATACTTTAGTAGATATAGACCCGTGAGGACCTGAAGTGGCTAGAGCCATTAAAGAGCAATCCCGACACCAGGGATCAAAATAAGTACTGTGACTTCCACAAGGAACACGACCATACCACTGACGAATGTAGAGCTCTCAAATAAGAGACTGAACATCTCATCAAAAGAGGGTGGCTGCGGGAGTTCGTCCGTCAAGACGGGAGGCAGAACCCCTGTAATGACAAGCCACAACAAAGAAGGCAAGAGCAAAGGCTTGAACAAAGGGAGGCTCGAAACGAGTAACTGCACCAAAACAATCAAGTCATTTTTGTCCTCCATGCTGACAACACGATGATAAGAATGTCCAATCATGCCAAAAAGAGATATGCTTAGGAGGCAAGGGTAGGACCCAACGTCCTCCAGAATCTGCCATTGAAAAAAGGCTGAAGCCGGGACCACAAATCTAGTTCTTAGAATTAGATCTTGCTGGGGTACACTATCCTCACGGTGATGCCATCGTCATCTCACTCAAAATTGTCAATTTTGAGATCACGAGGGTTCTGGTGGACATAAGAAGCTCCACCAACGTGTTGTTTTATGAACCCTTCAAACATATGAAGCTCAACCCTAGTGATATCAAGGCCACCACAGTTGTAATGGTAGGATTCGATGGGAACCTCAACACCCCACTGGGTAAAATTGACCTCCCGACCACAACGGGAGAAGGGGACGGTCAGAAGACATTAATCTCTGAGTACATGGTCCTGGACTCTAAGTCCTTCTACAATGTCATCATCAGGAGACCTTGGCTTCATCAGATGGGAGTCGTCACCTCGACCCTCCATCAGTGCTTGAAGTATGTTTAGAATGACAAGGTCTTCTTCATTAGGGGCTATTAGCTAATCGCCCGAGAATGTCATGCTCTCGTGCTGAAGGAAAAAACCCCCAAATAGCAATCACAACACCCTCGTGAAGGAGAAAATCCTGCACCTTCCGACCTTCATAAGACAGAGGAGTGCCCCTTCGAAATCGATGAGCCATTAAGCCCTAGAGGAAGGGATAGCATGGCCAAGCCAATGGAAGAACCAATCAAGGTACTCATCAGCTCTGAAGGGGGAGAACAGTATCTATAGATTTGCTCAGATTTGTCCCCCTCCAAGCAACAGGAAATTGTTGAATTCCTGAAAAGCAACCTGTCGGTGTTTGCTTGGGAAACCGAAGATATGGAAGGGATAGATCCTAGCCTCATCTCTCATAAGTTAATGATGGACCCAAATCATCCTCCAGTGTGACAAAATAGGAGGACGTTCATCCCCTGAACGTCACAAGATTATCAACGAAGAGGTCCAAAGGTTGTTGAACACCGGAATGATAAAGGAAGTGTTCTATCCAAAGTGGCTTGCCAACATAGTCCTTGCTAAAAAGAAGAATGACAAATAGAGGGTTTGCATTGATTATACCGACCTCAACAAAGCCTGTCCCAAAGACAGCTTCCCTCTCCCCAGGATTGATCAGCTAGTTGCCGCAATCGTAGGACATGAGCTTATAAGTTTCATGGGTGCCTACTCTGGATACAATCAAATTTAGATGTATCCTCCAGACCAAGAGAAGGCAACCTTCATATCCAAATAAGGTCTCTATTATTATAGAGTGATGCCGTTCGATTTGAAAAACGCTAAGGCTACGTACTAGGGTTTGGTAAACAAGATTTTTGGTTCCCAAATTGGAGACACGATGGAGGTCTACATTGATGACATGCTAGTCAAGAGCATTCGGAAGAGTAACCACATCTGGCACTTGAGCCAAACATTTAACATCCTGAGGCAAGCACATGATGAAACTGAATCCCTTAAAGTGTACCTTTGGGATCACTAAAGGGAAATTCTTGGGTTTTCTAGTCTCTCAAAGGGGGATTGAGGCAGATCCCTTGCAAAAAAAAGCTCTGATCAAACTAGAGTCACCGAAGACCAAGAAAGATATCCAAGGCCTGAATGGAAGGATAGCAGCTTTGAACCGATTCATCTCTTAGTCTATGGACTGGTGCCTCCTGTTCTTTAGAGCTTTGAGGGGGAGTAAAGCCCTAGAGTGGACTCCTGAATGTGAAAGAGCTTTCTAGGAATTAAACCAGTACTTGGCTTCCCCCGAACTCCTTTTAAAGCCAGTGCAAGGGGAAAAGCTATTCTTGTACCTTGTAGTATCAGAGAATGTCATCAGCTCTACACTAGTCAGAGAGGACAAAGGGATTCAAAGGCTTATTTTTTATGTAAGCAAGGGACTTCTGGACACCGAGACGAGATATAACAAAATTGAGAAACTAGTCTTTACCTTGGTGATATTCGCTCGGAAGGTCAGGTTTTATTTTCAGGCACACATCATCACAATCCCTACGTGCTACCTTATGAAATTAGTCCTCCACAGGCCTAAAGTCTCAAGATGACTGATCAAGTGGTCTGTAGAGTTAGGAGAGTTTGATATATCTTATGTACCACGGACCTCTATCAAAAGGCAAACACTGGTAGACTTTGTCGCCGAATTCACCTAGCGCTACATGCTAAAGCACAAGCCAGCATGAACACGACGGTATGACAACTCTACAGTGATGGGTCATTCACCGACAGAGGCTTAAGAGTGGGCATAGTACTTCATTCCCCCGATGGAATCATAACTGAGAAAGCAGTTCGCTTGGGGTTCAAAGCTTCTAATAACGAAGTCGAGTACGAAGCACTTATCATTAGAATGAGGTTGGCCTTAGAATGCGAAGCTCCAAGTCTTAAGGCATTCTCTGACTCTCAACTTATAGTAAGTTAAGTCTTGGGAGAATTTTCCACCAAGGATAACAGAATGATTCGATATTCAAAGTTGTTGGAATCATTGAAGCTCTCTTTCCATAAATTTGCCATTCAGAAGGTCGAAAGAAGCCAGAACTCCAAGGTTGATGCTTTAACAAATATGGCTTCCCATCTCAAGATAGAAAAAGATTCGACAGTGAGTGTTTCTTACCAATCAAAGTCAAGCATCGAGGAAATACAGTCCTTTCAAGTTTCAGAACAAATTCAGAATTGGATGACCCCTATCATCTAGTATATAAAGGAGGGACTGCTTCCAGAGGACAAAAATTAGGCCAAAGGGATTCGGATAAAGGCGGCTCAGGTATCTAATTCTTAATGGGAAGTTATAGTGAAGATCTTACACACAACGCCTCCTATGGTGCTTATCTCCAAAGGAGTCCCACTATGTCTCGGCTAAAATGCATGAAGAAATCTGTGGCAATCACAATGGTGGCATGACCATAGCCCACCGAGCTCTAACTCAAGGTTACTACTAGTTTGGCATGTTAAGACAAGTTAAAGAATATGTCCAAATGTGTGATAAATGTCAACGATTTGCTTCATACCAGCACCAACCTCATCATAAGCTCATTCCTATCGCCAGCCCTTGGTCGTTTGCTCAATTGGGGATGGATATTGTGGGGCTATTTCCAAAAGCCCCTCAGAACAGAGGATACCTACTGGTTGCCATTGACTATTTTTCCAAATGGGTAGAGGTCGAACCTCTAACTCACATCACAGAAGTGGAGTTAAATAACTTCACGTGGAAGAATATAGTCTGCAATTTCGGTATACCCTGCGTCATCATTACAGGCAATGGCACACAATTTGTTGGGAAGGTGTTTAGGAAGTTCTGTAAAAACTTGCACATCAACCACCACTTCTCCTCACCTAGGACATCCCCAAGCTAATGGGCAAGCCAAGGTCAGCAACCACACAATTCTTGACACCATTAAGAAGAGATTAGAAGAGGCCAAAGGAAGATGAGTCAAGGAACTCCCTAAAGTGCTCTGGGTCTATTAGAGCACTAAAAGAACTCCAACTGCAGAGACACCATTCTCACTTACCTACGATACTGAGGTAGTCATTCTTGTCGAAATTGGCATGCCGACCCTTAGGATAGATGGCTTTAACCAAGAGACCAATAATCACCTACTTGCGGAGAATTTGGATTTACTTGAATAGAAACGTGAGCAAGCCCGGATCAGGACTGAAGCGTACTAACAGAGAATGACTAAGAGCTTCAGCCAAGGTTTAAAACCTATCAATTTTCAGATTGGGGACCTCGTCTTAAGAAGGGTGTTTCCGAACACTAAAGATCCCACCATGGGAAAACTCTCTCCTAATTGGGAAGGGCCCTACAAAATAATCAAGATCTTCAGGCCCACGACTTATTAGTTGGAGGATGTAATTGGGAAGCCTGTGCCTAGGCCTTGGAACGTCGAGCACTTACAAAAATATTATCAATAAAGAATTATTTTTTATTCACTTCTGAATGCTCTTATTTCAATGTACAGGCCCCTAAAAGCCTTGTAGTCATTACAAGTGCTATAGGTCTGCTCAATCCTAATGTACAGAGCCCTAAAAGCCTTGTCTCCATTACAAGTGCTATAGGTTTGGTCCATTTTTCATTCAGGCGAACAATTCAAAAAATGTATCAGAAGCTCTGGTTGTCCAATCCATTCCGATCAAGGCCTCCCATTTCTTATGAAAGCCACGGGTCTGATCCTATATATCTGAAATTAAAGCTTGATTCAATTACGAGTTTCTGAAGATCTGTGCTTGATTTAATTACAAGTTGTGAAGATCTGAAGCTTAAAGCTTGATTCAGTTACAAACTTCGAAGGTCTAAGGCTTAAAACCTGGTTCAATCTCAAGTCTTGAAGATTCTTGCTTGATTTAATTACAAGTTGTGAGGATCTGAAGCTTAGAGTCTAAAATTCAATTATAAAGTTTTGAAGGTCTAAATTTGAAACTTGACTTAATTAAAGAGTTGAGGATGAAGCCTGATCTCATTGCAAGTGTCAAAGCTCGGCATATTATGACTCGTTAAAATGTCAGCATCCAAAAATCTCACAAGTTTGGCTGCTCTGAGTATTCTGTTGACAAATTACATGAATGCTTTGGAGATTCTAATAAATTGAAGAACAACACACGAAATTTTGCAAGAAGCCAAATTTCATTCATAGATAACCTAAAGTTTGGGAAAATTACAAAGAAAGAAACAAAAAGTACAAAAGATTCCTAGTCTACTACTGGTTTGGCAACCCCCGAAGTATCGGGATTAAGAGAGTTATGAATCCGCTTCATTGTCTTGTACTATATCAAGATCACTCTCTTCTTCCTCTTCTTCATTCTCTTCATTCTCCTGCACTATATCAAAATCACTATGTTCTTTCTAGTGCGTCAGCTTGAGGAAGTTCAGGAACCGCTTCCTCATTTCCATTCTCCTACACCTCAAACTCACCAGAAGAAACTTCAATGTCATCAATCCCAGCTAGATCCAGGTCAAGATACTTCTTGTGAAGCTTGGCCCTGAAGGTGCGGTACCCATGCTCAATCAGCTCTCCACCCATGTCCTCAACCTCAACTTTCATATCAGCATTGATTTGAGTTCTGACAGATTCAACAGTGTCCTGGAATTTCTTGAGGAAGGCAGATTGGAAGTCTTCGAACCTCCTTTTGAGGTCTTCTAACTCCAGAGCAAGAGTATCCTTCTCAAACTCTAGGATGGAGTAAGAATTGGCAGCTTCCTTCAACTTCTCCTCAGATACAAAGGCAGTGGACTGGGCTGTCCCCAACGGCAACCTGGCTTCATCAAGTTCAGATTGAAGGTTGTCAATCTGCTCAAAATCCACTAAAGAATCCATGATGGCCACAAGGCCATGCATAGTCTGAAAAAGAAACAGGCAATTGTTAGATCAAAAAATAGATTATAGAACAAAAAAGAAAAGAAAGAAGGAAGTAAGAAGAGCCCATCATAGTTTACCTTCAGTTGGAATGACAACAAATCTTTGGCAATCCTTTGCACCTTCAACCCCTTGAATTTACTTGGGCTTGTAGCCCAAGACTCATCAAAGGCCTTTTTCACGGCTAGAAAGGCGGAGTCATCAGGCATTGGGGGAGCAGTAACAAACCTGCCCTTCCCCCTCTTATTCGTTGGGGCCACTGGTGTAGGGGGTAGCAACAAATTTGGAGTAGGGGATTCCCTCAGATTCTCGGACATCGTTCGGTTTAGGGGAGTTGGACAGGAGCCTCATCCTCTTCACTTGAAGAGGGGCTTGGCAGGGGAAGAACTCTCCCCTACCTTCTTCTTTTTTTTCCCTGGTGCCCATCCAGATATCAAGGACTTTTTCAAGTTCTCGACCCTATCCTTTACTAGCCTAGCCTCTATCAGATTAATAGGGGTGAGGATGGCATTGTGCGCACGGTTGTTGGTTTTGAAGAGTCTTCTATACTTCTCTTGGAGATCAATAGAAAAGATTAACCTCTTCCAAGCCCTCTTGTCTTTATAAAAAACATAAAATTCAAATCAGGCAATATATGAGCAAAAGGAAACCAAAAACAGAGGCAGAAATGTTAGAAGGAGGATCTCACCCTTGATCTTAGTACTTTGGGGAAAGGTTGAAATCTGGCTCTCAAAATCTTCGAGGTCCGATCCTCCTCCCACGAAGAAGTACCACTTCTTTCAAGTCTTATTGGAAGTGGGTACCGAGGAGAGGGGTCTGAACCCCTTGTCAAAAGACATGTAGAACATGCCTTCCGACTTCAAGAATTTCAGGTCCATGTTGCTCCGAATCAACGGGAGGTCCACCTTGACACCATTCATATGACCTAAAACTATAAATTCTAGCAGATGCCTCCGACTGTTGATGTTTAGGTCGGCAGTGCATATGTTAAACTAATTTAAAAAATCCCTAATCAGGGGATGGAAGAGAAACCTAAGCCCGATCTCGAACCACTCGAGATAGACACAAATCTCGCCCTGACTAATATCAGATGGGTGATCCATTGGTCCAGGCGCCCTACATGTTACATTCGAGGGGAAGTCGAAAGCAGCCCTCAGAGCATCTAACATGCCCTGAGTGATGGCGCTTTCTCCCTCCTTCCTTTGGGAAGGCCTACCTGTGGTTTCCCCCACTATATTTCTAGGCTCTACAAAGGCCTTTACTATCCTAAGTTCTGGGCTGGGAATGGGATGACTAACTACCTTATTCTCTACATCTTCTAAAAAACTACTATTTACAATATTGATCTCTGATGGAATAGACATCTCTGAAGAATTCTGTGTTCCATAACTAATGCATGACTGGGCATCTAAGGTTGACATTGTGAAATTAAAAGAGGGGAAAGAAAAAGAGCAGAGAGATGTAAAAAATCACGAGTAAACCGAACCTAGTTGGAAACTTGATCGGAGATGGGGCTTCTTACGAATGGAGATTGTCTCACTCTATTTTTTTTTAGCGTGCGAAAAAAGTTTGTTGAAGCAATGAAAATGAAGAAAAAGAGGGGCACCAATGTATCCCATCTCATTTTATAAGAAAATGACGAATAGAGTAATGGGGGCCCATAATTCTGAACCGTCACGGCGGTTAAGGAAATAATGGCTTCAAAAATCTAATCGACGGTTGATGCAATAAATGTCACATTAACGGCTGTCGCAGGAGGCAAAGCAACGCGCTCGTAATAATGGCACGTGACTCTTCAGAAACCGTAAACCTCAGTTCGCAATTCGTTCAACTGAGGCTCGGAGGGGGGGGGAGTAGCTGATATACTATAAAATAACAAACCAACTCCAATGTGACACATGTATGCACAGAGCACTTGCGTACACAAACCAATAAAGGCTCTTCCATCCAGAACAAACAGACACACAGTGTTTAAAGTTTTTTTTATTCGGAATGGCGCAGGATCTCTAGTTCTTCCTCCAGAGCAGGAAATACAGGGTATGTCCCTAGAGGAGTCCCGAGCTGATCACCACCTTACATACCCTACCGACCTCAGTTTAAGGAAACAGAGTTCAACATGGCAACTACCATTATCAGGGTATCTTCAAATCCCTATTCTTGCGACTCCAAATCCTAATCAACTTAGGAAATATGTAGCCTATAAATAAAACCCTAAGGTGTGCTTTTAAATTACAGTCAATTAATTCCTTTCAATTATAGTATTTTATTTTATGAATTTTATCATCGGAGCGGCTATCATCGGAGCTTACCCGGTGGCCCTCTGATCTTTTGAGTTCTTAACAGGTGACAAAGAACGGAAGCCTCACTGATAAAAAAAATGCAACATCACATATCATTATTTACATTCTCAAATGGCCCATGAGTTTTCTATGGCAAGCAATTCTATGACACTTAAGAAATTATTGTAAATGGGCCAAAAATGAGGGAGATAAACCAAGTTGTAGGTCACGGGTTTTGTTTGGAACACCCCAAATTGAGATCCAACATTGGTTTCTTGAACGGAATAATAAACCCTAGACTTGTACGATCATAATAGGCCAAGAATCATAAAGTTTCATGGAGAAACGAGCATGAACGAACATGTTATTCAGAATGGCCATGGAGCTTCAACCAAGCTATTAAACTCATCTCAATGCCCCAAACCAATGCCACAATGACCCTCATTTTACCAAATTACCAAAAATATCAAATTACCATTTTACCAAATATAGACATGTGAAATACCAAATTACCATTTTACCCCTTAAGATATCCAGGGCCAATTAAATATAAAAGGTAGCCCATCTTGACTATTTTGGACCATCCGAACTCAAGGGTAAAGTTCATTTAGCAAACAAAGTAACGAAAAATATGACACTTAAAAGCATAAAATTACAAAAATGCCCCTAGACATAATGTAAGTCACATAAATGCAAATTAAGATCCGGAAGAACCTAAATTAATTATATTCAATATTCTAGACTTGACGGTAACGTTCCCTTGAAGAGAATAAGACTCGGTGACAAACTAAAAAATGATGAATACGTCTTTAAGACTTAATGAAGTTACCGGAAGTATAAAAATGAAAGTAATAAGTCTACATAAATGATATAATGACCGAATAGACTCAAAATGGAGTCTGACTGTGTAAATTTGTGTATGAAAAATGAGGGAGCCCTAAATAGGAATTTAAAGACCCTTAATAAAATATACTAAGTTCAAGAGAACTTAAAACACTAGATAACAAAGTTTGGGATTAGAATGAACACTAATTCATTATGTCATGTATTTTTGATCCGTGATTATAGGATCACCCAAGCGATGGAAAGTGAAAAGAAAGTTACGGGATAGCTATTATAGTAACTGCATGGGAATGCGATGCTAAGAACCCAATGTAAGTAAACCCAAACTCTAACATGTTGAAATTCCTAACCATGTCACAATTTTATTTCCTCGATGCTGCCAATTTGTATTCCATATATACCTAACATTGTTGATTTTCATAATTTGATGCCTGTTCTACTTTATGGACTTGATGAGAATTTGATTGCTAATATCCTAATGTGACTACTTGTTCATGTCTATACTTTGCTTGGATATTGAAAAATTGTTATGCTTCTCACTACTGAGAAATTGTTATTCTACAAATATGTACATCGCTTGTGAAATTTTGACGATCATGATATTATTATGAGTGCCTGGAGTTGTAATCTATCACAACGTCTATTTGATTCACGAATGCTTGTGGACCTACGGGTCAGTGTTTGGGAATGATGCCCAACACCTAGTCTTTGGAAGACATGATATGTATACAGAGCTCTAGTGCTATCCAGAAGCCTGATAGGGAGGTAGACCCGGATGAGCGCTTTTGAGGGTATATCGGGCCCTATATGTGACAACATCTGTTCTGTTAATATCTCATATCATTTATTGATATTCTGATGATGCACTTATGGATTATTGATATGCTTTACAAGCCTATCTTTGGATATGTTGATGATGTACTCTTTGATTGTAGATACGCCTTGTGAGCCTGTCCATAGAGTATCTATTGATATACTATTTGATTGATGATATGCTTGTTTACCTATCTTTGGACTCGAATTGTTATCTTGTTATTGTGGCAACTATTTATTGTACAGGTCGATCCTTATTATTGATTTGTTATTCTACCTTGGGATGTGCCCTTGGGACCTACGGGTCATTTTAGTGATTCACATACTTGGTGACTCGCTACTATGATGTTCTATCCTTCACATGCTATTGTGATATTGTCCTTGCTTGCTATTGTCCTTTATCTTTCTTTTGGACTAACTTTGACCCACGGCAGAGCGAGGAGTTTACTTACTGAGCTAAGTTAGCTCGCTCCATATTTATAACTATCTTTCAGGTAGCCCTATAAGGAAGAAACAAAATGAGGCGACTAGTGAAGCTGGTGGCGTGCTTGTGAGCAATATTGATGATGAGAACTCCAAGTCATGATTTGAATATGTACTCTGTAAGACTGATCTAAATAATAGGTATTTGTAATATTGTATCATTGGTAGAGATATTAGACTTAATTAGTGAATCATGATGATCGAAATGGTACTTAAAGATATTTGATTGATGGTTGTTAGAGTTCGGTTTGTGATAAGATGAATTGCGTTGGTGTAGCTTCCGCATTAAGTGATTTAATGATTTATGATTTATTGATATGAAGAAAAGAAAAATTTATTTATCATTCTGTGCGATTCATTTGATTTTGTATGGCTTGTCCAAGTGGCAGTGTCGATCGTTGCCTCTAATTCGCGTAGGGTGGGTTTCGAATCGTGACAGTATCCATGCCTGAAATTGTTATGATATTTTCTTTGTTGTTGATCTCAAACAATAGCATATCGTGACCTTGTTCTTAACTCTGTAGATCGTCTCATTAATATGTTGACCTGGTCTGGTTTATTTGGACAAGTTTGGAGCTTCATTGATATGTTTGTTAATCCTTGTGAGAGGTTAGGCATTCTGATAGTTTCTGTTGTTATTGGGATTTATGAGTAGTTTTTATTTTAATATGCATGGGATTCATGCATGTTGTTACAATTTGTACATACATAGTATCAAGAATGGTAAATTCCTATATTGATTATGGTGACTTGGTTTGATTCTATTGTGTCAACAACTTAGAAATGTATGGTTCATTGTAGAAAATATTTGTTAACATAATTTCATTGATTGTATTTCGGATGTTTATATCTTTGTAATTGTAAAACAATTCTTGATCACACTAATTAATATAATTCTAAGTTATATTTTGATATTTCATTATGCAATTTGTAATTTTTTTCTCTATAAATATATTTTTAAAGGAACTTTCTTAATTCATTCATATTTTTACACTTTTTATATAATTTATTTTTTAAAATTTATTTAATTATGTAATATGTTGAACTACTTGAATTTGGCCAAAAAATTCATCATTTTACTCGTTGGATGTCAGATTTGATTTTATCAATTACGATATTAAAAAATAATTTTCAATTCATAATTTTGGAAAAAATAATTAATATTGTGTTTTGAAAATTGATATTTAACTCGTGATTATTTTTTTAAAATAATATTAAGCTTGACACTATGACATTGAAATTAATTTGAATTAGAGATAAGCAACGATTTTAATGAATTTCAATATTAAAGCCTCAATTTCAAATTTATAAAACTATGCCAAAAAATAAAAATAAAAACAATCATAATTCTTCTTCATACGGCTAATAATCGAGTTCTCAATGTTGAAGAAGCACGACGTCGTTTTAGTATCTGAATCCACCAAAAAAATGAAGAAGAAAAAACCCTGCAATAAACCCTAACGTCCAAATGAACTTGAAGAGAGAATCAAAGTGCAGAGAGCGATATAATGGTTGCTCCACGACTGGTCTTCTCTTCATCCTTTATATCGCGTTACCGTCACAGCCACCTGTCTCCGTCACAGCATCGTTGGATCTCCTCTACCACCCATCTGGACTCATGGATGAACAAGATCAAAGGTGTCTTCACCGGCAAAAAGGGCACCCCTGAAGACCCCTCGCAACCCACCACCTCCGATTCATTCACCCTTCTTGGTAAGTCCCATCGGGTCACCGTTAATTTCATGGTTTTGCTTCTTCGTGAGTTATATTTCATGAACGCCTTTCATTGCTTTTAAAATCTTCTCTTTATATATACATATAAGTATGCACTCATATAAATATATATATTTATCTGTGTATGTGTGTGTGTTTTTTTTCTCTCTCCCTCAAAGGCTTTGCGGATGAAATGAAGAATTCGAGAAAGTTAGGGACTTTCAAGCAATATATAGTGGGACGAAGCAGTGAAGCAACGTTTGCCGATGCTTTCGAGAAGCAAGAGGCCATTTTTAGATATCTGGCTAGTTTTGATCCAACTGGAGAGGTTGGTTCTTTCGTAACTTTTCTATTGTGTTATGTATATATTGATTGTTGAGTTCTTGTGAAACTGTAGCTCGTGCAGTGTACACATAAGAAGACACAAATTTATCTTATATGTATTTCAATAATATTGAAACTATTCCTGAATTTCCCAAATGCTGCATATATTTACTGAATTAATCTGAATAGTTTTAATTATCAACAAATCCATCTTTGATTGACCTGCATTGCTATTTTTGTACTCAATTTTGATCTTGGTTTTAATTTTAAGTGTTCTGAGTTTTCTGACTTTTTGTTCAATTCACCATTGCTCAAATGTCAAATTGTTATCAAATGATAATGAATCCATCAATTTTCTTGCCCTGTAATGATGTTATATTTTCAGCTTAGTTCTGTGCTTTCCGACTAGTTGTTCTTTATATTTTCCTGACTAGCTCCCAGATTTTGAATTGTAATGATTTCTAAATTTATCTCCATGGAACCCATGACAAATATTAACTACAGTAATACAAAATGAAATTGTAAGAAATGGCATGAGAAATGCTGTTGAAGAATGCTAAATTGAAACAAATGGCATAGGAAATGCATCTGAAGAATGTTTATTTGTTGGATATAGTTTTATTTGGCTTGCTTACTTGATTTGGGTTTCTTTATTTATTGGTTGTAGAATCTTCAAACAAGTCAAAAGCAAGAAGCAGCAAAGCATTGTAATTGCACAATAGCTGACATTGAGAATGCATTGGCAAAGTTTACTTGGGCCAAAGAAGCACACAAGAAAATTGGGAAGTTGAAGGAAGAAGGGAAGCCAATGCCAAAGAACTTAGCTGAGGTATTATTCATTGAATTTCATTATGGTTGTCTTTATGCCAATATGGGATTATTCTTTTTTATATATGGGGGTTGTAACCCTTGGGGTTGTATGAGTTGGGAAGAGGCTTGGGTAATATCATCAAAGTCTCAGTTTCAACTCCCACCCTTAGGGCCTCTTATCCAAAAAATTAATAAAAACATGGGGTTGTGAAAATTCTTGTATGGTTGATGGAAACCATTCGTAATTATGCAGGCTATATTTCTTGACCTTCCATTTTTGGTTGATATGAGCATATGAAATATGGTGATGAATTTTGTTTCTAACTTACACACAGAAAGGTTTATTTTTGTGGATTGTGTTGTTTCTGAATCTAGTAAGTCAAGAATATGGCCATGTGAATATGTGCTGGTGTGTGCACGTGGCGTTCTCTTCTCTGTGTTGGGGGTTAGGACTTGGGAGTGCTAATGGCCATTCCTTGACAAGAGACGGATTTTCATATGCCAGCGGAAGAAATATTAGTTTGTGGTTTGTGGGCAGTCGTGATTGCCTTTATTTACAATTTTGGGGGGGTCTTTACAATTTGATTTTTGAGGGTTCTTGATTATAGTGAGAGGTGAATGTGATGACACCAAACCTTGGACTGGACTTATGAGTTTGCTATGTTTAAATCTGTTCCGATTCTTCCAAACAAACACATTTTTGGTGCTTCTTGTTCTAACCTTGCGTGTCATTTGTAAATGTATTTAAAAATACAACTGTAAATTTTTATTTTTATTTTTAAAATCTTACCAAACCAACCCACTGAAGTGCAAACATGGATTAGATATGTGGTTAATATCACTCCTTCACTTGGGGAGGAGCCCACATCCAAAAATGAGAGAAATGAAGAAGTGATGTTCAAGCCCATGGTCGGGATGCCCCCTCCGCACAAGTGCTCAGTCACGAGCCACTGGGAACAGCAAACCATTGTACTGTGAAAATTGGATTAGTTCGATCTAAGCTTATTAACGGTGGAGCCTCCTAAAAGGATCTACTAAATTCATTAAGTTGTGCCTTTTTTTTTTTTTTAATGATTTTCATTCTATTTTTTCTTTAAAAAAATATCTTCCTTCTAGTTGTTACCAACTTGAGTAAAAAACACATATACATAATACAATATGTTGCACCCCCTTTTTGATGCTTTTTAGAATATAATTCTCTACTTATCAACAAAGTGAAGACTCTTTTGCAATATTGTCTTTTAGCATATTAATCTGTTAATTTTTATGATATATGGTATTTTGGTTGAGTCTTTTTTAACTTGAATTTACCAGGGCTGGAGTAAGTGATTTAGAATTTGAAGATCAATGTATGATTGTGTTTTGAGGTCCTTGATGCTTCTATAATGGCAGATAAGATTAAAATTTTTGATAAAACACATTAGTTTAAGGTACGTTTCATGCTCCAGCAGTTCATTTCAAAAAATTCAGTAAATCTCTGGAAAATACAGGAAAATTATATAAATAAGTTAATATTTACAATATGTGGTATTTTGGCTGAGTCTTTTTTAACTTGAATTTAGCAGGAGTAAGTGAATTAGACTTTTTTGAAGATTAGGGTTTGATTGTGTTTTGAGGTCCTTGATGCATCTATATAACAGATGAGATTAATAATTTTGATAAAACACATTATTTTAAGGTTTATTTCATGCTCCAGCTGTTCATTGGAAAAAAAATTCAGTACAGCTCTGGAAAATATAGGAAAATTATATAAACAAGTTAATTCTTATGATTTGTGGTATTTTGGTTGAGTCTTTTTTAACTTGAATTTACCAGGAGCAAGGGAATTAGAATTTTTTGAAGATTAAGGTGTGATTGTGTTTCGAGGTCCTTGATGCATCTATAATAACAGATGAGATTAGAATTTTTGATAAAACACAGTATTTTAAGGTTTGTTTCATGCTCCAGGAGTTCGTTCGGAAAAAAAAAATCAGTAAAGCTATGGAAAATATAGGAAAATTATATAAACAATGTTTATGATGGGTATGTGATGCTGTAGCTGTTGCTTGAGTAGAGAGGACATCCTATTTGGAAGTCTAGAACTAAATTCTTAAAATTTAGAAAGTCTTTTTCGCTGGAACTTGGAAATTTCTTATTTTTGAAAGTTTTGAATATTTGATCTTTTAGTTTTTGTCTAGATGTTACTTTTTTTTATTGAGTTTCTAGTTTTTTATTTTAGAAAGTCTCAATCTAATCTTTTAATATTTATTTTTCAGAAGTTTCTATTCTCTTGAGTTCCTAGTTTGATTTCTATTAGCAGTACCTTCTTGGGCTAGTTTTATTCAGAAATTTTTGTTTTTTAAAATGTGAGTCCTAGTTGGTTAACATATTGGTTAATCTTGATTAAAGTAGGTATTTACTTGCCTAGGAAGTTTTCTGGAGTCTATTATGCTAGAATGAAATTAGAATGGATTGATATTGAATCTGAAGAACTCCATTGATGAAACTTTGTGATTTTTTGCTTGGTTTCCTGCAATCTTATCTAAGGATTCAGTCAGTTGTTTGGATTTTCTAATGGTTAGGGTGGGTGCATGGTGATTAGAACTGTATTGTGTTATAATTTTTGGAATTTGATGATCCGATTCTCACTTTAATCTGTCTTCAAGTCTGTTTTAGGATCAGTCTATCCTTGTTTTATCTTCCAATTGATGTTTGAAGATTGGAGTATCCTGACCTGCCATTTTTCCTAACCTGTGGGAAGATGGAAAGGAAAATCATAAGATATGTGTTGGCCATTTTTCCTTGCGTCCTTGCATAATCAGGAAACATTATGGACTACTCACTATTGGCTTTTCTGTAGATTCAAAAGTTGATGGGCTCAACACCATTGGATCTTGCCCGGTCAAACTTGGCTAAGAGTGGGCAAATAAGTAGGAATGCACTCTGTCCATGTGGTTCCAAAAAGAGATACAAACGGTACTTTTGCTTCTCATAAACATTTGATCAGATTTCTATATTTTCTCCAAGCCTTTACCATGTTTGCAGAGGAACTAATTAGGATTAGTGTCACATCCAGTTAGCTGCAAGTGAACTGCTGAATGGTGGAATATTATTTTTGCTTCCTTGACTCCCTTGAAATAGAATGCATGTTGAATTTACATAATTGTTTAAACTGAATAGTTTATTTTTGTCTTTTATTTTGGGGGAAAGCCTAGCTTCATCACATAGCCAATTCTTGACATTAAGCATTCTTTATTTCCTATGATAGCCCTATTGTAAATTATTATTTACACATTTACAAACTATTATTTTCATAAATACCTTTACTCTATTTTGTAATCATGTCAAATCAATACTAACATTGTTGCAACACAACCAACATATCACTGCCGACACTTTGTGAATGAGCCCACCAACCCCATGGTACCATCATGACAAATTGCAAACACATTGCATGTGCCCCTCCCTATTTTTAGTTAGATTTTGTTATTAGTACATGAATTTTTTTTTTTAATATTTCTACTTAGAAAGAAAATGTGCCTTTTTGGTGGTAGATGTATAGAAGATGGCATTTTAAGGAAATTGGTTGAGGGTTCATTCTAATGCATTGTATTAGGGAAATTGATATTTTGTGGAAAATAAAGAAACATGAGAATCAAACAGTCGAAACTAATATACCTTGCTTGATATCTTTCCAATACCCAAGCCTTTCAAGTTATGACAAGTACGAATTTCTTCTCGGGTTTGTTCAATAAGACAACACCTTCTGCTATAGATATGATGAAGAAGAAAATCTACAATTTGGCGAGGGAATGGGTTGGGGAAAGATGTGTGTTCCTTGAGTTAAACTATGTGAGTTGCATTTCGATTAAATATTGGTCTCAAGTGACCTTTCCTGCTGCTATTGCAACTGAGGCGATGGAAGTTCTCGTTTTTATGTGCTAATTGATGTGTACCTTACCACCAGCTGTTAGTTTGAGTGGTATCTCCTACTAATCCTAGAGGGGGAGGTGCAGGGTTCAAGTCCTGATTGGGACATGGGTGTGTGCGTATTGCCTAGCCAAAAAAAAATTGATGAGATTGTTCCTTTGGTCCTTTAATAGCCTATATATGGTCCCTCTTTTGTAATTTCATGTCAGTTGGGGATAACTTGCAATGGACATTCACTGGAGTGTATGGCCTCCACTCAGACTTTTAGACAGAAGGGGGTTGTGGGAAGAGCTTTAGGTAGGAAGGGGAACATGTTCAAAGCCATGGTGCATTGGGGGAGACTTCCCTGTCACAGGATATCCTTCAGAAAGAAATAGAGTAGGCAGACTTATGAGAGGCATGAAGGAATTCTCAGATTTTGTTGTTGATAACAGGTTAGTGGACTTACCTCTGGAGGGTGGCTTGTATACTTGGTTGAGTGGGAGGGACTGTCCAGCTATGTCTAGGCTGGATAGGTTCCTAGTTTCAACTTCTTAGGAAGAGGAGTGGCCAGATTTGGTGCAGAGATGTTTGCTGAAAGCTATATGAGACCTTGTTCCGTTACTTATGGACTGTGGGGGTGCCAGATGGGGTAAAAGCCCATTTGAGTTTGAGAACATGTGGGTGAAAATTCCTGGATTTAGGGAGGTGGAAGAATGGTAGATTGGATACAGAATTTATGGAGTTCCCTCTTATGTTTTGGCTACGAAATTGAAGAGACTGAAGGAAAACATCAAAAAATGGAATTTGGAGGAGCTGGGGAACATTCAGCCAATGAAAGGCAGCCTGTTGCAGGAAATTAAACTTATGGATGAAAAGGAGCAGGTTAGTGGGATCACAGGAGAGGAAAGACAGACCAGGGATGGTTTGAAAGGGAAATTGGTTTGCATCTTGAAGGCTGAAGAAATTTCATGGAGGCAAAAATCGAGAGCCTCGTGGTTGAAGGAAGGTGATAATAATACAAGATTTTTCCATAGAACAGCAAATGCTCATAAGAGAAGGAACAACATTTCAACAGTGAGGATAGATGACTGATTGATTACGGAAATTCAGGAAGTGAGAGAAAGCATTGCAGACTTTTACTAGCAGCTCTTTAAAGAGGAACAAGGGTGGAGGCAGACCTGGAAAATATTGTTTTTGATGTCATCTCTAACGAGGAAGCTGCTAGGTTGGAAAGGTCCTTTGAGGAAAGGGAAGTAGTGGAGGCTTTAAAAGCACGTGATGAAGATAAAGCGCTGGGGCAGATGGTCATACAATGGCTTTCTTCAGGCTTTTGGAGGATTCTTAGACATGATGTGAAGGACTTTATTTAGTCACTTTGATACACAGGAATCCTTCGAAAGGTGTTTAATTGCGACATTCATTGCTTTAATTTGTAAGAAAGAAGGTGTGGAAAACATAAAATACTATAGACCCATTAGCTTGTTGAGAAGCGTATACAAATTACTAGCAGAAGTTCTATCCATAAGGCCGAGGGAGGTAACGGGCCAGCTAGTTTGATGCAGTCAAAATGCCTTTGTAGGGGGTCAACAAATTTTAGATGTTGTATTGATAGTTAATGAGTGCATTGACTCAAACAAAAAGAAGGAAAAAGACCTAGTGTGCAAATTGGATATTAAAAAGGCTTACGATCATGTGAGTTGGAGATTTCTTTTATTTCTGTTGAGAAAGATGGACTTTGGGGAGAGATGGAGAAGATGGATAGAGACTTGCATCTCTACATACCATTTCAGTTTTAGTTAATGGTTCTTCGGTCAGATTTCTTCATTCTTCTCATGCTTGAGACAGGGGATCCTTTATCCCCGTTTCTTTTTGTACTTGTAATGGAAGCTTTAAGCAAGCTCTTGTTTTGTGCAGTGATGGGAATCTTCCCAAGGGCTTTGTGGTGGAAGATGGTAGGCGTGGGAGGAAGTGTTGCGTTTGCTGTTTGCAGATGATACTATAATTTTTTGTAATTCAGTGGAAAGACAACTTCGATTTCTACAGTCTTAGGATTGAGATTATTTCGGTGGGGGAAGTTGTGTAGGTGGAAGAGTTAGTTCGAGGGATCGGATGTACAGTGAGATCACTCCCTACTACTTGGGGTTGCCCTTGAGGGCGCATGCAAAATCAATGGCAATTTGGGATGTAATGGTTGAAAGATTCCAAAGGAAATTAGTCGGATGAAAAAAATAATATTTATCAAAAGGGGGTAAGGTGACCCTCATCAAAAGCACTTTGGCAAACATACCAACTTTACTATATGTCCTTGTTCCTGTATCGACTAAGGTAGAGAAGTAATTGGAAAAGTCACAAAGAGAAATTTGTGGGAAGGAAAAGATGGAGAAAAGAAATTTCATCTTGTCAAGTGAGAAAATACAAAATTTTCTTTGGCAAAGGGAGGTCTTTGATTCAAAGACTTGAAATTGTTCAATAAGGCATTGGTGGGAAATGGCTTCGTATGCGGAGGAACGTAATGCTTTCTAGAAGGAGGTGATTGCTACAAAGTATTAGGAGGAAAGTGGTGGTTGGGGTATTCTAAGGAAGTTGTTGAGCCTTATGGTTGTGGTATTTGGAAGCCAATTCGAAAAGGGTTAGAAGAGTTTACCCAATGTATTTGTTTGATTTAGGGGAAGGGCTGAGACTGAAATTTTGGGAAGATGCTTGGTGTGGTCATTTACATTTAAAGGAAAGATTTCCTCACTTGTTCAACTTTGCTTCGAATAAGGATGCACTTGTGAGAGATTGTGTTTCTAGGATGGGTGGAGAATTTGTACGGAGCAGTTGGTTTAGAAGAAATTTCCAAGATTGGGAATTAGGTGAGGTGGAGTTGTTGAAGGTGTTGGGGAATTGTGGAATGGTTGATGGAAGAGGTGACAAAATGATTTGGGGAATAGGCTCTCAAAAATAATTCACAGTAAAATCATATTATAGAACCTTTAAGGTAAGGTATACAGGAGAATTCCCATGGAAGCATATTTGGAAGGCTAAGGGTCCCATTGAGCTTTCTTTTTTGGCTTGTCAGCGGCTTGGGGTGGCATTTTGACTGTGGATAATTTGCAAAGTGCAGAATACAACTTGTCAATAGATGTTGCATTTGCAAGGAACAGGAGGCAACTGTGGATCACCTTCTTCATCATTGCAAAATGGTAGGGGACGTGGAGCTTACTCTTATCCTTGTTTGGATGGTTTTGGGTGATGCCTACTAAAACCATATATAAAAATACACAAATCACAATGTTGCATTTTTAGAAAAAGTAAGACACGGATATGTCAGAAACACCTTGAATATTTTTTTTAAATTATTATATAATAAAATCTAACATTATTTTAACCAAAATTTGTATAAAAACACACAAATCATGACAATATTATTAAAATATCAAAATAACAAAGTTATTAAATAAATATTTATGAAATTCTTTATTTAATAATTAATATCCATGATTCCAAAATAAATTTTTTAAGTACTATGTAAAACACACACACACACACACATATAACCCCAAAAAAGCGAAGAAGAGGAGGGAAACTTTAGAAAAAGGAAACAAATTCAAAAAGGTGTCCAAAACGTGTCCCTCACTTGTCCAGGATGTGTTGAAAATTCTAAAAAAATAATATAAAATTGAACACTCTTTTTTCACCTGTCTGAAGCGTGTTGAAACACGAATGTGTTCTAAACATGTCTGACACTAATACGTGAGTCAAAATGGAGGGTTCATGCATAATTAATGTCAAATTGTATGAACATGGGTTGAAGACCTTAAGAAGTCATATAAGGAAGCTTAAATTTTCCAAGTATTGTACAAAACACACACACACACACACATATAACCCCAAAAAAGCGAAGAAGAGGAGGGAAACTTTAGAAAAAGGAAACAAATTCAAAAAGTGTCTAAAACGTGTCCCTCACTTGTCCGGGATGTGTTGAAAATTCTAAAAAAATAAAATAAAATTGAACACTCTTTTTTTACTTGTCTGAAGCGTGTTGAAACATGACTGTGTTCCAGACATGTCTAACACTAATATGTGAGTCAAAATGCAGGGTTCATGCTTCATAATTAATGTCAAATTGTGTGAACATAGGTTGAAGACCTCAAGAAGTCATAAGGAAGCTTGGAGCACCAAAGAAGCAAGAAAGTGAGGAATGAAGGCAAAGGAAAACATATCAACATGCATGGATGCTCAAGCAACAAGGAAGACTAAGAAACTCATCGAAAAGACTAAGAAACCCAACGAGAAGGCCAAGAAATTAAGTTAGGAAACCTTATTTTAGTTTTTGGCTAGGTTTGCTCTCATAATTTGATCGACCAAAGTGGCCCAGTGAATAACCCCTAGAAACATTGGTCGACCAAGTTGTTTGTCCCCTATAGGTTTGGTTGATCAACCTGTCACATTGGTCAACCACTGTGAACTAGATATCAAAATTGGTTGACCTACGTGTAAGTTGGTCGACCAATGTCGTTTGGTTTCAAAAAATATAGCCGTTGGAAGGGGAGGTTACATGTACTAAAAGACTTTTATTGTGAATAATGGTGCACAAGCGAGAGTAAGGCTTATAAAAAGTTCATGCATTAATTATTCATTCAAGAAGGCTTTCAAGTACAAGGAGTGATTAACCTCTCTCACCAACAAAAGCTTGAAGGAGATTCTCACCTTGGTAAATCTCTATCCTTCAAGCACTAAAAAGGAATTGTTACTAAGATCAAATTTGTGTATTTTAGACAGACACAAACTTCAAGCCCCAAACTCCAAGCACTCAAGATTATAGAGTAAATTCTCTCTAGCTTCCCAAGGGGAGTGAGGAGAAATTAGAGGTTCTAGGTGAACCAAATTGGCTTGCACACCACTTAGATTACCATGAACACACTATGGGATCACTAGGTTGGTTGTTGGTAATCCAATTGGAACAGAACCAACAATTGAGTTCTACGTTGGCCATAGAAACTTGGGGTAAGTCCTAGTTAGGGTGTTACGTTAATTAGTTTGGTGTTAGGTTAGACATAGTGAAAAACCTACATTACATAAATCCTAGGTTGGTTGTTAGGTCAGCTATGCTAGAGTGAAAAATCTATATAAATCCTAGGGTTATCTCGAGGTAGGTTGTTAGGTAATCCTGGGTGTGAAATCAACACTTGTAAGGGTCTTGGGGGTAAACCCGGAGAACCTCCTTTGAATAGTGAAAACCTCTAATTCTTGATTTAAATGACGTATTTATTGTTTATGGATGGGCGAGCTTAATAGCCTAGTCATGAGTTAATTGAATGTGGTTTTCTATTGATTACTTGGCTACACTTGAAGTGAATGAATTAAATGAGATGTACATGAGTTGACAACACAACCATTCCATGATTAATTAAATGTTTAAATTGAATGAAAAGTTTTTCAAAATTTGGTTTGATTAAATATCTCACTAATCAGCCATATGTATTAGTTGAATGCATAATTGCTTTGATTGACTGTATGCACTATTCGTAAACCTTTATCAAATCAATCATATAGCATTGTGATGTTTGATCATTGAGTCATTGTATTTTGTTGCGCTAAAATAGTCAAATTTACATCCTTGAGCTAACCAATATACAAACACATCAGTTAAGAATTTAAAGGGGTGAAAAATAAGTGAAGCATAAATTAAGTTAAAAATTGAATAAACAAACGAAGAAAAGCCTAAAACTTTTAAGAGTCCTATACACCCCCCTTTATCTCCCATTGTCTTCTTTCTCTCTGACTTACAATTGAAGCACCAAAGGCTAAGCTAAACTTGGAGCACATACGGTGCCACCCTTGATAAATATTGATTTCTCATGTAGCATATATTTCAATGAATGATTTATCTTGCTTGCAATATGTACTATGGGGAGAAAAATAGTCTACATATCTTCAGAAACTTGTCATTTCTCTTATCCTTGGGATATAATAGATGGAATAAGTACTATGGTGCTTGATTCAATATCCACATATTTTGCTTTTAAATTGATTGGCTTGTTTATCTTCACATTTTGTTGGTCATGAAGGTGCTGCGGGAAGGATTGAAGAATTCAAAGAGTGGGGAGAGAACATAGCACAGAAAAGAGAATAAAATTTGTACTCCAGCCTTGAATATGGATCCAATTCTGAGAAAATGCAGAATTGATTTGCAGGCCCAAAAGACGTTTGGTTGTGGCTTTGGTTTGATTTTGCTGACTGGAACTTGGTAGGTAGTCTGCAGATGCTTTGGTAATTTTTGCTCAAATGGTCTGAAGATGGGTTGTTCAACTAATTGGCTGCTTGTATTTTTGTAGTGAAAATAAGACCGAACAAGTTTGATTATTAACCAAATGAATGTTTTTTCCCTGTGATTTTTATCTATCTTTTTTCATTTTTGTTGGGGGGAGCCTTTTTACCATCGTTTTGTTTTCTTTAATATGTATTGCTGATGAGGAAGGCAAATTAATGAGCTGAATTAAAGATGCTTCAGTTTTCATATCACACACAATCTGTGGTAGTTATTCTTGGAAGTAATCCTTGATTAGCTTGTATGTTATTATTATTATTTTGAATTCACATGAACCCTTTAGAAAGCATGTGTTAGCGTTGTAAAAACTTATTTTGAAGTTTCTACGGGGTGTCCAATTAGATTGATTTTACAAAGCAAAGCATTGGATATCAATGTTAGTAAATTTAGTATTTATAATTAACAAATTCCAAGTTGGATTAGGAATTCGTTTTGTTTAAAGGCCTACTTCTTCCAAACTTTTAATGAAAACTCTCTTTATCTCTACCGGATCCTTTTACTTTTAGAATGGGAATCAATGGGTAGGAAAATGGTCACCGCTCTAAGTCAGCTAAGTCAGGGCCATAGCCAAGATTTTGTTGGCCCGGGGGGGGGGGCGGTGTTGGCGGCAATGTGAAGCTCATTAACAAAATCAAATTTAATTTAATAAAATTTATAAAATTAACTGCTACTAAATGTAATTTTGAATAATTAAAAGAACAAAAATGTAAAGGTAACTGGAAAATTGTAATTTTCACACATATATCTAAAAAATTTAATTAATTTAGGTATCTAATATCTAATTAAAATAATAATCTATATTACTATCAAGATTGTTTATCTATGAGTATCATATACCCATAATATAAAAATATGGATATATAAAAAATAAAATTGAGTCATTAGGTATCGTATACTTAAACAATTTAATTAATTTAGGTATTTAATATCTAATTAAAATAATAATTTATATTATTGTCAAGATTGTTTACCTATGGGTATTATATACCATAATATAAAAATATGGATATAAAAAAAATAAAATTATTTAATTAATCTATTCCTATGGGTATCAAACAAAGATTAAATCTTTGTATCAACAAATTGTATCACAAAATCACATTATAATATATCCAAAACAATCCTTTGTTTTTATTGGGATCCATGAATAGGCCTAGAACAAAGTAAATATAACCTTCAAAATTGATGGATTCATGTAAAGTTGCTCTCATACTAATTATAGGATTTGTAACCACAGCGGAAGCGATTTCAAAAATCTATTTGGATCTTTTTATTTACATGAATCATACAATCTTGAAAAGAGGATTAAAATTATCTTGTTTTTGATAATCTTGTTTGTCGAAGAAACCTTCTTGAAGAGATTGATGCAATCTTCATTCTCTTACTCTTGTATGTCTTCTCTTCTTTTTCCTCAATGCAAGTCGTACACTAGAGAGGAGAGTGGGCTCCTCTTTTACTCTCTCACAGGAAAATAATATATTAGTTTGTTTTACGACTATCCTCTTTAAATCACATATTTATAGGTTTTTGTAAAATTATGGCAAAAAGAGGGATCTAGGGTCCCACTAAATTAGCTCCTAATTAGTTTATTAATTTCTAATTAACTCTTAATTAATTAATGACTAATTAATTCCACTAAATAATTAGAGTCACACTCTAATTTGGTGAAATAAGAGAAAAATCCATAATCACAAAATATATATAGTGGGCCCTTCTACCTGGATATCAATAATTTAGATTTGGGCTTATACACCGTTAAATCAATTCTTAATTATTTTTACAACTTAATTCACCAATTTTTAATCACTATAAAATGATCAATATCTCAATAAACAATTTATTGAAAAGTCCGGATCCGGATTTCAGTGATTAATCAATTGAATTAATATATTAGTGATATCATTCTCTCTAATTTAGAGAGTGTAGATTCCATCTTAAGAATATATGTTCCCGCAGTCTAAACAATGATTTCCTAAGATACCGAAGTGTTGATCTAAGAGACCTCACTTATTGGTTACTCAAATTCATCACTATTAAGAACTTGAATCCACTATTTTTCTCAGGTTTAAGAGTTTTATATAATATGTTTCTTATAATGATCCAGGTTCAGTGTATTTCAAATACACCAATACAATAACCCAGAGTCTACTATTCTAGTAATTGAGATAAGTCACCCTATCACATAGTGGTCAAATGTATTACAATCTTACAGATAAGATGTCCAGTCTCATCAATGACTGCGAATAATTCTAAAATTTCTTGATCATAAGTTCAGATCTCCTGTACATAAATTTCATTTATATACATGAACTATTTTTAATAAAAATTCAAGGATTAATCATCTCATAGTATAAAATAACATTCACATGTACGATAATATGAAATTTAATAATAATAAATCAAATTTATTAAATAATAACAAATTATCTTAGATGTGAGAGCATACATCCTAACAATCCTATCATAGACAAATCATGGATTGTACAACTCCAACTCAATCCCAAAGAATGACTGTATAAACAAATGAAGTCCAACAAGTCTTCCAAAGCATGTGGTGGGGAATTTTTGTCCCTAACCATGCAATTTTTGTTTGGATTTTAGTTATTTCTTGAGCTAATGCAAATTATAAAAGTATCATTTGAAAATATGCTTTTAAAGGAAATTTTATAACAGAGGTGTCTTTTAAAAAGACGTCTTTAGAAATAACTTTTCGAAACACCTATTGTTTATGTTAGGATAATTAATTAAGTATCAAAATTAATACAAGTAAAAATAGATGAGAGTGTGTGTTATGATAAATAGATGTATCTTTTAAATAAATACCTTTAAAAGTGTCTTTTAAAAATAAGTCTTTTCAGAAAACATTTCTAAAGGTGTCTTTCTAAAAAATATTTTTTGATCTCTTTGACATACTAATATTTATCTTATTAACCTTAATACACAAGTGTATTTCGAAAAGACGTCTCTAAAAATATTTTTTCAAAAAATGTTTATGTTACAAAATATTTTCCATACAAAAAAATACTTTTGAAATTTGCATTAATTCAAAAATCAACTAGTGCACTGCATGGGTGAGGCCAAAAATTTTAGAGTGGGACCATTATAGATAGATCCCACCCTTCACATTTATTTCACTTTTTTATTTTTATAACTCGGTAGCTAATTCTTAGCACCCAGGCCAATTTCATAATCCATTAACAGGAGACTTGATTAAACTCATCCATTTCACTTGAAATGGAAAGATACCAAACCCCTTCAAAGTTCCAAAAAAGAACTAGTAATGGAATCCAACTAGAACATGAGTCCTACAACTCCTCATCGTGGACTAAACTCTGTCGGATCAAAACCGTTGTCCGGACAAAATTATTGCAAATAGCATTCACAAAATTATTTTAAAAACTTTTTAGTATTTTTTAAAAAGTAGATGTGCATTTGTGATTAAGATATGTATTGGAGAAGAAAAAAGTTATTCCTGTTTAGTTTAAAACTAAATATTATTATGCTTAATAGTTACCTAATTGGTCCCTTCTAAGTACTGGTTCAAACTAAGGATGCCAATAAGACCGAGTAGCTTTTCCTAATCATATCCTACGAAACTTTTTTCTCTCAAAATTCGGTTAAATCTGAAGATAGATGGGCACGATTCCCAACAGGTTTTTCATTTATTTTAAAATTTTAATTAATTAATTATAATTAACACATTTCAACTAAATTATTATACCAAATTTTTTTTATTCACGTGACTGTTTGGATATTAGTTAATTAAGTTTCTTGGTATATGTGAATGCTAGTCAATTAAGTCTCTTAATATTTATTAATTAAGTCTTTTAGTACTAATTAATTCAATCTCTTAAAATCACTTAATATGATTAGGACTAAAAAATTAAATTTATTAGTATAAAAATGTTGAATTTATTAGTAAATTTTTTTTAATAAAATATTATGATAAAGATAAATATTATATATAAGAGTAATGTTATCCTTGCTTTAACATTTTACCAAAAAAATTTATCCTGCTGACTTAACTGCTTTGGTGCTAGTGAATTCAGTTTCTTGGTGCTAGTCATGTCAGGTGAGTCCAAGAGACTTAATTGACTAGCACTAAAAGACTTAATTGATTAGTACCTATATATATCAAGAGATTTAATTGATTAGCATCCGAAATTAATTAGTGCCCGTATACATCAAAAGACTTAATTAACTAACACCCAAACACCAGCAAGTAAAAAAATTTGATAATAATGATAGCTCTGTAGGAATAGGTAAAGCAAGATATCTTCGCTCTAAAATCTACTCTGGACATAAATCAAACCCATTCCATTAATACGGAGGCATGGAAGAATTTTGAGCGACGGTATATTAAATTGTCATCCCAGTTCGAACAAACTTTCTCCAGTCATTGGTATGTAACCCATAGAAAATGAAAAAGAAAACTTGAGACTGGTGTCCTACGTGGAGGCTTCCAAAACTTGCAGTGCAACTCGTCATCTTGGAATGACATTTTCGTGTCTCTCACTCTTGTCCTGTACAAAAGCAAGAAATTTTTGAAGCATTTTAATTTTGGGAAAGCAGAAGGAAAGCCGGAGCTTACTTCGCTTTGCTTTTCCTATAAACTTCAGAGAAGTTTCATTCAAATCTTTAATCATATTTTTTTTTTCTCTCACTTTCCACTGGATTCTCTCATTTTTCCCTCCATAGAAATCTTTCGCTTGCATTTTTTTATTAGAGGTGGGTGGTGGTTGTCATATTTTCTCAGATTGTGGGCAATCAAGAAGAAGTCTGTGTTATTTCCCCCAAAAAGAAGAAGTGCGTGTTAGATATCTTTTAACTGTTTTCTTGAACCTGCATTGTTTACACAGAAACATTGTGTGACTCTGCCTTGTTGATAATATATGGTGTATTTTTCTTAATCATTTCTTTTGTTAAGCATTCTTGAGTCGGGGTCGCTTTTTAGTGGTTCTGGCCACTTCAAGTTTTCACGAGTTTGGACCTGCTGAAGTATATGGGTAAAAGAGGCATTTAATGAGGTATAAGTTTCGTCCCTTCCAGAGCTAAAGTTATTCTGGACTCTTGATGCCGTACTCTTGTTGGGACTTCTAGTTCTCTTCTTATTGTCCCTGTTATCCCTCTTTTGAACTTGTTCATCTTTCTGAGCTTGTTCTTTGGCTTTTCAAAAGGAGGCTTTTGCAGTCTTTTAAGATTGGTATACTTCTATGCTCTCTCTATGAGCATTGTCATATCAATAGGGGGTTCTTGGTTAAGGAATTCTTTAAGGGTCTAGGGCTAAGGCCTAAAGTGAGGGCAGCCACCAAGAAATTTGAACTGCAGTCGTTTATCTCTGTAAGTTCAGTATTGAAACGAGTTATGTACTCCCATAGTGATTCACCATTTGCTTGCTTCATAGTCAGTAGGAACTCTTGCCCTTTTCTCAACTTTCTGTTTGTTAAGTAGTCAAGAAATAGCCTGTGGAGCTCATAAAAGTTACTAACCAATTTTTTGGAAAGGTTCTGAAACCATTTAAGGGCGGTACCCTTCAGGCTAGTCACAAACATTCGACACATAAAGGCGTTGGTAGCCCCGTATAGGGCCATTGTATGCTGGTAATGAGATAGATGGTCTCTAGGGTCTTCAGACCCCTCATAGAGAGTGAATATTGGGGCAATAAATTTCTTGGGTCGTTCCTCTATCATTATGGTAGAAATGAATGAAGTGGAGCACCTACCGAGCAATTTGCTTAACTCGTCTTGTTATGGAAGGACATGGAACCCCTTGGTCGAGATCGTTTGATCTTGAAAGTCTACTATATCTTCTACGTTCGAGGGGCTATAGGCAAGTTCTGTTGTGCGATTGATACTCATTGTTGGTCCTGTCCCGTGCTTCTAAGTTTTGGATTCATGGGGGAATTTTTCTAGCGGTAGTAGAAGGATGCTGCTCTCCCAAGGCTGGTGGACATGGGACTTTGGGAGGCTAAAGTCCTTGTTGCACTAGATTGGCTCCAGAGACCGTTGGGATTGGTATTCTCTAGTCCTGCTTTAATAATGGACGATAGGATGGAAACGACATGATTCCTCTTCCAATAAGGAGGAGGATTGTTTCTCTGGTTCTGAGCTAGTGAAGCCAGAGTCTATGACATGGCTGCTGAGTTGTTCTTGTATCTGATCGGACTACCGTTGAATCCCATCAAACTGCTATTGTAGACGAATGGGCATTTGTCCTCTTCCTTTACCAGCAAGAGGTTGGTTTTGAGGATTCAGATAATCCTTTCTAGGACGAAGGTTTGGGCCATTAGTTCTTTTAAGAAAAGAAAATAAGTTTTTGATGAAAAATAATAAGAACGACTGTCGTTCCCACAGACTGACGCAAAACTAATGTTGCACTTTTCTGGTCAAAAGGCTTCTCCTCCCGAATTACCTGTCAAGAACTTGAGGTTAGAGGGTCACTAGGAAAGATCTATACCCTAAAGATCTCATTATAGACATATGTCACGCCCTGAATATAATAGTCAAATTATGGTATCAGTATATAAAATTTCTTATCTCTTGGTTTGGTTTGTTTACTCAAATACTAAATGAGTAATACTATATATAGCGGAATCTTTTACTATTTTTGTTTTCTGCAAGCCACAGTGAAGTTGGTCCACAAGATTCTTTATATACAACATTTTTATAGTGCATGGTCCTTTTTTAAGTCACTTTTGAAAAAAATCATCATGTTGAGTGATATACATTTAATACTTTCACACTTGAGTGAAAGATATAATTTTAGAAAATCAAAATTTATTCACATTAATTATTAAAACACATCAAATTTATAGCACCAAAGTTTTATTTAAACAGTGTAAGTGTTCATTTTCCATGCAAAAGACATGAGTTCAATTTTTTTTCCCCACATTATTATATTAAAAAAAAACATCAAATTTGTAAAAAAAAAAAATTAACAAGTTAAGTCATATGCATTTAATGGTTTCACACTTGAATGGAAAATATAATTTTATAAAATTAACAGTTTTTAAAATTAATTATTACAATCCAACAAATTAGTAAAAAGAAATAATTTAATAATTTCAAAGTACTTTATACATTAACTTTTTAAAATAAACATTAATTTTGGGATATAAGAAAAAAGAATAAAAGATTCTTGGGACACCAAGAATATATATATATATATATATATATATATATTATTTTGGCTTGGTATAGTTGGCACCTAATCTTTTTTGAATAATAATTTGTATTGGTATTTAAATAATACTCGTATACTTGCACAGAGTGAATGGGTCCATGATATGGTCCTACTAATGAGACCCGGGTCTTCTGAATAAATGACACCAAATGACTCCAATACATGAACAGGGAACCCCGAAATGCGTTTAATTCTTACCAAATCAGATTCCCAAACCACACAGCCCGGGATCCCCGACCTTCCATTTTGGGGACTACGCAATTCTAAATTTTAAAATCTCCCTCTCATACACAAATATTTGACTAGTTTGGCTACTTGAAAATTGAAGTTGTAAATTTGAAAGTAAAAATCATGAAATGAAGCCCTCCCTCCCTCCAGCTAAAATGCTGAAAATTGAACAAAATTTGAACTGAGGGAGAGAGAGAGAGAGACAAAACATCGAACTTTGAATCATCCCTCCATGACAAACCCATTTTCCCATCATTACATTACATATAGCTTCACTCTATGCCCATCTCACCAGCCTCTCCCCCTGAGCCCACCATACCTGCCCTCAGAAATGGAGGTTATCTTCTTTGGGGAACACAACAACAAAGAGAACATCCCACCTCTCTCTCAAATGCAAACCAACCCAGTTCCTTCAGGAATCCAGTCTTCCACAAAAAATGTCAAGACAAGAAGGTTCAGAAAACCTCTGAGGGACATCACTCATCTCTTCAATCCTCCACTCCAATCAACTTCAGCTTCAGACTCTGATTTTCAGCTTCCATCACCTGATCCGGCTTGCGCATTGAACCATCGAAAACGAAAAGCACTTGAAGACATCGATTTAATTCAGAAGACCAAGTCAAAGTCTCTGAGGAAGAACTTCAGATAGGCTAGATAGTTGAAGATTTCTTAATATAGTATGAGAATGAGAGGGGTTCTCAATCTGGGCATTGGGGTTTGAAGATTAGAAGGGTTGACAATCGTGCAACGATCGATACGACGGCACACGGTTGTTGTAATGCTATATTACATGATATAAATACAAAGTTTACTTGATTCAAATTCATTCCTATATTTGTGTCTATTTGATTGTGCTTTTTATTTGAGTATTGAAGCATTGAAATCACATAATATTAGGAAATCAGAGAGTTCATGGAGAGGTTATATACTTATTCATCCCAATTTGATTCAAAAGTTTACGTGACGAATAATAACGTTTTCTATTTTTAATTTTAAAATTTTATAAACCAAAAAACAATTTTTGTTTATTTTTTTATGAAAATGAAATAGTAAATGATGCTACACTTTTTGGTCGGTATGGACTCCGAATTCCGTTGCTTGAGGAACACTCAAAGAGAAGGATAAGAGGGCTATCGGGTTGGCTCCGGCAGTAGCCGTTCCGATACTTAAGTAAATAAAATTGAATTGAAAGACTGTAATTGTAAATCAAAGAATGAGTATGAATGTAATAAGCGTACTTTAGTGTTTTATTTATAGGCTACAGGTTTCTTAAGTTGATTAGGATTTGGAGCTATGAATGTAGGGATTTGATCATCGGAGAGTGGTAGTTACCATGTTGGACACTGCGCTTAATAGATATTCGTAGGCGGCAGTTTCCTTGTCGAAAACTGTTTCCTTTTTCTTAGCTCGATAGGATATTTAAGGCGGTGATGAGCTCTAAACATTGAAGGATGCTCTGACGACCTTGCGCTTAGTCCTGTGAGCTCTGGATGCTAAGTGTTTGAGTCTGTCCTGGATGGCTGAGCTTTAACTAGTCTGTAGTCACACGTGTATGGAGATTGGTCTGTCACTATGTGGTATATCAGTTACTCCCCCCGAGCCCTAGCTTGAGCTCAACGCGTAACTAGGACTACGAGATCTCGAAAAGTCACGCGTCCTGTCTTTCTATTTCCCAAGGTGACTGTTGGTGCCTCATTTATTGCGACAGCCGATGCTTGGACTTTTGAGGCCATCGTTGCCTATAACCGTCATGACGGTTCGGCTTGGTGGGCCTCTTTTTCTGAAAACATATATAAAGAGGGGGAAAGGCTTAGTACGCCATTTTCTTTACTATTTCATTGCTTTCAAAAGAGAGTGAAATATCGCCATTGTTGAACTAGAGCGTTCAGTGAATCTTGAAGAGTGTTCGTCGTCCGAAGCTCTTATTTTCCGGTTGTTTTCAGGTTCATCCTTCTTCATTTCTGCTAGTTTTCAATTTCCTTCCTTACTGTTCTTCCCCATCTTTGCTTCTTCTCTTCTTTTTACAATTTTTTGCCAATGCTGGCATCTACTACATCTTCCGGTGTCGAAAATGGTGCAGGAAGTTCCTCAAAAACTTCTGTGTCACCCCAATCCCAAACTGTAGGTAGTGGTTCCTCCAGTAACGCCGAAAATAGGTTGATAGGACCCCCTTCTAGTTTAAAGGTTAGGATAGTAAATGTGTTTGTAGAGCCCAGAAACAGGGCTGGGGAGGCCTCTGGCAGGCCCTCCTAAAGAGAAGAAGGAGAAAGTGCCATCACTCAGGGCATAATAGACGAATTGAGGGAAAAATATGACTTCCCCTCAAATGTTACCTGTAGAATACCGAGCTCCTCAGATCGCCCATATGATGTTCAGGAGGGCGAAATTTATGTCTATCTCGCATGGTTCGAGATGGGATTGAGACTCCTTCTCCCTGATCTGGTTAGGCAGTTTTTTGGTTGGTTCAACATTTGCCCTGCCGACCTGAATCTTAATGGTTTGAGGCACCTGTTAGGGTTTATAGCTCTAGGTCATTTGAACAATGTGGAAGTAACCCTAGAGCTTATCCGTAGTAATATCGATCTCAAGTATATAATGTCGGAATGCCTCTTCTATATGTCCTTCTATAGGGGGTTGAGACATCTTTCCTTTGTGCCAACTTCCAACAAAACCTGGAAGAAGTGGTACTTCTTTGTAGGAAGAGGATGGGAAATGGAAAACTTCTAGGGTCAGACTTCGATATTCCCCCGAAGTACGGGGTTTAAGGGTGAGACCCCCTTTTATTATGACAACTCTACTTCTGTTTATGCTTTTACTTCTGAACTCGCTTAACTAACCATTGTTTTTATGTCTTCTATGTAGACAAGAGTGCTTGGAAGAGGTCAATTTTCACAGGTTGATTTTCAGGACAAGTATTGCAGGCTCCTTCAAACCAGGAACAGGGACTTCAGAGCCATCCTTACATCAGAAAATTTGATGGCTCCTGATCAGAAGAAGGACTGGGCAGAGAATTTGAGGAAGTCCTTGCTGGCAGTTATGTTCCCGTAAAGAAGAAGGTGGGGGAGCCTACTTCCCCTATTGGTCCTCCTCAAACTAAGAAGAGGAGGATCCCATCTGACCCTTCTACATCGGCAGCACCCAGGAAGAGCATTGTCATAAGAGAGCCTGTTCCTACGCCTGCTCCTACTCCCGCCTTTGAAGTCCAGAAGAAGGGGAAGGTGAGGATGACAGTCGACCTTGTTGCGCTGCCTGATGGTTATAAGGCCCCAATGCAAGCCATTGATAAATTTTGGATGGAAGCTCCTTAGAGACATAAGGGGCAAAGTACTCGGGAGACCATCACTGAAGTGATGAACATCCAGATGAAGGTAACCACCGTAATGTCTATATCTGTGATTTATTTCGTTTCCTATTCTAATCTACTTGTTTGTTGTTATGCAGTCCATGCACAACCTTGCCACCCTGATGGAGTTTGCCTTGGATCCACAAGCCGTGGAAAAAATTCAAGACGAGCTGGACGAGACCAGGCTTCAGCTCGGCACAGCCTATTCAAATGCCTCAGCTGTTGAAGAGAGGCTCAAGGAGGCAAACAACTCTCTCTCTATTATGGAGTCCGAGAGGGATTCCCTTCTCCGGGAACTAGAGGGGCTGAAGAAAGAGAATAATGAGCTTCAAGCCTCTATTGCTTAGAAGGTCAAGGATGCCAAGGCTGAGACTGAAGTAGAAATGAAAGCTGAGGTTGAGGAGATGGGTAAGGAGCTTATGCAGCATGGCTATGATTCCTTCAGGTCCAAGCTCCTCGTCAAATTCCCAAACTTCGATTTATCAGCAATTGAAGATGATAATAATGGAGCCAGCCCTCTAGTTTAGAAGATGAATTTTTGTACTCCCTTTTTCTTTCCGTTTTTGAACTGATGTACTTAAAATATTTATCAATGGAATTAAATTCCTTCAGAACTAGCCTGCGTGTTTTATTCTTCCAAACAACAATACTTGTAAATTTTGTAAATTGTTGTAGATGTCAAGTAAATTCAGTACTGTTCAATTTCATTGCTGCTCTGCAATGTAAGCTTAGGCTTCAGCCCTTTAAACTTATAATTAGTGTAAGAAAAGATGTTCATGAACTTACTATATTCCAGACCAGTCCTTTAACTGGTTATGATCAGGAAGCTATCTTCCGAGCAAAGCAACTTGTAGCAATTTGATTGAATCTGCTTAAGAATACTTGATAATAACTGAGCTTGAATCTGATAATGGAGGCAATTGAATAAAAAATTGTACTGAGTAGTAGGAGAACTTGTTGGAAGACTTGGTGATGACAAACCGTCCACAGTCAGCATTTGTGTCCACCAGGACTGATAATAACTTGGTAGGAAGACTTATAGTAATTGACAGATCAGAACTTTTGTTTGTAACATCAGAAATATAAGTAGCAAATCTCCTAAGATCAAAACTCCTTTTATCATGGCTAATAAGAACCAAATAAAGAGCTTTGCATTGACCGAACCAAAATCGGTATTGACAGATCAAAAATATTTTTAGCTATGTAGTTGAGTAATTGGATCGAATTTTATGTCTTCAGTATAGGATGCAACCGAGTAGGTTTGTCCTTGTGTAGAAATGATCCAGACCTATAGTACTTGTAACACCTCAACCTACTAAGAATCGTCAAATTTCTAAATAGTAATTAATAAATGAGACCTTAGGCAGCAAGGTCAGTTTCGAACCCTAACATGTGAACTTGCAGTAAAAGTCCCGGGAAACCAGGACGACTGTACATCACCTTCGTTGCAATCACCAACCTTTAATTACGATGATAAGTTTAGACATGTAAGTGAGTGTTATGTCCGGTTGACAAATGGGAAAAATAATAATAACAATAATAATATGATAATATGCGACAACGTAATTACACATGTATATAAATACATATTAATACACACAATTGTGTATTGTGGGTTATAGTTAAAATTATGTAAGGAAATCTAAGCACATAATTAACTATATATGTTGTATATGAGAATATATTAGTGAATATAAATGCAGGTGGAATATATATGGATCAGAATATAGCTGCCCTGTGTTTATATATATACATCTATATATATGTTTAAGATATGAATTAAAAACAAACAAATGGAAAACAATAAGAGGTGAATGGAAGCATTAAATGGATTAAGAGGTGAAGCGGTGGCTACCAATAGCCGTAGGCACTGCTCTCTATGTCCTTTCCATGTGAAGAGGAATGATGAAGAAAGAAACTGGCTACTAGGGCAGGTGGCACTTCCGTGGCATCAAGAGCTGCATGTGAATTACGTGTTGCTCAGACCACCAAGATATAAATACTTAAAAGTCTCTGAACATTAGAAATAGTGTGAGAAAGAGAAAGAGAACTAGAGTAGCAAAGCAAGAACTGAAGAGGGAAAATTGGCAAGAAAACAGTCAAACAGGTAAAGTCTCTATTGAATTTTGCTTAATTCTGTTCAAACTTAAAGCATGCAATGGTAGGGTTTTATTATGCATAATTTAAGCTTTAATTTACAAAAGAAATGAAGGAAAATTGTGTAGAATCAAGTGTGAAATTTGGAATTTTAGTTGGATAAAATACAGAAAGTTTACGTGCAGGTTTGAAATTATTAAAACCAAACCAAATTTGGCTTAGTAAGACTTGAACTAGACATTTCCAATGTCCTAAAAACATAAGACCGCGACTTTAAAACTCAAAGACAGAACCCTAAAACGTGAGTTGCAAGTTTCGGTCATGATACCCAGTTTTTATTTTAGACTTCTAAACCCACTTTTGAAGATAGGAGCGTGAACCCCATGAGAAATAAACCATCCCAGAAGAAACCCCATAAAATCTGACTCAAAAATGAGTTTGTAGGACCAAGTTACAGGTTTGAGTATCGTTTTCCAAATCATGACTATGAATCCAAATTAGAAACCCAAACCGATGCCAAACCGTTCCTTGATGTATTAGAAATGGTTTAGACACAGAAACAAAGAGTTCTAGTGGTGCAAAATTCAGGAAATTGGAAGGAAATAAACTCAGAAATTAGGGCTACAGTGAGGGTGATTGGGGGAAGACGATGAACAGCGTCGGGTCATGGGTCGGACCATGGGTCAGGTCCTGACCCGATGTTTTAATAAGGGTTCAGGTCAAACTACGTCATTTTAATGAAGGTTGTTTAAATTTAAAATTGAAGGCTGACGTCATCATGACGTCAACATTACGTATTAAACCGGATCAAACCGGATTGGTTCAATAACAACCGGGCCGGTTCACTTAAAGTGAAACTGAACCCATTGGTTCAGTCCGGAAGTATGAGAAATTGCACTTTGACCCCTGAAATGCTGGCAAATTTTACTATAGCCCAATTGAAATTAATTTAATATTAAATTAATATATTTAAATGAGAAAGATTTCAAAAATACCCCTAGGCCATAAATGGAGCAAACGAAGCCCAAATAAAGTAAACCAATAGTGGATTTTGACTATTTTGGAAAGTTCTAAACCCAATGGAGGGGTCCATTTCACGAGATAAGACCCTAAAAATTAGGACACGTTAAAGTGTAAATTACCCAAATTGCCCTTATCATGCCTAAAAGTCAAATGGAAGTCCAGGAAAGTCTAAATTAACTTTCTTCGACATTCCAGACTCAAAGGTGAGGTCGGTGTTTTGAAATAAAGCATGGAAAAATATGACACGTAAATATGTGAAGTTAAGAAAATGACCCTAAAAGTTAATAAAGCTACCAAAAGAGTATACGTTAAGAGATAACGCTTAAGATTAAAAGAAGAATTTAATTACGATCGAAGCATAAGTTAAGATCACCAATAGGTGGTATTATAGTGACTATGAAGTTAATGAGACTACTTATGAATTGTTCTTAGGGACTACAGAGGAAGTGGGAAAGCACAACAATAGCTTCAACCCTAACGACCAAGGTGAGTAACCTTGCATTTGAAGTGGAGATTTAATTCCACGGATTTGAATGATGTTTTAAATATCAAATTCAGTCTTTATACGATTCTTGTTTAAAATATTCTGTTATGACATGCTCATTAAATGTTTTTATATACAGTTCCTTTCTTCGAAATATTTAGTATGCCTGAGTAAAATGGCAATTTCCTTAAATATTCTGAATTTGATTATTCAAAGTATTTGAAGATCCTATCATGAAATCATGAACGTCATGTTTCAAATACTCATGAAAAGTATCTATTTGAAGAAGCCATGTGAGAAATGTTTTACAAGATAGCAATACAAAATCACATAGTCAGGATTTTGGGTTTCTTTGAAACTCAATTGCCCTGTCATGTGCAATGTCGCATAGTCAGGATTTTGGGTTTCTTCGGAACACAATTGCCCTGTCATGTGAAATGTCGCATAGTTAGGATTTTGGGTTTCTTCGGAACTCAATTGACCTGACATGTGAGATGCCCGGTAGCAGGATCTAATCCCCCAGGCAAATAAGATCATAGCATTGTAGTAAAACGGGAGTCTGGTTCGAAACAGATTCCACCTAATTAAAGAGAAAAGATGACAAACATTTTTTGAAATGGAAGCAGGTCTTACCCCTATTTTCCTATGCATGTTTATATGTTGTGAAGTAACGCTTTGAAAATAGAAGCAGGTTTGCACCCCCATTTTTATTATGCATGTTTATATGTTTTTGAAGTGCAATAACTCTATGTGAAGAAATGTATATTTAGCTTGAACACTTTAAATGTTTCAAAGCTATCTTTATGACAAGTGCATGTACTTTATGTTCAAAGTATACGAACAATTGGTAGTGAGTAGTTTATAAACTCTCATGTGCGAAACCACTGCCAATTAAAAACCATGACAGATGCAGGAATTACTCACTGGGCTTCTCGAAGCTCACCCCATTCCCTAACATTTTTCAGGTACCAACAATGAATGGGAGCCTTGCTCCATTTTGGGATGATGATTAGTAGATCCGTTATGATCACGGGCTTTTGGAAGTATTAGAACATGTAGTTGGATAGACTTTGATGTAATAGATTTTGGATAATATGTATTAAGCCCGAGAGGCAATTGAATATATAATATGTATAAAACCTTAGAATTTTATTTATGCTCTGAATGTATTATCATGTGTATCGCTATGAAGAGCGACAGTACCGGACAAATATGCGAAAGTTTTAAATAAGAAAAGGAAAGAAAAAGTTTTTCACGCTTCCGCAAACCAAGGCCGTACCGCCATCCGATACTGTTGCTTATGTTTCACCTTGCCCAAAGGCTCCCAGGCCTGAAGGCAGCGGTCGCGTTCCGGGATCCGCAAAGGGTGGGTTTCAGGTCGTGACAGTACTTGCACAGGTTGCAAGGTTTTTAGGGGTCTGTATATCGAGATGGACCAGACCTAAAGGACTTGTAATGGATACAAGGCTTTAGGGGTCTATAAGATGGACTAAACCTAGGGGTCTGTGCATTGAGAGGACCAGGCCTAAAGGACTTGTAATGGATACAAGGCTTTAGGGGTCTATAAGATGGACCAAACCTGGGGGTCTGTGCATTAAAGAGGACCAGACCTAAAGGACTTGTAATGGATACAAGGCTTTAGGGGTCTATAAGATAGACAAGACCTGAGGGTCTGTGCATTAAGAGGACTAGGCTTAAAGAACTTGTAATGGATACAAGGCTTTAGGGGTCAATAAGATGGACCAAACCTGGGGGTCTATGCATTAAGAGGACCAGCCCTAAAGGACTTGTAATGGATACAAGGCTTTAGAGGTCAATAAGATGGACCAGACCTGGGGGTCTATGCATTAAGAGGACCAGACCTAAAGGACTCGTAATGGATACAAGGCTTTAGGGGTCTATAAGATGGACCAGACCTTGGGGTCTGGGCATTAAGAGGACCAGACGAAAAGGACTTATAATGGATGCAAGGCTTTAGGGGTCTATAAGATGGACCAGACCTGGGGGTCTGTACATTCAGAGGACTAGGCCTAAAGGACTTGTAATGGATACAAGGCTTTAGGGGTCAATAAGATGGACTAGACTTGGGGGTCTATGCATTGAGAGGACCAGGCCTAAAGGACTTGTAATGGATACAAGGCTTTAGGGGTTAATAAGATGGACCAGACCTGGGGGTCTGTGCATTAAGAGGACCAGACCTAAAGGACTTGTAATAGATATAAGGCTTTAAGGGTCTATAAGATGGACCAGACCGAGGGGTCTGTGCATTAAGAGGACTAGGCCTAAAGGACTTGTAATGGATACAAGGCTTTAGAGGTCAATAAGATGGACCAGACCTGGGGGTCTGTGCATTAAGAGGACCAGGCCTAAAGGACTTGCAATAGATACAAGGCTTTAGGGGTCAATAAGATGGACTAGACCTGGGGGTCTGTGCATTGAGAGGACCAGGCCTAAAGAACTTGTAATGGATACAAGGCTTTAGGGGTCAATAAGATGGACCAAACCTGAGGGTCTATGCATTAAGAGGACCAGGCCTAAAGAACTTGTAATGGATACAAGGCTTTAGGGGTTAATAAGATGGGCCAGACCTGGGGGTCTGTGCATTAAGAGGACCAGGCCTAAAGGACTTGTAATGGATACAAGGCTTTAGGGGTCAATAAGATGGACCAAACCTAGGAGTCTGTGCATTAAGAAGACCCGGCCTAAAGGACTTATAATGGATACAAGGCTTTAGGGGTCAATAAGATGGACCAGACCTAGGGGTTTGTGCATTGAGAGGACCAGGCCTAAAGAACTTGTAATGGATACAAGGCTTTAGGGGTCAATAAGATGGACCAGACTTGGGGGTCTATGCATTAACAGGACCAGGCCTAAAGAACTCTTAATGGATACAAGGCTTTATAGGTCAATAAGATGGGCCAGACCTGGGGGTCTGTACATTTGAGATGAGGCAGCCTTTTGGAAGAATAAGATATTTCTTGTTCGGTGCGACTTTTGGCAGTAGCCCAACGATGTCCATTCCCCATTGAGCAAAGAGCCATGGGCTGGCAATCGGAATGAGCTCATAGTGGGGCTGGTGCTTATATGGAGTGAATCGTTGACATTTGTCACACTTCCAAACATACTCTTTCGCTTGCTTCAACATGCTAGGCCAATAATATCCTTGTGTTAGAGCTCGGTGGGCTAGAGTTCTATCGCCATTGTGGTTACCACAAATCCATTCGTGAATTTCAACCAAGACATATTTGGACTCTTCTAGAGCCAAGCACAGCAGTAAGGGTTGAGAATAGGATCTTCGGTAGAGTTTCCTATTTAAAATCAAGTACCGTGCTGCCCTGATTTGGATTCTTCTAGCTTTGTTCTTATCTTCTGGGAGGAGTCCTCTTTCCAAGGTACTAGAGGATGAGAGTCATCCTAATTCTAGGTTTGTTCAGTAACTTGGGCGACCTGAACCTTTTCTATACTTTGCCTCAGCTGGTGAGAGATCTTTAGAGTAGAATCTCCTTCTGTCTTGAGATGAGATGCCATATTTGCCAAAGCATCAACTCGAGAGTTCTGGGCTCTTTCAATCTTTTGGATTGTGAATTTTTGGAAGGAGCGCTTTAGCGAATTGACCAGTTCTAAATACCGAAGCATCCTGTCGTCTTTAATGGAAAATTCTGCCAGAACTTAGCTTACCACCAGTTGGGAATCAAAGAAGACTTTGAGGTTCTAAGCCTCGCATTCCAAAGCTAGCCTTTATCCCAAGGATAAGGGCTTCATATTCAGCTTCATTGTTGGAAGCTCTGAACCCCAGATTGACTGCCTTTTCTGCCATAAGCCGGTCAGGGGATTGCTAGTACCAAGCTGACGCTAGAACCATGGTCTGTGGATGATCCGTCGATGTAAAGCTGCCATGTACCCGAGCTTTCACAAAGCTGTGCCATGTCTTGTAGTGCCAAGGGTGAACTCAGCAACAAAATCGGCCAAGGCTTGCCTCTTTAATGGAGGTCCATAGGACATAGGATATGTCAAATTCTCCTAATTCCACGGACCATTTGACTAGACGTCTTGAGACCTCGGGCTTCCTTAGGATTGATTTCAATGGATAGGCCGTTGGAATCTCAATAGGATGTACTTGGAAGTAAGGTCTGAGCTTCTGTCCAAAAACTATGAGAGCAAAGGCCAGTTTTTCAATTTTAGGATATATTTTCTCTGTGTCTAATAGAGCTCTGTTGACATTGAATATGGGCTTCTGAGCACCCCTGTCCTGTCTGACCAGTACAGAACTGACGGCGTTCTCGGAGACAGCAAGGTAGAGGAGTAGCTTTTCCCTTTGGATTGGTTGTGATAAGAGTTCAGGGGAAGCTAGGTATTCCTTCAGTTCTTGGAAAGCTTTTTCACATTGCTCTGACCACTGTAAGGCTCTATTACCTTTCAAGGCTTTGAAGAATGGTAGGTAGCGATCAGTGGACTTGGAGATAAATCTACTCAGAGCTGCAATTTTGTCATTTAGAACTTGAATGTCTTTCTTGGTCTTTGGCGACTCCAGCCCAATCAATGCCCTAATCTGAGTGGGGTCTGCTTCAATACCTCTCTGAGAGACAATGTACCCCAAGAACTTTCCCTTGGTTACACCGAAGGTGCACTTCGAGGGATTTAGTTTTATCTTGTGTTGCTTTAGTTTGAGCCAAGTGCTGGAGATGGCTGCTCTTTTATAAGCTTTTGACAAGCATATCATCTATGTAAACTTCCATGGTGTTGCCGATCAGAGGACTAAACATCTTATTGACCAGACGCTGATATGTTGCCCCAGCATTTTTTAGTCCGAACAGTATCACTCTATAGCAATAGAGACCTCGTTCGGTAATGAAGGTTGTATTTTCCTGGTCTAACGAGCACATCTGGATCTGGTTGTATCCAGAGTAGGCATCCATGAAGCTCATGAGTTCATGCCCTGTAGTGGCATCGACTAGCTGGTCAATCTGTGGGAGAGGAAAGCTATCTTTGGGACAAGCCTTGTTGAGGTCTGTATAGTCAACAAAAACTCTCCACTCTCCACTTGCCATTTTTCTTCTTGACTAGAATGGTGTTGGCTAACCATTTTGGGTAAAATACTTCTCGTATCATTTTGGCCTCAAGCAGTCTCTGGACCTCCTCATTAATAATACAATGTCACTCTGGAGCGAGTGTCATTCTTTTTTGTCTCACTGGTGGGTGGTCAGGATCTACCATCAACTTGTGAGTAATGAGGTTCGAATATGTGCCCTCTATATCCTTCGTTTCCCAAGCGAACACAGAAAGGTTGTTTTTCAAGAATTCTATCATCTCTTCCTACTCGGCCGGTGTCAGGTCTGGTCCGATTTGTAAGTAACGCCCCTGCTTTTCCGAGCTGACCAAAACCTTGATTGGCTGTTCTATGGGCTTCGCCCTGTTGTCCTTTCCTCTAGGACTTAGAGCTTCATCAATTCTAGAAGGGCAGTCTTCTGCCTTGTGATGGTGAGAGAGGTCTGGATCCACGCATTCACGAGCGTGCAATAATTGCTATTTGGAGGCCCTCTCCTTGAGCGCGAAAGCGTGACACTCTCGAAAGGTCGGTTGACATCCTCTGATGGAGTAGACAGCATGATTGTGGACGTACTTCAGGCATTGGTAGAGGGTCGAGGTGACCGCTCCCATTTGGTGTAGCCAAGGTCTTACAATTATGACGTTGTAAGGGGACTTAGCGTTCAAAACCATGTATTCTAATATTGTGATCTTTTGCCCATCTCCTTCTTCTATTGTGGTGGGAAGGTCAATCCTCCCCAATGGGATACTGAGATTCCCGTCAAATCTTGCCATGATTGCAACGGTAGGTTTGATGTCGTTGGGATTGATATTCATCTGTTTGAGGGGTTTGTAGAATAACACGTTCAGTAGAATTCTCTATGTTCACCAAGACTTTTCGGATCTCAAAGTTGGTAATCTTGAGAGAGATGACGAGGGCATCACTGTGATGACAGTGCACCCTTGCAAGATTTTGATTTGAGAACTGGATCTCAGGTACTGGCCTCAATTTCTTCTCAACATTAGTGATCTGTAGGATATTGGGAGCAATTTTGGCCTCCCGAGCATACCGTTTTCTTGCTTTGTTACACGTTCCTAATGTCAAGGTGTTTGCATGGAGGACGAAGATAACCTGATTGTTCTGTTGCTAAGGCTCGTTCCATCCATCTCTTTGTTCTGGCCTCCTCTGCTAGGGTCTGTCATCATGGGGGTTTTGTCTCTCGTCCTGCCTGACAAACTCCTGCAGCCGTCCTCTCCGTATGAGTTGCTCAATTTTCGGTTTAAGGGACCTACATGCATCAGTTGTATGCCGGTAGTCCTTGGGGAAATCACAATACCTAGTCCGGTCCTTGTTGCCAGGATTGCCTATCATCGGCTCTAGCCACCTTAGGTTTTCACGTGTTTGGACTTGCTGAAGTATGTGAGCTAGGAAGGCGTTCAGAAGAGTGAAGATGGTAAACCCCCTTGGGCTAGTGCTACCCGGAGTTTTGGAGGTCGTTCTTTTATCTGAGCTTCTGACCCTCTTCTTGGTTACACTGGAATCCTTCTTCTGGTTGTTCTATTGGGCTTGCTCTTTAACCTTTTGAGAGGTATTCTTTGCTTCCTCTAGGTTTATGTACTTCCTAGCCTGATCCATGAGGGCTGCCATGTCGACATGGGGGCTCTTTGTTAGAGAGTCCCTTGCAAGCCTCCTTGAGCAAGGCCAGAGGTTATAGCAGCCACGAGAAAGCTTGGGCTGCAATTTGTAATTTCTGTATGCTCGGTGTTAAAACGTGTAATGTAATCCCGAAGAGGCTCCCCTTTGGATTGTTTTATGTTAAGCAAGAACTCTGGGCCCTTCCTTAACCTTCTGCTGGTCATGAACCTATCAATAAAGCGCTTGTCGAGCTCGTAAAAGCTGGTGATTAAGCTCGGTGGGAGGTGGCGAAACCACTTCAGAGCAGTGCCTTTGAGGCTAGTTACAAATGTACGACACATAAAGGCGTCGGAAGCCCCATGTAGTGCCATAGTGTACTGGTAAGGAGATAGATGGTCCCTTGGGTCCCCAGTTCCATCATAAAGGGTGAACTTTGGGACGACAAATTTCCTTGGCCTCTCTTCAGCCATGATAGCAGGAGTGAATGGTGTGGCAAATCTTCCGAGCAGCCTGGTTAGCTCATCCTGTTCTAGAGGGATTTGGATACCTCTCACAACAGCAGTGCGGTTCATAAAGTCCGCAACCTCTTCAATCCTCCGTGGGTCCCTATATGGGATTTGCTGTGATTCTAGTATTGCAGTCTCGGCTCTCGTATGAACGGGGTTGTCATGTCCCACGGTTGGAGGAGGATTTTGGTGTTCCTGAACTGGGGGAACTAGTGTTGCTTATGGCTGGAACTTAAGGGGTACTATGTTTGCCCCAAAAGCCATTAGAGTTGGGATCCTAGTAGTGCTGCGATAGTGAACGTCTGGAATAAAGGTTGGTATCCCCCTGCCTGCGGCTGCTGATGGCTAGGGGTCTCTGCCAATGTGGGTGGTACCTTGGGGGTACATCGGTTGATTATTGGGAATCTCTTCATGGAATCCTCCGTCCGTGGTGGCAATAGGAGGTTGTGTCCTTTGATAAGCCGTGTTGACGGGTGGATACAAAAGGTTGGTTCCGCGATTCTAGGTAAGCATCATCAGGGTTTTGGACATGGCAAGAAGTTGTTCTTGCATTAACTCGTTCTGTCGCTTAACTAGGTTAAGTTGTTGCTGCATGCAATCAGTTGTTTGTCCCCTTCCTTGTCCGGCAGGCGGCCGGGGTTAAGGGTTTTGAGGATTTTGAGCATTCTTTCTCGGTCGAAGATTGGGAGCCATAATTTTCTAGTGAGAAGGGGAATAAGATTGTTCGTAGAGAAGAGAACCTTTGTTGAAAAAACGATTATCGTTCTCACAGACGGCGCTAGTTGATACTACACTTTTTGGTCGGTATGGGCTCCGAACTTCGTTACTTGAGGAACACTCAAAAAGAAGGATCAGAGGGCCACCGGGTTGGCTTTGGCGGTAGCCACTTTAATGCTTAAGTCAATAAAACTGAATTGAAAGACTGTAATTGTAAACCAAAGAATGAGCATGAATATAATAGCGTACCTTAAGGTTTTATTTATAAGCTGCGGGTTTCTTAAGTTGATTAGGATTTGGAACCATGAATGTAGGGATTTGATCATCGGAGAGTGGCAGTTACCATGTTGGACACTACGCTTGATAGATATCCATAACCGGTAGTTTCCTTGTTGAAGACTGTTTCCTTTTTCTTATCTAGGTAGGATATTCAAGGCGGTGATGAGCTCTGAACCCTGAGGGATGCTCTGAAGGCCTTGTGCTCAATCCTGTGAGCTCTAGATGCTAAGTGTCTGAGTCTGCCCTGGTTGGCTGAGCTTTAATTGGTCTGTAGTCACACATGTCATATGGAGATTGGTCTGTCACTATGTGGTATATCAGTAAACATGTTTGATACCACAACAATGTTTTTAAAAAAATTAAAACAAAAACAAAAATAGGAAACACATTTGATAATAAACTAATATCAAACTTAAATTTCATGAATATAAAAGAGCATCAAAGTAAGAATGGTAGTAGTAAATTTTTTATTTTTTTTTCAATAAAAGATTCTCATTATATTACAAATTCAAGGAATTTCTGATTCTAGGAAATTCAATAATTTAAACCCAACAACAGAAACAAGCCTAATTCAAAGTTGAGAGAAATAAATAAACTACATACTCCTTCCTAGTGGAGGAAATGAGATTCAAACCCAACAACATAATCAAACCTAACTCAAAGTTGAGAGAAATAAATAAACTACACACCCTTCCCTAGTGGAAGAAATGAGAGTAGAACCCATAACCTCTATTTGGAAGAAGTCATGAGTTACCAATCGGGTTAACTCCAATTGGTATAATGGTAGTAGTAAAAGCAACAACAATGACGATTAGAATAGAACATTATTATAACAATAATAATGATGTAACATGAAACATGAATATTGGATACGAATAAAGTTAATATCCATCAACCTAAGTAAGAAAATAAAATTTCTAAAATTCAAAAAAAATTATTTTATTAATAAAAATTGAATGATAAAAGTCTACTACATCATATTTATAGAGATAACAAAATATTATTTTGACCAAAAAATTACAATTCTTATACTAATCTTAATAAAATTAGGAAAATAGAGAAACTCAACAAAATTAAAATTGAAGTTTTTTGCAATTGAGCCCAAAATTAGAGTCTAGATCAGGTAAAAAGAAGATACAAACAAATCTCAACTCAATTTGAAATTTCTACTCAAAGTAATTGAATAAATATGGTAAAAAACTACTTTCAAAAAATAGTAGAAGGATCTAATTAAGGGCCTAAACGAGTGAATTTGGCTAAAATTCTAACGTCAGTCATTAAGTAACAATTGAGTTTGTTGGGCCATCTCAAATCAAAATATGGTAGTTCCTGGTATGGGTATTTGGGTATGTTGAGGTAACTAGTTTCAAAACACTTTTTGAAAACATTTTCAACCATTTTCACAAAGTAATTTAGCTTTAATTTGGACTTCTTGTGTTTCCATTGCTCCAAAAACTCTTCTATCACTTGTTCTACATTAGTCCCTGCCATTTGACGAGAACTCGATCTCGAGTTATAATTAGGATAGAGAGGCTCTTCTTTATATTACTTATAGAGATCAACAACATTGAAAGTCCTTAAAAAACCCATATCTACTAGTAACTCGACAACATCTGCATTGTCATTGATTTTTTGCACAATCTTATATGGTCCAAATTTCTTTGGCTTCAACTTGTTGTAGCTCCCAACTAGAAACGTCTCTTTGCGTAAGATAACTATAATGTAATCTCATTCCTTAAATACCTTAGCTCACCTATGTTTATTTGTAGCTTTCTTGTACTTGACAATAGTCTTTTCTAATTTCGATTTCAATTTAGCTTGCACTAGTTGGGCTTGTTCTACCATATTTTCTGCTTCAATATTCACACTAGGCCCTTTAAGCAAATCAACTATATGCTTTGAATGAGTGATGTAAATAATTGCAAAAGGTAATTTTCCTATAGAACTATGAACATCACTATTGTATGAAAATTCATCTTATGGCAATACATGATCCCAATGCTTTGGTTTGTCTTAACAAATACTTCAAACTATGTTTCCCAACGTTTTGGGGATACTACTTCTTCATGAAGCATTCTTTATTCAAGAGGTGTTTCTTTACCTTCCTTAAGAGGTGTCAGTATACTAACATTGGATTTATCAATCATATGATGTGTGGTCTCTTTAGGACTTGTCACTTCTTTTGTTCTTTTTGTCTTCCTCTTATGAGGAAACTTATCTTTCGCACCAATAGATCTACCACGCTTTAGGCGTGCCATAGATTCATTTACTGCTATAATAATGGATTTTCCTACAAGGACATCGATCCATGCAGGAGTGTTTGCAACTGATATGTGCAATTTCATTATTTTCTTTGTATCAGTGAATGTATCTAGTAATTGATTAGCAACACTTTGCAAATGAATGATCCTTTAAACTTTCAGTTCTGATTGATTAGTATGAGAATCAAAATGGGCCAATGTTAGTGCATTCCAGGAAATTTCACATTGACTTTTAGCTTTAGCTTCTTTGTCACGACCTAGAACCCACCTTTTGGAGATCTGGCATCGCGACCCCGGCCCGACCCATTTGTCGAACTGGATTTTTCCTTTAACCTTAACTTAACATAAATATGTGAGTGTTATTTAACATGCAATCAATAATTAAACACACAGCAGAAGACTTAATAAGATTTTTACATTTATAATATTAGAGTTCTTAAATTTACAGACTCAAAAACTCTAAAATATAACTGTCCCCAAGACGTGGGGTGATGGGAGAATACAGGATAAGCACTATACTTCACTATCAAAAAATTCTTGCAGTATATGTATCTGCAGCAACTCTACACCTGTTCGGGATCTTAATCCCTACTCTCAAACTACAGCGTCCTTACTTGAAATAGTTAAAATAAATTTGTAATGAGCTAACTTAGCCCAGTAAGTAAATATTTTTGCTCTACCAAGGGTCAAAGTCAGTATAAGAGAGTTCATAAACCAAGATAAACAAGGTTATGCTAATATGATAGCCAATCAAGAAAAGAAGATGTCACAATAGCAAGTCACAAAATATAAAGCAACTAAACTGACCCCTTGCGCCTAAGGCACATCCCATGAGAGCAAAAATAATGAATATCCAACGATATCAAGTATACATAAATCATCAATAGGGATCTGGCCTAACCAGTAAATGTACTGCCACAATAATAGATAACTGCTCAATATAAGAGATGCTCTGGCAAACATATGATCATTGACTGAAATATAACATGATCATCCAAATGAATGCAATAATAGATTTAAGCCTCAAATTTGGTGGATGGAATTCGATAGGGTATGTCGGGCCCGACATACCCTATCATTGTGCATATTGAACACCCCCTTTCGAGTGCCTGAACCCATAGGTACGCCAACTTATGGACGCATGAATAGCATTAGGAGCTCAATTTTATATATCGTCCCATTTGGATGCTTTATCCCGAATATTATGGACATTGTGACCTGATCACAACTCCCGTATGAATAATATATCAAGATCATAATTCCACCCAGAATATAAAAATGTGGAATATTTCCATTCTCACATAGAGAACTATTGCCTCTCTAGGCCTGATATAAAGATATATAATAATCACATGATCAAGATATAGAATTCAACTTAACAATATTCACAAGCTAGAATAAACATCAAAATGTGGAATCAATAACATCTGAATGTATAAAGGGATACAAGTTTTGGCAGTAACAAGAAATAATTATGTGACATGGCTAGAACTTTAACGCATGTAGAGATCAGATTTTACTTACATCTTATTGTATCACTTAGAAAGTTAGACATTTTGCTCCTTTCCTTTTGATGTTCTTATTATTCAGGAAACACATCTCAGTCTATTTTTACATAATCTATGCTATTCATCAAATTTTATATATCATTACTATAAGTATCTCATTTGCTAAAATGGACTCCACTATTGAGTTCGGAATGTCAAAGAAAATCGGTTTAGGCTTTTATGGATTTTCATTCGAACTTCTGTATTGAAAAAGGTAAAATGATCATTTTATACTTTTACATGTCTTTATTTTTTGGGACCTATTTTCACAAATTAGACTTCACCGTTGATTCTGGAAGCCTGAAATAATAAAAACTCACTACTCATTCATTTTAATAGGAGTCCGTTTGACTCATATTTGACTTAGAGGTATTTTGCTAATTTCCCCTTTTAAAATATTTAAATACTTATTTAATTTATTTACTTTGGGTCTTTTCATAATTAATCATAAACCTAGGGCTTTTTTCTAATTCTTTAAACATTTGGGCCAAATTCGTAAAATCAGAATTTACTATTCCCAATTGGAATAGCCAAACAGTGGTTAAGTCCTTTAATAGGGATAGGATATACCAATTTCAAATTTAGGTTTTTAAATTAATTTATTGAACCAGTATCCAAACACCCCCAATCTTATTTAAAACATAACCCTAAACGACGCAGTATTGACATTCATATGTGCCGGTGGGTCAGGTTTGACTCGAACCCGAACGGACCTTGACCCAAAACTCAAAAGGGGTGGGTTCTCCGGTCATCCCCTCCAGCACCGGCGACTATTTTTTGATGAGATGTTGGTGAAATCTTAAAGGGATTAAATCCTATTTCTTATGGGGTTCTGATATCCATTTTCAAAAATGGATTTGGTGGGGTTTTGGCCATCGAACAAAGTCGTTACAATGGCTATTTCGGTGAAGCTCAGTTTTTCAGTGAGTCTCATTTTTTCTATTTCGTGCTATTTTACTCACTGTTTTTGCTTCATTTTTCCTTTATTGAACTCCTAAAACCTTAATGAACAATTTCTCAATCCCTAAACGAGTTAAAACCTCCAAAATTTCACCCACCCGATTTATCCTTCAAACCTATAACTAGGGTTTTATTGCTCATTTCTCAATCAGACTTAGTGATTTTTTTTGCAATTTAATCTATATTTCATGCTCTTTAAGACCCTACTCTTAAGCATATAAATCATTCTTTGAATTTGAAAACACAGAGCTCTGAATCTACTCACCTTGATTGAGCTTTTGGCTCGTAGTTTTCCCCCTTTTTTTTCTTTTCTTTTCTCCCTTGCTTCACTTCTGAAAGTTCAGACTTTGATTTCTCAATCTCAGTTTCTCTGTTTCTCTTTTTGAATTTCTCTAAGTGTGATTCTCCTATATATAAGCAAATTCCACCGCCCTTCTCACTCTCAACTTCTTCCTCTCTCTCATTCCTTTTTCTCTTGATATTTCTGTTTCTGAATTCTCTTTTAACCTTAAGCATTTAATTAGCTCAAGATATTTCTATATAATATACATATATATTACAAAATACACACTAACACACCTTCCAACACACACAGTGCTGCCGACATCCCTCTTTTTCTTCCCTTTTTTATTCTACTTATATATATATATATAATTCTATGCATGTGTATATATATTACTTTATACTGTATGTGTGTATATATATATATATACACGCATTATATACTCACATACACATACACATACATTGTTCATGTACATATATATATATATATGCTGATATATATGTATATATACTTACATAAATATTTACTATGTACATATGTATACCCATATATACATATATATACACATGTATGTACGTATACCTACACATGTACGTGTCTACGTACGCGTTTCTCCCATATAGTCTGATTTCTCGTACTGGCATTCCTTGAGTACTTGGGATTGCCTAAAATCACTATCGTATACCGACATCAATTGTATATTAAAAACTGTACATATATTTCATTCCAATACGTGTTCGGTTTACAAGTCAATTTTACACTGGTTGACCCGGTCTATCTCGGGTCGGGTGTTACACTTTGGGTCGAGGTGTTACATTCTCTCCCCCTAATGGTGGAAAAAATGCCTCATCAAAATGATAATCGACAAATCGTGCAAATAAGTCACTTGTCAAGGGCTCAAGATATCTTCTAATAGATGGAGAATCAAAATCAACATAAATTCCTAATCATCTTTGGGGACCTATTTAAGTACGTTGTGGGGGTGCTATAAGTATTTGTATAACACAACCGAAAACTCCTAGGTGAGAAACATTTTGTGAGTAGCCAAGTATAAGTTGTAAATGGGAATACTTGTGATAAGCAGTTTGGCCTGATACGAATTAATGTTGTAGCATACAATATGGCATGCCCCCAAGTAAAAGTAGGTAGCTTTGTTCTTATAAGTAAATGTCTAGTAGTTAATTGAAGACATTTAATTAAAGACTCTGTTAAACCATTTTTTGTGTATGTGAGTAACATGATGCTTAACATTAATTCCTATTGACATGTAATATTCATTAAATGCTTAGGATTTAAACTCACCAGCATTGTCAAGACATATTGTCTTGATGAGATGATCAGAGAATTGTGTTCTTAATTAGATAATTTGAGCAAGAAGTCTTGCAAATGCTACATTACGAGATGAGAGTAAACAAACACATGACCATCTAATTGACGTATCTATCAATACCATGAAGTCGCAAAAACAGTTCACATGGTGGATGAATAAGTCCATATATATTTCCTTGAATGCGTTCTAGAAGCAATGGAGATTTAAGACTAGCCTTTGTGGAAGATGGTTTTATTATTAGTTTGCCCTAAAAACAAGCAGTGCATGGATATTCACTTGGTAAAAGAATCTTTTGATTTTTTAAGGAATGTCTATATGAATTTTCAATGATTCTCTGCATCATTATTACCCCTGAGTGGCCAAGTCGATCATGCCAAAGTACGAAAGTCTTTGGATAGTTGAACTTCTAGTTTATCACGACATGTGATTCAATGGTATTTATAGTAGTTTGATACAGTTCGGATGAGAGAACATGAAGTTTCTCTAGGATATTCTTCCTATTTTAAATAATAGATGTGATACAAATATATTCCATATCACCTTCATTAATTGTCTCAATATGATATCCGTTTTTGTGGATATCTTTAAAATTGAGCAAATTTCTTCTAAATTTGTTAAAGTGTAAGGAATCATTTAAGTCAATCATGCCAAAGTACGAAAGTCTTTGGATAGTTGAACTTCTAGTTTATCATGATATGTGATTCAATGATATTTATAGTAGTTTGATACAATCCGGATGAGAGAACATGAAGTTTCTCCAAGATATTCTTCCTATTTGAAACAATAGATGTGATACAAAGATATTTCATATCACCTTCATTAATTGTCTCAATACGATATCCATTTTTGCGGATATCTTTAAAATTGAGCAAATTTCTTCTAGATTTGTTAAAGTATAAGGAATCATTTATATGAAATGTTGTCCCATTTGAAACGTGATGTCAGTTCTTCTAGAGCCTTCAATCATATTGCAGTACCAGATATTGTGTTGACAATAGCTTTAGATAATTTCAAACTCAAGAAATATTTTTATCTTGAAGGATTATGTGTGTAGTTGCACTGTCTGCTAGACATATATCTTCATTACCCATCTCGAATCTATTAATACGTTATTATAAATAATATATTAAAAGTAAAGAACTAGAGAAGTTAAATCGCATTAAAATAACATAATTTAATAGAAATATTACAATAAGTTAAACAAAACAATATAATATAATGAAAAATACTAACTAGTGTGCATGTTCCTATCACTTATTAAATGGTCAATTTTTCCACTTGGCCATATGTAAAATTCATAAGATCGTCAGCAAAATTCATAAGACCATTAATAAAATTTGTTTCTATTTATTTTTCTTTTTTCCTTTAGTGAGACTTGGTAAAGATCTACAAAATATTTAGGTGTACAATATCTATGCGACCAATGCCCTTTTCCATTGCAATAATAACAAGATTTTTCAGGATCTTTGCTCAATTTTTGTTTCCCCTTTCCTTGCTTTGCCCCTATATTATTATTATTGCACTTCAAGTGTTGTAGTGTGTCTTTTTTGGAACAATTAGAGGAATTATTCTTATGACCACCTTGGTATGAGTTATTACGCCAGCCATGACTACGTCAACAGCCATATCCATGCCCATGCTCATGTTTCTGTCTAAGTGATGAAGTTGCATTTGCTTCAGAAAATACAGTTCCATTCTCTTCAAAAAATGGTGCAAAAGCCAGTAAGATGTAACTAGGGGTGCAAACGAGCCGAGCCGAGTCGAGTCGAGTCAAGTATTTGAATGTTTGAACTTGGCTCGCGAAGAAATACAGTGTGACTTGACTCAACTCAAAACTTGACTCGAGCTTAAATGTATGATTAAACTCGACTCGTCAATGAATTGTCAAGCTCGAGCTCGAACTCGACTCGGCTCGAAAAAATAAATGAGCCTCATTCGAGCTCGAGCTCAAGCTCGAACTCGAGTTACTCAAATTAATTTTTTTTTTTTTTTGTGTTCAACTGAATAGAAATTCTGTCACTTTCACATAATAAAAAAAAAAATACAACTCATTGAATAAATCAACACAACTTCAAAATTTTAATACGATTTTTTTTAAGAAAAAAAATCCATTATATACCAATACCATATAACTATAGAGTCTAGAAATTAAACAAATAGAAAACCTTGCATCAACGAGGCAGCAAAAGCAATAAACTAAAATAACTCATCATAGAGAAAATATAATATTACAAGTTGAATCATTAATCTCTTCTCAAGTGACTTGTTCTCTCTATTGACTTCCTCCAACTTCTCTCTAAGAAAGGTAACTTCAGAGTCCTTGAGCTTAAGCTGAGAGTCCACAGTTCATTGCCTCAATGACTGTAAGGCCGAATGCCTCATATAGAGCGGGCTGCACGAAAGGTCCCTTTGTATCAGCAATACAACGGTAGAGCTCTCCATTCCTTTGCTTATCATTCTATGCAGCTATCCATCTGATCTGACCCTTAAGTTGGTATTTGTCTATCAACGTGTGCATCTTCTTTATTTCCACCATTTCTTCTCTATCTTTTGATTTTGTAGGATCAAAGAAACCCGCAACAACAACAAGATTAACCAAATTTCTTAGCCTCTTGTTCTTTCCGTACCACTCAGTTAAGCCAGTGATGTTCTTCACTGTATCAATCCTTGCCATAGATAAGATGATAGGTTTCTTTCTGTCTTCTAGATATCCACTGTTTTCAAAACAGTTCAGATAAGATGTTACATACTTCAGAGACAAATAATCCTCTAGGAAGTTTTAATATTTGTACATATTATCAAAACTCTTAACACTTACATGTGTTCACTGTTATCAACTTTACTAAAGAGTAGTTCTTCAATGGCAGGACAAAATGATGTGAGTCGCTTCTATTTCTCTGTGTAAGGGAAATAGACAGATTGGTCGGCACCAGGAGAAGCAATGTTGAATTTGGGATCAAAGACATTGATGCCCGAAACAACTCTACAAAGCCCTGGAAGCGTAAATGCAACATGGCTTTCATACTATCCGGGCCTATCTTTGCTGCACAAACAGAATATTTGAATTCAATAAATATGGTGTTTAGGTTTTTTTTCCTTTTGTGTTTGAGTGTTGGGCTATGGAGTAAGGAACTTTACATACCAGCCAGAGTTTGACCAGATTCAACACCTTTGTAACCCCATTTGCAAGCTAAGTTTATACTCTCTGCAGCAAACCTGTATAGATCTAATTAGAGGAAAGTATGAATAAAAAATGCCTGAATTTTGTAACATAAAACACAGTAAAATAGTTATAGTTTTACTGATATGGAGAGAGAAAGAGCTCACTTATTCACACAAGTAATGAGATCATCACAGTCCTCCCAGGAAGCAAAATCATCAGACCAAATTCCCTTTAATATATATGGCATTTAAACGAAATTATTGTCAATTTTGGTGTTAAAAAAAATTAATCAAAAGCACTTTCAAAATTTTTATCAAATATCAAGAGACAGATTTCCCATTTACATGCAATTAAATCATTTAGTTAATTCGTCTTACATCAGTAAAGTTCCCCTCTATGTCTTTTTGAAGGAGATCCATGTCCTTTTCATAGTAATCTGCTACAGCTGTAAGAATGATCTCTCTGTCCCACACCTAGATGTTCCAAATTGAATCTCAATTATATCATCTTGAAAAAATTCTAAAAATTCATTTAGAAATCTCTGTTTTATGTAGTTTAATTTGAATACACACACACATTTAGACATGACTAGGATCCGGTTTCAAGTTTATATTAACCATATCTAGCCAAAATTTCCATTCTCTGAACAAGAATTACTGTGTAAGAATTATCTATTTAAGTGCCATCCCTTTTTCTATTTGACAAAATGAAAAGAAAAAACATTTTTTCTCAAATATGTGCATGCTTTGGTGAGTTTCTATCAACAATTTTCAAGTATGAGTATAGAGCTAATAAAAGAAACAAAGATGTTGATACCCACATGGTGCAGATTAGATTTGTGCCCAAACCAGCGCAAATCTATGGTGTTCCCTCCTTCATCGCTCGTAAATCCAACGTGCAATGGCTGAAATTTAAAAAAAAAAAAAGAAGAAGAAGAAATTAAAACTTATATAAACAAGAGAAAACTAAAGGGCCCATTAAAAAAGAAGTTAAAATTGCAGCACATATCAACCTGATGAATGTCTCCCATGAAGTGTGACAAGAATAACAACGCCTCATTCAGATTATCTGCACCACAAGAAAAAATAAAAATATGATAATTATAATCAAAACTCCAAGTTTAAGACAAATCGAAATGTTGATAAATTTAGCTTCCAATCCATACATCGGCGATCAGAAGTTCCCTCTCTGTAATGCGAAAGCTGAGAAGTTAGCTCAAACTAAGGCTCCAACCATTGACTGAAGCCCTTACCAAATCCATTTTTACTCAAATCCAAGCTTTTACTCAAAATTTACATTAAACATATAGTACTGAATTTTGAATGAGAAGCATTTTCTTTTCTAAGATTTAGATGACACAATACCCATCTCATTTTTACCATTAGAATAACCATTACTAAAATAATTTTTAGCATTAGAAGAACTCTTACCGGAGCAATTGCTCGAAAAGTTTAAACTAATAAAAATTAGACCAATAATATATATCAAGTTCTTAAATTTTAATAGACTAAGATTCGGTTCAACTGGTATGAGTGCCAACTTCTCACGCAATTAGCGTGAGTTCGATTCTCATTCTTCACATCGTTGTATAAAAAATATTCTCAATACTTTAAGAAATTATGGACAAATGCAAAATAAAATAGAGTACAAATATAAGCAAAAAATAAATATAAATGAAAAACTTGAACTCAATAGAAACGAAAAATAAATACAAATGTAGGCACTTGAATTCAAGACTTCTCGTGAGCAAAAACTTTGATACCATATTAAACGACCAATTACTCTAAAAATTTAAGTTTAAAAAAATAAATCAATAACATATATGAAACTCTCAACATATTCTAGTCTTGAAGCCTATTAAAGTAAAAATTTAAACCCATTTTTGTTGTTTCCAAACAATTTTATTAATGATATTGAGAGTGCTTCTTTTTTTAAATGAAAAAGTTTTATAATTAAAATGGGTATTTTTTTTTTTAAACATCTACTTATGTGAGTGAGAGACTTTTTTTCAAAAAAATGTGAAAATTATAGTTTGGGTGAGAAATGATAATAATTCTTTGTTCCAATTTATCTGGTTACCATGTACTTATAGCACTTGGAAATTTGGGTTAAAGAAGCATCTCTATTTAGATTATTTTTGTTCTCTATTTATAAAGACACTCTGCTTTTGTAGTTTTGTTATTGGTGTTGCTCTGTACCTAATTTATCCATCTTTTCTTGGGTCTTTCTTGACGTGGAAAATGACTCTTGTGTCTCTAAAAGCAAAGTAGCATACAAAAAAACCAGCAAATAATGTCCACCAAATTTACCAAAAAATAAATTGCCCAGTAAAGCAGTCCATCCACTAAACTTTTCAAAGAAACAATATATATGTATGTGTGTGTGTGTGTGTGTGAATATATATATATAACTTTCCAGCTGTGAAAGTTGCAAAAAATTGAAGATGAAAGGAAAAAAGAATAGAATCCCAACCGTGAAAGTTGCAAAAAAAAAAAAAAAATCAAACAAACCGTAGATATAACTTTCCAAAAAGAGAAGCTCACATTTGATTTGGTGTTCAAGAAAACAGATGGCCAAAATATCTGTAAATGAAATTGTCACCAGATCTCCCAGAGTTGCCGCAGCTAAAGAATCTGTCACCAGAATCGTGCTTGGAGAAACCCTCGAGAAGGGGCAGAGGGAGAAGGGGCGTGAAGCGGGAGTTTGAGAGAGCGACAAGGGGCAAAGGAGCAGCCGCGTGAACTTGAAAGAAGAAAGTTAGAAACCCTAGCATAAAAAATAAAGTATTTATACTAAAAACAAAAACAAGTCACACGAGCCGAGTCACGATCCGAACTTAAACGAGTTTGTTCATGAGCTTAACGAGTCGAGCCTTCTTTTGGCTCGGCTAAGCTCGTTTAATAAACGAGTCCTAATTTGAACTCGAGCTCGGCTCATTTATTAATTGAACTGAATTTGAACGAGTCATAATCGAGCCGAGCTCGAGCTGTTCATGAACAGCTCTGTTCGTTTGCACCCCTAGATGTAACTAATGATTTTCATCACAATATCATTATGTTACTAAAATATTTAGTAAACATCTGCTCTTGATATTGTTGCTATAGGACAATATTCGAGACATAAAATGTAGATAATGTCTTTTCCAGTATATCTGTATCTGTAATATTTTCTTCGCATAATTTCAATTGTGAAGTAATTCTAAATAGTGCATAATTGTACTGACTAAATGATTTAAAATCATGCAACCTCAGATGTAGCCAATTATACCGTATCTTTGGGAGAATGAGAGTTCTCTAGTGGTCATACATTTCTTTTAGATTTATCCAAAGGGCCAATGGATCCTTAACCGTGAGGCATTCTGTCTTCAAGCCTTCATGAATATGATGATGAAGGAATATTAATGCTCTTGCACGATCTTATTGGAATGCAGTGTTTCCTTCTTTGATAGTGTTTCCAAGATTATTGGGTTCAAGGTGAATTTCAGCATCAACTATCAAAGATAAATAATTCTTTTTAGAAATGTTCAAGAGAGTAAACTTAAGTTTGGTGAGATTTGGCATTTTTCAAATTATAAAGGGGATATAATAATAATATAATCAAGAAAATATTCATGTCCAAATGTACTAAATATTACTTTTAATTTAGCACTTTTATAGTTGATCAAAATTTCTTGCTGATAACGTGTTGTGAAATAATAGATAAATAGACACAAATAATCCCACAAATACACAAAAATTTAAGAGTTTCAGATTTAGGTATACATCCACGAGTAAACGGAAGAACTTCACATTTAGAAAAAAAAAATATAATAATTACTCACAATCTCTTTGTTATTTTTTTCCTACTTTTTGAATTACATCTTTCACTATCTTATTACATTGCTTATTTATAGACACTTATCAACTCAGAATTATAAATTCATCGCCTATTTAAAAGCATTTATCAACTCGCAATTATAAATTTTTCTGCACAAGAACTGACACATTATTATTGTGGCTTAAAAATTCCATCAACTTGATTGTATTCTTTGACCTTTCATCTCTTAGCTTTTCATGCATTAGATAAAAGTATTCGGCTTCATTTAATAGTGGTGAACAGCCAGCATCGGTAAAGTATTGTACTTTATTTAATTGTGGTGAACAGCCGTCGTCGTTGACTTCACAACATGTAAGATCAACTCTAACGAGGGGAGTTATTTGGATGTTAAATTCATAATTATTAAAATGGTATTTTAAACTTAAAACTTTGGAGAAAAAAAAAAAAGAGGTGTCATTTGACGATTGAGACTATTTTTATTTTTATTGTTACCACGACTACTACTTCAACTGCTCTATTTCAACAAAGTTTTTTATAAATATAAGAAAAAAATTTACAAAAGCCTAGAAAATATAGGAGGGTTTGTTATTTTTTAAATTAATTTTTTAATTAAATTAATTTTTATAATTTAAATTGATTTTTTTTATTTTTAATTTATTTTTTAAGTTATGATTTTTTATTAATTTAGGATGATTTTATTTATTTAACTAATTTTTATAATTAAATATTTTTTTAATTTTGTTAATTGTTAAAATTTAAATTAATTTTTTAAATTTAATTAATTTTTATAATTTAATTTAAAAAATTAATTTAAATCAAACCGTTATAAAAATTATACCTGTGAAAATATAATCGTTAAATTTAATTATATTTTTTAATAAAAAATAAAAAAATATTAAAATAGTACCCTATTTTGACACCTATTATTAAAACAGATTTATAATTTTAAAGTGCCGTAATACTATTTAAAATTATAAATATTTTTTTTTTTGACACCTCAGGATACAATTCACTTTGAAATTGCTCTAACTGCATATACGTATCAAGTATATTCATAAAATAGAATTTAGCTGATGACTAATTAATTAATAAAAGGCCATCCATCACCTAAGTCATCAAGTTTCCATTGCCATTCTTTGACTTGGTTTCAACTTCCGACCACCATCAAGCTTCAACATCAATCATGTAAAATCAACATGAATTCATGGAACATCACCCTCCGTCCGTTCAGGCTAACGGACGTCGATGACTTCCTGTTATGGGCCGGCGACGATCGGGTGATTCGAAATCTCACGTGGAAGAAAATCGCCTCTAAAGAAGAAGCTTTGACCTTCATCAAGGAAAGATGCATCTCCCACCCTTGGCGCCGATCGATATGCATCGATGACCGTTGCATCGGATTCATTTCCATCTTCCCCTGGTCAGGCGATGAGAGGTGCAAAGCCGATATTGGGTACGGCATAGCAGTGAAGTACTGGGGCCAGGGGATCGCCACCCAGGCTGTGAAGATGGCCGTCCCTCAGGTGTTTGAAGACTTTCCGGATATAGTAAGATTACAGGCTTATACTGTTGTAGAGAACAAGGCTTCTCAGAGGGTGTTGGAGAAAGCTGGGTTTCTCAAGGAAGGTCTACTCAGGCAGTATACATATCTTAAGGGAAATCTAAAGGATCTTGTCATCTACAGTTTTCTACGTTCAGATTCCATTCCTGCAGACCCTTGATTAGTGAGTGGCCATGGCACCCTTTATCTCTCTCTCTCTCTCTCTCTCTCTCTCTCTCACACACACACACACACACACACACACAGAGGACTCTTTCGGCTTCCTTACGGCCGGATTGTGAGTAGCTATGGCACTAAAATTGCCTTAAATTATTAGTGTGGATTGGGACTGTTGTAGCTTCATTATGTATACTAATACAATCACTTTGGGTCTTAATAAAATTGTGTTTGTGTAAATTTGATAAAAATAGACTGGTTTCACAAGCTGGTGAATAATACCCATTTAGACCATCTCCAATGAGCTCTCTAATGATCACTTAAATATTTACTCAAATTTTTTAAAAATATTTTCACATTTTCCCAGAAACTTCTTTATTTTATTGAGATAAATTTTGATACAATATACAGTATTTTGTTGATTTGAGTAAAAATGAATTTGGTTGAACTATTAGAGAGATATTTTTGATGATTTATATTTAAATTTAAATTGTGTATGAAATTTGGTTATATCATGGGAGATTCCCTTAGCATCCCCAGTGTATGATAAATTGTCTTAATGAGAGTTTTTGGTATATACTTGGAACATTACTATGAAAAATCTGCATGTGGTTGAGAATCGCAATAGAATTGTTCATGAAACAAATGTCATTAATGATTTTTTTTTTCTTCTACTTATAGGGCCCGGCCACTAAGATTGCAACAAGGTTAGAAAAAAAAAAAAAAAAAAGAAGCAATTTTGCCTTTTAAGTAGCTCATTTTTAATATTCATTTGCTTCGTTCACATTAAGTGGGCTGATTATAATTTGGATTGAAAGAATTATAAAGATGATAAAAAGAAGGGGAAGGAAAGAAGCATTATTTCAGTTTTAGTTTAAAATATGGAGGAAAGGAGCTTAAAAGCTCATAGTTAATAATTTTTTATTTTGTCCATATATTTTTTTTGTACAATAAATGATTTCGTATTTTATTCTGAATAAAACATTTCATTTCTTTCCTCTCTCTCTTCTATTTTTCCTAAACAATGATTTTACAATTCTTTTTCTTTTCATTAGTTATTTAAACATAAAAAAAAGAATTACACTTTCATGTCCTTCCTTTCAATTAATGTTACCCTCTCTGCTGCTTACTCTCTTGCTTATAGAAATAAACAGAACATGCGTGAGAAAATATTGTTAGAAATAATGAGTTTTGAGAATAATTTTTTGATTATTTTTGAACTAAAATTATAATAGGTCCCAAATATTAATTTTGGTAGGTCTATATAAAAATGTGTTCTTTTTTCATAAAAAGATTAAAATCGTGTATTAGGTTACTCAAAACCATTAAGAAGTGAATGAGAAATTGCTTCCAAACATCACCACTTAAAAATAGTAACAAAAGCTTGAAACTTGTGAAAAATTTATGTCCCACATAAGATGGGTACAAGACTTTTAAAAAGAATATATACAATTACCTTGAAGAAAAATTTGGATTCTAAGGGGCACCCAAGTTTTGTAGAAGGGGAAGACCTAGCATATGCTTGGTTCACCATACGCGTGCTGCCACCACTTACCAGGATAAATCCAACAGTGTCAGTTTAGCTATTGCATTTGGTTTTGGTTTAAATCCAAAACGACGTCGTCTTGCGATTACCTTTGGTTTTGAATTTTGACTGAATAGACATCTTTTTATTAGGTGTGATTGTGTTTATTCATCATGAACAGACGCAATCGAAGCTTCATGTCTGTTTAGCGATTGCGTTTGATTTTGGTTTATATCTAAAACGATGTTTTGTGATTACCTTTGGTTTGAATTTTGACTGAATATGCGTCTTTTTCATTGGGCGCTACTGTATTTGTTCGCCATGAACAAAAGCAATTGAAGCTTTGTATCTGTACCAAACAGGCATGAAGGAGTCTATATAAACATCACCGCGCTTATCATTCAATTATAAAAAATTTCATACATTCTGTGCAATGAGTAATTCATAAAATTTGAGAGAGTTCAAATCACTATTTTAATTCGTTCAGTTGAAGTGCTTAACATCTGTGTGTACTCGATCATTGTATCCTGAAAGACGTATGACTAAGAGCTCGTAAGCACCACTGCGATGACTGTAATTCATCTTAAGCACATTGTGTAAAACACAAGCCTTAATCATTGTTTCAGTTTCTGCTAATTCTATAAGTGTTGTTGTTTACGTTTCTATTACTATATTCTTATATTATAAAATAGTTTTCTATTTTTTCAGTTTTAGTTTTTGGTTTGGAAAGTTTTTTCTTATACTGCTTTGTTTTGAAAAAACGTTTTCTATATTTTTTTTTTTTTCTGATTTTTCAAAGTAACAGATTCTTATTTCATAAAATAGTTTTTGTTTTATTATCAAAACTGATTTAGAAAACGATTTTTTTACTCTGAATAACAAATATTTCTGGTGTTGTCATACATATGTTGCAACTACTATGATATCATCATTTGTGAACCCTATTTAAGAACTAATGAATGAGAATATGTTAACCTTTCAACATTATGAGCTTTAGAGAAATTAGGAATTTTGTAAAGATGAAAATACTATTTATTTATCCAATTAATAGACATAAAAAGGAATAAACTAAATAATATGAGTGTTCCATTAACCCCACTTAATAATATATAAAACTCATTTCATTACTAATCTATATAGAGACATTCAAATAAACATGCAACACAACTTCATCCATACAAAGGAATTAGATGTATGAATTATGCATGTGTGACATTAAGACTTGAGAGGAGAGTGAGAGAGAGACCTATAAATTGTGAAACTTTATTTATGTATTACAACCATTACATGTATAACAAACTTTCAAACCCACGATTTTGGAGTCATGGCGTAAATAAAAATACTCTTATTTATATTGCTACATTTTCTGAATTAGCTTCATTGCCCTCTTTTTTCTTTCCCTATTAACGAACCTTTCTTTTTCGCAATTGTACTTCCTTAGTAGTTGCACACTTGGTATCAGAACCAATGACAGCTTAAACACATTTTCTTGGCATGATTAATTACATGACTAATTTTATTCATGATCTTGCCGAGTACAAAACGCTTTTCATGGCACAACTAAAGAAAAATGCTCTCCCATGGAACCAACGTTGAGCTGCAGTACAAGTCATCAGATCTTACAAACTCCATTCAAATTCGAAACATCATATTGTTTCCAGTAACATATTCAATCCCTGTTGTATCTGAGGACTAAGCCAGTGGAAATCACTGAAAGCAGCACAATCACAAAAATAAAAATATAACACAACTTGCTAAGTAACAATCTAACTTAATCCTCTATCCACATTTCTCTTGTACCTCTACAGCAACTCTTATTAAAGAACTTAATCAGCAAACAACATATAAGATCATCCAATTCATCAACTTTACAATAAAACGACGTTTGTGACACAGGTTTTTTCCCCTTTTTTTTTTTTTTAATATTTAGAATTTGCTGATAATGTACCAATTTGTTTGAAAAAAGTTATTGACATATACACAGCAAGGTATCGTTTCTTGGGGAACAAAATTATGCACATTCACTGTACAAAAAGCGCTGTGACTGCAGCACCAATACATATACTACTTCCCAAATTCCCCAATTACTTAACATTAGACATTAGCCCCCAAAGCTTTTTTGTTCCTTCCTACACCCTCTTCCTCTCCCCATTTTTTCTCCCTTCTTTTCCCCATTTTCTGGGAGTTCATAAACTACCCTCACCGAGGTAAACTGAGGCTCCTTATTCACACTTGAGAACTGATACACTTCAAGGTGTAGAATTTACTGACATCTCTTGCGGGGGAGACAAGCTTTGCTGGTCAAAATGTGGAGGAATGACCAGTTGCTGCAAGGACTTTAGAGACACCATGAGCTGAGCAAATGAAGGGCGCAAGTTTGGCTCGCTAGACATAAGATAATAGAAAGAAATTACTCACTGTGAATTGATTTTATTGTGTATGCTAAAATTTAAAAATATATATTCTATCTTACGTCTGCCAACACTCCCAAATTATCTTTGCAACAAAGGGATTAACTTCCTTGGGGATTTCAAGGCGACGATTTTGGAAACCTACTGCACCCACAACTTGCATTGGGTTCATTTCACTCCAAGGCAATCTCAAAGTCGCAAGCTCCCATAGAATAACACCAAAGCTAAATACATCACACCTGCACACTCAACACAAAGCACATACCAAATAAATTTCTAAAATTGATTTACTATGAGGGAAACAGCATGAGAAATACAGCTAGATCGTGACCAGCTGCCAATTCAATCAAGTGGCTGCAAGGCATGGTAGAAAGTACTGAGTCGAGCTTCTTGTCTAACTGACCAATCTGTGCTATTTCTTAGCCTTTGTCCAAAGGCTTGTAGCGATGGATGGGATTGTAGTTTAGCACAAAGTTGAACAGTTGACATTGCCACTCTGCCATAAATTATAAACTACAATGTGGCATACCTTTTGCTTCCGTGAAAACAATTGGAGTGCAGATATTTACAGCAAGATGAAAATGACAGTGAATAACAATCGTCAATTGGTCATGATGATACAAAAAATTGATAGTTCCCTAGAGAAAGGTGTTTCAATAAACAAAAGCAATTTGTTATTGTTGCAACAAAAGCACTTTCTGAAACCCCTCTATATGTTCTACAGCATTATATCATGAAGCACTAAGCCTATTAAGAATGAATATAAAAAAAAAAGCTTTAATACAATCTAGCTTTTTAGCAACACACCAAAATACATTAACACAAAATAATTTTTTGTTGGGAAGTCAGAAATACATCAAGGATTTTTTTATTTTTTTGAATAAGGAAACCATAAGACTAATCAAAATAGGGGGCATATAAGATTCAAGATTCTAAATTAAATTCTCTTTTTTGTACTGGCAACCAAAAAGAAAGGAGAAAGTGTGAAGGGAAAATAGAGCATCAGCCAATTAAGCAATGACAGAGCAACTGGCAAAAGTACCACTAAATATATGTTGAAACACACGGGAAGTAAAGATGGAAGACAAAACAGAAACTTCAAAAAAACAACAAAGAGGCTTTAGAGTAGTTTAACTCACTTCTCATTTGCACGTTCATTGCGGAGAACTTCTGGCGCCATCCACTCGGGCTAAGGCATTGAAGATGAGTTTATCAGAAAGAAGTGCATAAAGGATTGGAAACAATATGAAGAACTGATGTTTGATAAAAACCATGGAACCAGATCCTTAAATGCAGATACAAGATTCTCACCGTTCCAGCTGTTGATTTGGATGACAAAAATGTGTTATGCTTCAAGCGTGACAACCCAAAATCACATACCTGCATGATTAAAAGTAACAGTTTAATAAAAAATTATGGCCAAAATAACCACTAATTTGCATGTCATAATCATATGATCTGCTTTATTCTATCCTTACTCCTTTTCTTTTATGTATTGAACTTTGTGTATTTCCCACAAGCCTACACAGGAAAATAAAAAAAGGCTACCCCATGAACTGATATAGGACCAGTGTCAAGGACACTCCTACAAGCTTTGTTACCTAAATTACTACAGGGTCAGAAGTAAACATAATCCTTTGGAAGTTGTTTATTATTGAATTTTGTGGTAAACTGTTAATTAGAATATTGGACTCTTAAGGTTTATAAGGTATGTGAAAAAAGAGGAACAATTTTGGGATTCAACACTACATGGAAAAGTTGTTCTGTGAATGTTCTGGGTGCTGTAACAGTACCTGTGAACAGTAATTTTTTTTTTTTTTCCTTTCCCTTTTTCTTTTTGACATGTAAATAAGTATTAAAAACTGTCCAAGAGGGGCAAATTCAATTACAAAAATAAAAAAGAGAATCTACAAAACAAGGATTTGATTCTCAAACCCAAAAAAATAAAACTTTCCAGAAACTCTGTAAATCTGTGAGGGGACAATTCCTCCCCTTCAATAATTTTCTATTCCACTCTCCACAAGCCGAAAAAAGGGCACGATGGAGCTAACTTCCACACCTTCTTTACACCCCTGGCCATCCTTTTAAAAAGTCCATAAAGCCAACATAGTCCAATAGTATCCAAACAATTGAAGTTTATGATACGGAGACTAGGTTTAGCAAAAGAAGAGAAGAGGAGTATAAGGGAGCCAGAGATTACAAGAAAGGTTCTGAATATTATTTCTCATTAATATGAGAGATAAAGGAGAGAAAGTACAAGAATACCTTTAAGAACAAAAAATAATACACTAACACTCTCCCTCAAGCTAGAGCATCCACATCAAACATGCCCAACTTGGAAGATATATAATGAAAAGAAGCCCGCGCTAACGACTTTGTGAGAATACCGTCCAGTTGAGTATCCGAACATGCATAAGAAATGACAATTTGTTTCTTCATCAGAAAATTCCGAAAAAAGTGACAATCAACCTCTATATGTTTGGTACATTCATGAAAGACCATATTATTAGCAATAAAAATAGCAACCTGATTATAACAATGCATTTGCATAGGCCCAAAAACATCAACTCCAAGATCCTAAAGAAGAGATTGAACCCACAACATTTCTGATGCAGTATGAGCCATAGCTCTATACTTAGCTTCAATGCTAGATCGAGCAACTACATTCTGCTTCTTACTACGCCATGTAACCAAATTTTAGCCAACAAAGGTACAATAACCATAAGTAGATTGTCGATCACTCAGACAACCAGCCCAATCAGCATCACTAACCCCAACCACGAAAAGGGAAGAAGAAGGCTTGTACAAAAGGCCTCAACCAGGAGTAGTCTTCAAATAACGTAAAATACGACAGACAACATCAAAATAAGGGTAACGAGGAGCATGCATATATTGACTAACCACACCAACAACATAAGTAATGTCCAGTTGAGTAACAGTAAGATAAATCAATTTCTCAACGAGTCAGCGATACTAGCTAACATCAGCAAATGGCTCTCCTTGTTCACCATCAAGCTTAAAACTAAGATCCATAGGAGTATCAACAGGCCTAGCACCGAAAAGATCAGTTTCAGAAAGAAAAGCAAGCACATACTTCTGTTGAGATAGAGAGATGCCCTAACGAGAACAAGCAACTTCAATCCCATGAAAGTAATGAAAGATGCCCGAATTTTTAGTATGGAAGTGCTAGCTGAGATATCTTTTTTAATCTGCAATACTAGAAGAATCATTCCCATATATAAAAATATCATTCACATAAACAATGAGAACAATAGTACTCGCCAAAGAATGACGAACAAAGACAGAATGATCAAAAGTAGAACGACAGAAACCATATGTGAGCACCACTGAACTAAATCTATCGAACCAAGCACATGGAGACTATTTTAGACCATACAAGGCCTTACACAACCGACAAACAAGATATTCACTATCAGCTACAATATATATAGGTTACTGATCCATGTAAACTTCCACCTGAAGATCGACATGAAGGAAAGCATTCTTGATATCAACCTAATACAATAGCCAAGAATGACTAACAACAATGGAAAGTAAAATCCGAACAGAATTGAGACGAACCACAGGGGAAAAGGTCTCGAAATAATCAACACCATATGTTTGGGTGTAGCCTTTAGCAACCAAGCGCGCCTTAAGACACTCAACAAAACCATCAGGAAGATACTTAACTGCATAGACCCAACGACAACCGACCATTTGTTTTCCCAGGTCTTATTCTTATTAAGAGCACCATTTTCCTCATCCATAGTACATTTCCAACCAGAAGACAACAAAGCCTGCTTATAAGATTGGGAATAAAAATAGAAGACAAAGCATAAGTAAAAGACTGCAAACAAGGAGAAAGACGATCATAGGACACAAAGTTAGAAACAGGATATTGAATACAAGTGCCTCGTCTTAGAGCAATAGGTAAATCATCAGGGTCAGGAGTAGAAGAGGAAGGAGCAATAACCTTGGATGGAGAAGATGTAGCATGCAGGTTATAAGAAACAATGCGTCTCTCTTTGGATTGTTGATAAACCTGTAAGGGAAAATTAGGCGAAGAATAAATAGGCAAAGGAAGAGTTGGACAAGAAATTGAGGACTCCCCCTCACAACAAGAAATGAAATCTGAAGTCAGCAATTGACCAGAGTAGGAAAAGTAGGGAGTGGACTCAAAGAAGTTTACATTTGTGCTGACAAAGTAACGACAAGACTCGAGACTGTAACAAAGATAATCCTTTTGAGTCCAGAAGTACCCAAGAAATGGGCATTTTTTAGCCCGAGGTGATAGTTTATCTTGACCAAAATCCAAAATATGAACAAAAGTTACACAGCCAAACAAGCGAGGAGTAAGTTGAAAGGAGGAACGCCTAGAATATAAAAGACAGAAGGGAGACTGGTGATCTAAAACAACAGATGGAATAGGATTAATAAGATAGCATACAGTAAAAACATCATCATGCCAAAAATGTCTTGTTACATGCATATTGAACATTAAGGTGCAGGTAACATCCAACACATGGCAATGTTTGCGTTTAGCAACACCATTTTGTTGAGAGGTGTGAGCACAACTACTTTGATGGATAATTCCATGAGTAGCACAAAACGAATTCATGATAGATTGTGTATATTCTAATGCATTATCTGAGCGAAGCACTTTAATACGTTTTCCAAATTGAACAAAATTTTCATTATAAAACTTTAAAAATTTCATAAAAAATAACTATGTTATATTAGAATAATCATCCACAAATATAACAAAATAATGAAATCCATTCAAACTAGAAACACGTGAAGGTCGTCATCCATCCGTGTGAACTACAACAAAAGACTGAGACTAACGCCCATGAATACTACTCGAAAAGGAATTACGAGAATGCTTGCCCAACTAACAAGCCTTACATTCTAAACTGGACACTCGACTCAAACTAAGAATAGCTAACTTGAGTTTTTTCAAAGAAGGATGAACCAAACGGAAGTACCACTAAAGACGTGAAATTGCTACACTCGAGGACGATGAAGGAAAAAAAGAGGAACCGATAGGATCCAAGTAATAGAGGCCATCTTTCTCAAGCCCCGAACCAATCATCTTCGTCTTGAGGTCTTGAAAAACACAAGTTGGAGAAAAAGTTATGAAGCAATTAAAAGTTTCAATCAATTGGCTGATAGAAAGCAAATTAAAAGGAAATCTAAGGACATAAAGGACTGGATGGTAAGGATAAGGAAGAAGTAAGATTAAGAACAACACTGCCAATGACTAGTTGAGATGGCCCATCAGCCAAAACAATATGATGTTTAAGAGAATGTAAATTAGAAAAGAGAGATGGTATACTAGACATATGAGACCAAGCCAAATAGTTGAGACCATTCAATTTTTTCGAAGTAATAGATTTTGGAATATCAACATCCGTGACTAATGACGGTTTATCTTCAGCCATTACACTCACCAAACCAAGAAAACATAAACCAAAGCCACAATCTAGACCAAAAAAGGCAAAGAAACTGTACCAAACAAACCAAACAGATCCACCTGAACACCTGAATTCTCCAAAAACATAGATTGAATCACTATATGGCTTCAAAGATGCTCAAAACACAACCAAACAGTACCAAAGAAGGATCAAGAAACTTTTCACAACATCCCAACACACTACAGTGTTGCCTTGACCAACCAAAGCTTCCAAACAAAGGATAAAAACCAACCAAAAGATCACGGGTCACTTCGAAAAAGATTAAGAAGACGAAAAAGCCCCTTATAGGAATAGATCAAAGCAACAAAAGCAGTGGAAAAGCGGCAAAATAGCATATTGAAAAAAGGGGCAAAATACAGAGAATGGTTCGAAAATCGAAAAAGGGAGTTAAACAACCTAAAAAAATTTGAAAAAAATACCAATGTAATCAGCACGTTGAGACACGGTCGCATCCATCATCCATGTGTTCCTTCGTCAGAAAATGATGATGTCATGCTAACATCAGGGTGACATCATCAACAAAAAGTGATGTCAACAAGCCTGATCAACCTTTGAGTTTTTTTTTCCTGGTTGTATCCCAATGTGTGACGAAAAGAAATTGTCTTGTCTAAAAAGTTTGCTCTGATACCAAGTTGAAGTTTATGATATAGAGATTAGGTTTAGAGAAAAAAAAAATAGGAGTAGAAGGGAGCCAGAGAATAGAAGAAAGTTTATGAATATTATTTCTCATTAACACCCACACTTAACCCTTACACATCGTACATGCATTAATACAAGAGATAAAAGAGAGAGAGAGTATAAAAATACCCTTAAGAACAAAAAATAACACACTAACACAAACAAAGAAGAAAGGAGACTTCATGCTTTACTGGACTACGGTGAAAAAATAAACAGTTGATGGATTACTCTTTAGCTTGGCACATACAGTATCTATTGGCCAAGCTAAAACCTTGGCGCTGAATTTTCTTGATTCTCCACTCTTGTATAAACTATTTCAATGTTCTATCTTTGAGTGTTTTGCACTTGTATTCTCTAGTTCCATACTTAAAGACAATCCATCCTCCTTTGTGGTTGTAGTGATGTTGTACCCCTATAGTGGTTGTAATTTTAGTATCAGAGTCATGACAGCTTATGTTCCTATTTCATGTTTTCATGGCTTAAAGTTTTGTTCTATATTATTTCCTATCCTTGGTTGTCTAAAGAGATTGTGCTCTATGGTTGCCACATTCTATGGATCATACACATCATAAATCCAACAATTAGAATAAGAAGAATATCCAATATAGTTTAATCTACTTTGGCTAGGAAGGTACCCTGAGAATTGTTAAATTGTTTGCCTCGGTTTAAACCTCAGCCAAATAGGTTTTATTATTTTGATATTCTTAGGAAGAAAAGATTATGAAAATAACTTTAGTATCATAACTTAGATACAGGGGACAAGAAAAACTAATCTTACTTTTATTGCATAAATATCTAATTTAACTCCATTGTCTATATCACCTCTTTTAGGTACTTCTTCCACTCCTCATAGAAGTACTTCCTAAAAAATAGACTCTCTATAAGATCCAATATTTACATGAACATAGGAAAGTTCGTGTTACTACCCATCTTTTTTTGAATCCGTATAACGTTTTCACCAAAACTTCTTCATCTTTTACTAAGCTATCCGTTAAATTCTTTCTTCACCTCGTCTCAAATCTATCAAAAGAATATGTTCAAGATTTTCAATTTAATCAATATCAAATTCCACCTACTGAAGCCGAACAAATAATTACTCTCACAACCCCTACAGTACTCCCACGACATTGGCATATGTAGGGATATACACATTTACACTTTCAAGCATCTAGTTGGCCCTTGCTTGCCATGGTAGGAAAGGGTTGCCCATGGTTTCAAGAATTGCAATTTTAGATTCCAGATTTCTCAAAAATATGAGCATTCATACATTGCTACTATTCAAACAACCTTGAATGCTAGCACTAATGTGCTAACCCCTTTCCCAAATTTCAAATATGCCACCTAATGATCCTCGTCTTCTATCTGTTCTAAAGGTCCAGCTCCAAAGAATTGGTGCTTCTGCGGTGACTAACACATTCATCGCTACACTACACTATCAGATGGCATACAAAGTCCAAAATCATACTTTTGATTTGGTTCTCCCAACCAATACTAATGAAGCTCTTCTTCTCAACAACACTTCTTGTGTTCATCTTCCAAGGGATATTCCTTAAGCAGAACTTGTCAAGCTTCTCCCCAAATAATGGATCACAAATTATGAAAGTTCCCACAACACAACAAAACCTGTGCAATCTTTTGATCCTCAATTCTTCAAAAGGAAAGATGGCGTTCTTGAGATTTCTTTCAAAAAGGATGATTCAGCTCCTTTAGTCTTCTTACAGAAATTAATATGCTCGAATCTGTTCCCATCCACTCTTTCACCATTGAAGGCCAGCTTGTATATGAAATTCAATTAAATGGCCATTGCTTTTTCATGTATGAGACTTTGATGATTGTTGATTCATTGATTTGTCCCAAAATGAGAACTATCAAAGAAAGAAAATTCAGATTAAGAAAAAAAAAATCATCCCAACAAATACTGAAAGAAAGGTATGAAGCCAAAGACCGTAAGGTAGGACTTCTCAGAGAGCCATCCAGAACATTTGACTATTATGTCCTTTCTCCCCGAAGACAACCTACACTACTAAATTCATCTTCAGATATTTTTTCACCTTTCGATGGGAAGACTCTCTACTTCTTGAGGGTTTCATGTTCCTAACTACTTGGTCAGATGATGATTTTCCTCCCCTTGAATACAATAATCCTCAAGAGCATACCAAACACACTTGGAAAATATCCAATCGTACTCCAAAAACCATGATGGATTTACTAGATCTGACTCGGCTGCTGAGGCAACTTAAAACTTGTAATCTAAGAATACCCTTTCCCAAAATAAATTGCTCAACAGAACAACAACTTCTCAAGATGTACTTGTGAAAAAGATAGATAAAAAATTTTCTTCATTTGATCTCATCATTTCTAATCTTCAACAAAAGAATGCACAATGAATTTTTGCAGATGGCTTGTAACACCTCAATGTTCACATCCACCTTTACCTAAAAGGAAACAAAGTTTTTTTAAAAAAAAAACTTGAGAGTCCAATTGTACTATTTGCAAAATCAGAAGAAATTTGCAAAGACAGCCCCGAGTTTTTTTTCTCCATTTTAAAACCAAACAAACCCCAATCATTCGTAAACCTTATCCCAACCTCTTCCCCAATTCTCTCCTTTTGACAATAATTCTTTTAACAATTCAGCTTTTCTTCCTCCACATAGACTAAAAGAGCTTAGTGAAATACTTCCTTCTCCATCACTAAAAAGAGACCTTCACCCTCTATCCAACTACCCATCCCGACTAATCATGTCTCTGCTCCTTTATCAACCAGCCAAAATAAAGAGACACAGCTTTTAGTTGAACATGAAAACAATCCTCTAACAACTTTTCTTCAAAACCTTGCCCATCTTCTATTAATAGCATTCCTCAAATCTTTTTTGGTGATCAACTCTCCATTCACCAATGCAGAATTTGAAAGTAATCTTCTTACTTCATTCCCAGTTTCATAGCTGATCCTGCTTCGTCCTCACAATAAGTTACTTGAATAGTGTATATAACATTTGTGGCAAGTCTAGAGGCAATTTATGGCTTTAACCCATTCCCATATGTAGCAATCATAGCATCCTCGTTCCAATCAAAATCAGAATAGTTAGCCAAGTGATATTTTTTTATAAGTAATAAACTTCATTAAAAACACCAAGGGGCAGCCCATGTACACAAAGAATGCAACTAAAGCAAGATAACATGTTTATTGAAGAGTATTACTAGTATCCTCTTCAACATTCATGTTGTCTTGCTTTAGTTCCATGAATTTCATATGAACCTTTAGCTTATAGTTGGCTGCTATGAAGCATAGATACTCTATTTTGACTCATGTATCCATGTTGAACCTTGACACGTCTTGGAGATGTGTCGGACATTCAAAAAAAAAAAGTGAACAAATTTTATTTTTTTAAATTCAAACACATTCCCGAACACATTATGGACATGTTTGAGGGAAGCTTTGGAGACGCTTTCTACTTCTTTTTTTCCCCTCTTTTCTATAGCTTTTTTTGGGGTTATATTTACATATATATATATATATATATAATAGTAATAAATTTGTTTTGGAACACGGATCATAGATGTTGATGACTAAATGACTAAGTTCTTGAATTTTATGTAATGGCTTTATTATTTTGATATCTTAGTAATATTGTCGTGACTTGCCTGTTTGTATACCAATTTGATCAAAATAGTGTTGAGTCTTCATTATATGGCCATATAAAAAAATATATATATTAACGTGTCCCTGAAATATCCGTGTCCCACTTTTTTGAGAAATGTCATGTCCGTGTCATGTCGTATCTACTTCCTGTGTCCATATTAGTGGTTCTTAGGTTGGCTGGAAGGAAGCAGCGCATCATGGCTTACTTCATCTCCCAAGTTAGTGGGAATTGTTTTGGAGAACTAGTGAAATAACTGTGCATTAGGCAATTGTTTCAACTCTAGATTTTGAACTGTGGAAGTTGAAGCTTCATCCTTCCACTGCCTACTTCCACTCCCTTGTTGTTGATGAATTAAAGCATCGACTGAACCAAAGAACCTACTGTAGCACTGTTGCCTCCAAAGAGTCTATCCTTGAACTTGAACCAAAATCTTATTTATTAGTTTCATAATTTATGAAAAGGCATCAGATCGATCTGAGGCAAGCTCTGCATTAGAGACCATTGTGGCTGGACAAATAGGGAATTAAGAAAGATACAATCTTTTACTCTAAATACCAAATTGACGTAAGACAAGTGCTGAAAGACACTCCGACAAGCTTTCTTACCAAAGGTCTTTTTTTTCGAATAAGTTTTTTTTACCAAAGTTACTATAGGGCAGAAATAGTCCTTTCAGGTTTGTTTATTATTGATTTTTGTGGAAAACTACTGGTTAGAATATTGAGCTTTAAAGTTTATAAGTTATGTGGAAAAAGGGTAAAGAGGAAGGAAAAGTTAGTTTTCTGGAATATTCTGGGAAAGTTAGTTTCTGGAATATTCTGGGTGCTGTGAACAGTAACTTTCTGTTTGATGCTGCTTTGTGTATTCGGGCTTGTAAAATAGGATTTTATGTGTGTAGAAAATGGTTAGTTTAGGTCTGGTTGTATCATTTTCAATGCTTAAAAAGTGTAGTAGAAAGATTATATTTATATGGTTATTTATAGGTTGCTAGGCTATTCCTAATTCAGCCAGGATTTAACTCATAAATAGTAAACTTAAACTCTGACTTTAGGACTTTTCTATGCCAACTAGAACTCCAAATAAAACTCAAATAAGATAACTTGACCAAAAATAAGACCCATGGACCACAACAACATCATGAATAGCCCCATCTTCTTAAGCGATATGGGACCCCTAGTCTTAGTTCTAGGCTTCTAAAGAGGATATGTCTTCTCTAACCAAGCAATAAACACTGCTTCATGAACAGCCCCATTTCAACTCCCTAACCAGCTCATTCAGGATAGTTAACCAGTCATGACAAAAACAAGCCCTAGCTTGAGCTTGAGGCAAGGTTTTAAATAGAAAGCCAAGAAACAGAATGCCAAAACATTTTTTTATTTTTTTTTTTTTTGGGGGGGGGGGGGGGGGGGGGGGGGGGGTGGTGGAGGGACGTACCTTAACATTCCAGTTCTCATCAACCAACAGATTTGGTGATTTCAAATCACGGTGGACAATTGTTGGTATGCTGGTATGCAAGCAATTCATACCCTTTGCCTACACAACAGGGGTTTCAAAATTGGAAACAGAATGAAGAGAAATGTAACTATTTAATTAAGAGAACAATGTGGAATTGATTATTTCATACCACATCAAGAGCCATTTTAATTCTACGCTTTTCATCGATTTGACAATGAGGATGATGAATAATCCGATATAAGCTTCCCCTGAATATCAAAAATAGTAGCTCAAGTGACTCATCTCAAACTACTTAAAATGGCAAGAAATTATACATATGCATGTATATGCAATATATCGTGGTAAGTCTTATTGGTTGCCAATGTTTGGCCAATGATTAATCATATACTCCTTTGTTCAGTGTTCGCAAAGCCTGCCTTCAAATCTCACAATTCCAAGATCCATTCAAGAATTCATTGAGCACAAAAACTTGTATCAACTAATTTTCATAAAAAATTACATTGAAGTTTTTTTTTCTTTTAATCAAGATTCTCAAGTTCTAATAGGCCATTCATTATGCACTAAATTCAAGTAGCATTCCAATATTGCGAGTTCGCTACTTGTAGAGCTTCTTCTCATGAGCTATCTGGATAACAGGGAGTCAAAATCCGCCAAATGATACTAGAGAAAAATTGACAATGTTATACGAACATATATGCCCGAATACAAGCAGAATCAAATGCACTATGCTCTAATCCAATCATAGAATGCTTTCTGGAGAAAACTGAAAACTTCCAGTATCAATAAAAAGGGGTAGCCCAGTGCATGAGGCTCCCGCCACTGCAGAGTCTGGGGACAATTAGATGTTCGCAACCTTACCCCCGCGAGCGGAGAGACTGATAAAGGTAGAGAACATTATACTGACAGGGCCTTCAAATCTATGTATATAATAAAACATTCAGATTCTACGAGACATCTACATAGACCCTTTCCAAAAGAGGAATATCAATAATTATTGTCATATGCTTAATGAATTAAAAGAATATGCTGGAAAACTCAAAAGCAGAACTAGATATCCAAAAGTGCTCATCCAGATTCTTGATTTATGATCCACTTAACAAAGGGAAACCAATGCATTCAATCCCAATTCCAACAGAGACTTGAATTGATGGCAGACTAATTGCACTTTTGAAGTTTTATTGAAAACAAAGATGTCCAGATAATTGCAGTTACTTTTCAAGTTAACCTCACTCAAGTTGTAAATTACATATTAAAGTAGCAGATATTAAATATAAATATGCCGGTGCGGTGTGGTGCGGTGCTTTCACCGTTTCCAGCTCCCATTTATTAGAAAAAAATGAAGAAGAAATAATGCCAATGCTTTCTTAAATTCAATTGTTCAACTCATTATGAAAATATAGAAAGAAGAAAAAACCATACCATCATACCTTGGAAGAAACTCACTGATAATAGAGAGGTTTGGAGGACGAGTAACAGCACCCATGAAAAGAACAACATTTGGATGGCGCAGTCGGCGCATTATGCGCACCTGGCATAAAGAAACAATGATGCTTGGTCAATAATCTTGCCTTGGTAAAAGATAATACACAAATATATATATATATATATATATATTCTTTCGAAGTTCAGTATGGTTGCCAAGCACACAGGGAAAAGAAAGATAACCCAGATTTTCAGCTATATGTTCACGTAGAAACAGACAAGTTATTTAAACATTGGATAGTCCAGAAGTCAGCTGCACAACTTTTATTCCAGCATCCAACTAGAAGGGCATATCACTCGGAAATCAAAAAAAAGAAATGAAAATAATACGAAATTCAACACTAAAAAGTTTTCATTTCTGCAGATCCATTGCTTTCTTGAGGGCAGAGAAAAGGTGGAGAATCAGAGCACCACGGCCACCACCACACTTCACACCACATTTACCACCACTATCACTGCCTTTAGCACCACATGACAGCACCACCCCACCACTTTGGCATCACATTTTCTAATCTTTTCTAGCACTCTCAGTGACATAGCCCAAGATACAGAAAAATGATAGATCAGGTCTGTGTTGCTCAGAATAGATACTTCTACAAGCTCTGTTGAATTGAGTCTCGATTTCCCAAATATCAACACAATAAATGTAATTTTATTCTATGGTCTTTGAAACCAAATGGAAAATATATGTATATATCAATGGGTAATTTCTTACTTACTTCCCTCCTAAACTCATCAAGTGCATCACCAGAGAAATCCTGATCTAGGAACTTCTTCACAGCAACCTCCTGTGTCAAGAACAATCCACCAGCCAGAGAATTAGAAATTACAATATTGTTTGTCAAGGGCAAGCAACATATAAAGTTAAAGTGTGTTAGAGAATATAATAATAAAGTTACACCTTCTCTAATAGCTTAAGCTTTTAGATGAATTGGTGGTTTAACAAAGTGCAAAAAAGAAAATTTTATATAAAGCCAAATGAACATATATCTATACATATATACGTTCACATTTTTATTAACATAAAGATTGCTAATTAGCCATTAGAAGAAATCAAGAAAGAAGAGCAGAGACAATGATACATAAAGTATGTGGGTTAATATTATATAATTTAATTAAAGAAAATTAGTACAGTCAACAGCTGATCTTCATAGCATAAGTTAATAAAATTTAGATTGCCGGTATAATAAGAAGGAAGAGAATAAAATGCAACACTGAAAAGTCAAATTAGAAGACAATTACAGTTTCAAATAAATGAACCATTCCTCCTCTCCTTCAGCTCTCAAAACAGAAAGAGCATTTTTGAGTCCCTTCCCAAGACCAAACACCTTCAAAACCATTTTTTATAGAAGAAATATTTCATAATATAGTTTTTGACTTCCACATACTAGAAATGGCCAATGTATGCTAAACATAATATTTTATGGCAGTAAGTCTCATGGTTTTACGCCATCAGCTAAAGCATATAGGCATTTCTTTACTATTGCTAAACTTGTCACTGAATTATTCTTTAATATAAACAGTTTGCAATACATGGCGAAAATATGAATACAAGTCAAATAAGAAAACCACAATTAATTAAATTTTCACACGCGGAAGATACACAGGAAAAAGAAGCATTAAAACCTTGGGTAATTGGATCAAGGATCAACATCTAAGAATAAATATAGGCTAGTTTGGACAGCTGAACCACTATAAATTTTGTCTTCATCGTCTTCAGTATTCATTTTCTCAAAAAAGAGGATGAAGATTCATCAAGTGAATTGCAAGTGACCATCAACCTATTCACCCCTCCCCACTAGGTTCCCCATTCATACTTTAGACGAACATGTGAGTACCAAATAAACTTTCCCAGGAACTTCGTCTCTCCCTTCCCTTTCAATTCCTTATAGAACGATTGAATAATGAATTTTCTAATGTTGCTCAACATCCAAACAAGAGTGTCCTCCCTGGCCTCAGTCACTTTGAACCTACTTAGACTCATCACTTCCACCAACTCCAAACCTAGGAAATTTCTCCTAAAGCATGGACTCCACACCACATCTCCACCCAACAAAGAAAAATAATCAGCTACATAAGCTTCCTTATGAAGGGAAATATTGAATAAATGTGGAAACCTCCCCTGCAGAGCCCTAATCAAAGCACCAAGCATCCTCCCAAAATTTCACCCTCGACCCTTCCCCCCACATCGAAGTGGATGAACTGCCAAAAATCTGCCACCCCTTTTTTAATAGATTTCTGTTCAGCACACCCATAAGCCTCTAATACCTCTCTACAGAACCAACTCCCATCCTCACACCCGTATTTTGTAGTCACAATGTCCTTCCAAAGAGCTTGATCTTCCACACCAAATCTCCTTAACCAGTTACCCAACAAAGTTTTAACGAATATTTTCAAATCTTTAATTCCCATTTGAGTAGATGGATTTTCCTCTCCCTCCATACCACCCTAAAGAAAGTCTTCTCAAGCTTCTCCAACTTCTTCTCCACTAAAACTAGCAAAGGGAATAGCGAAATGTAATAGGTGGGCAGATTAACTAAGGTACTCTTGAGAAGCATGATTCTACCCACTTCGAGAGATATCTCTTCCACTTGCTAGACGCCTTGAAAATTTTCCACCAAGGGGCCACACATTGCATTGGACCTAGTAGATACTCCTAACGACAATCCTAAATACGAGGGGAATAAACATACACTATATCCCAAGGTCCAAGCCAACTCCACCTCCCCAACTCGAATAATTTCACTCTTGCTCAGCTTCACTTTCAAAAGATAAGAACGCAACACAAGAATCACAAATGGTGTTCCTTTGCCTCACAAAAAATAAATGTATCATCCACAAATAATAGATGAGAAATCTCCATCCTTTTACCACCACCATCCTCTACCTGAAAGCCCTTCAATAACCCTCTTAACTCAACTCTAGATAGCAATATGATTCAAACCTCCATAACAATGACAAACGAAATGGGGATAATGGATCCCCTTGTCTAAGCTCTCGCGAAGTCTGGAAAAAAAAACAAAACCAAAAAAAAAACACCTTCCTAGGGAACCATTGACCAAAACTGATACGAACACAAAAGAAATACAAGATCCCATCCACCTCCTCCACCTATCCTCAAACCCCATTTTTTAATCCAAAATATGAGGAAATCTGAGTTTACATGGTTGGAAGCTTTTTTCTGTGTCCAACTTGTAAATCAAACCCTTCTCCATTTACTCTTGAGTCTATGCACTCGTTGGCAATTAAAACTGCTCGAGAATTTTCCTACACCCTACAAAGGCATTTTGACTACTAGAAATAATGTTGCCCAGAACCCTTCTCAATCTCATGGGAAGAACCTTGGCCAATAATTTATACACACTCGCACCAAACTAATTGGTCAAAAGTACCAAATGTTCTCCGTCCCTTCCTTCTTGGGATCACAGCAATAAAAGAAGCATTTAAACTCTTTCAAAGGAACCATGCTCATAGAAGAAATCAAAATGTACTATTATGTCAGTTCTAACAACCTAACAATAGTGTTTGAAAATCCATTGTAAAACCATCCAGCCCCAGTGTTTTGTCCTCATCACATGACTTTAAAGCCATTACAATTTCCTCATCAAAAATTTTTTCCATAATTGATGACTCCTCCCCATTAAGTGAGCTAAAATTCAGATTTTCCAGCTCAGGTCTCCAACTACTGGACTCACTCTACAGCTCCTGGCAAAAATCTGATATTCCTTGCCTCACCTCAAAGAGGAGTAATGATGACATTTCTAAGAAGTTTCCCCAACTTGGAGGCATTAAAGGAAGATTTAGGGTGAATATGACAACATAATAAGTATTAATAAACCTCAAGGTGGATAAAGTGCAAAACATTTGTCATGACCCCAAACCATGTCTAACAAAAATTGAATAAAATTACAATTTTTTTTATTTTTTATTCATCTCAAAAAAAAAAGTGCGAAGTTCACCATATATGTAGATCATTTTGAATCTGAGAAGCTTTAGGTTTTCTGAAATAGTTGGAAATTTTACCTTGGGCAGTGCACGCCTAAAAAGGATGAGGGAACAATAAAGAGGGGGGAAGGTAATTTTTCTCGCTTCAAACAATTCCCCGTTTGGATGGCTCAAGGTTAGGTTACATAAGTAATGATAGTTCAGACGAATGAAGACAATGTATATCTTATTTTATTTAGAATATCAAATACGAATTTGAAGTTTTAGGAACCAATGAAGAAAATCCTAAATGCTTTTTACATGAAGTATTTAGCTTAAATAATCAACACACTTCGAAGGTGGTGGAAAAAACTAAGCACATTGCTTCCCACATATCACCTATCAATATTTCTTTTCCCTAAACATAACCCCATACATTATGGATTGAAATAATAATAGAAACTTACAGTTCCATTCAAATCAGCACGGTAGACCTCTCCATATGAACCTATAAATGAAAAAAGTGAATCAGTAATCAGAAAATTTCCAAAGAGGAAGTATCAGAATGAATGGAGTGACAGACCAATTCACCACCACCACCCCCCCCCCCCCCCCCCCCAACAAAAAAAAAAAAAAAAAGCTAAAAAATTAATAATAATGCTGAGAATATTTGATGATGACAACATCAACAACAATGACAATGAATGATGATAATAAACAGCAATCAGATTGAGAACCGCCTTTCATCTCTTGCAAAGTGCATAACATTCTTAGGCCTTCAGACCTCAATAGTGCAAAAATAATTGTTATAAGATATATTATTAAAAGTTATACCCTTTCTAATAGCTTAAGCTTCTCAATGAGTTGGTAGTTTAACATGATATTAGAGCAGGCAAAGGTCATGGGTTCAAATCTCACTAACCTTATTAATATTAATTGATGCATATGTTGGTTCAGTCAGGCCATATGTTAGGAGGCGTGTTAGAAAATATAATATTAAAAGTTACACCCTCTCTAATTGTTTAAACTTTTAAATAAGTTGGTGGTTTAACAACAATAATATCATCAGCAATAACATCCTTTCAGATTTCAGAGAGAAAAAGAGAGAGAGCTGCCAACCCCCGAAACCATGAACATCTCTCAAAGCAAATTAATGTAACACTACATTCTTGAAATGCAAGAAAGAAATAATTTATTCAAAACAAAGAAGCATCGACACGACTATGACACAACATAGACATTGCATTTCTCAAAAAAAAAAAAAAAAGGACACGAATACGTCGAGAACATGTTGAATAATTTTTTATATGACCAAATAATAAAAACCTACCATTATTTCAATCAAAATTTACAAAAATACACAAATCACAACAACAATATTATTTCAATATTAAAATAACAAACTATTAAATAAAATTATAAGAACTTCATTTAATCATCAACATCTATTATCCAAGTTCCAAAACAAATTTGCTAATTACTACATTAAACATACATACAGACATAAATGTATCCAAAAAAATGTGTATTTAATGTGTCTAGGTCATGTCAAAAATTCAACAAAATTGGAGTCTCTTTGTTCACATGTCCGACACTAATACATGAGTCAAAATAGGGTGTCTACACTTTACAAATTGAAATACGTATTGGTGAAAGATCTCATACACAACTCTCAAGAAAATCAATTTCAGAAAGAACTAACCCACAGAAATATAAAATTAAAGCCAGTAATGTTTTACCTAGTCCAATCCTTTCACCAATTACCAGATCTTCCCAAGGAATTTCAGATTCACCAACAACATCTATAACTGGATCAACCTGTGCTGCACCAGATTCAACAATCAAGCTTGGACTTTCTGGGTCCTTCAATTTTAAATTGGTGTGCATGAATCTATCTTGTGTGCTCTTCCTACGATCATGCCCACCAATGACATTCTTTCCATGTTCTTTTGCCATGTCTAACTTGTCATTTGGTATGACCTCATCCTTGTGATATTCTATATTATGGTCAATACTCAAATCCTCCCCCAAAGATAATTTTTTGAATTGACTCTCAATTGGTGCCAACCCTGAATTGCTAACAATAGTAGAATCCCTACCATTATTATCACTATGGATGGGATATGAACTATTAGGAAACTTGGAAATAGCAGGATATACTTTGTCCGATGCAGTAGAGCTAGTGGAAGCTAATGACATATTATAATCATTAGCTTCACGATTAGTTCTCGGAAAGAGGTCCTCCACAAAATCATATTTTTCTCTCGTAGGAACCTCGTTGCAAGCATCACGATTCTTCCACATTAATGGTACAGGGGGTTGAACAGAGGCAAGGTCATTTTTCGGCCTTTGAAACACATCAACTTTATTCTTAGCAGTGTTGTTCTGTATGGAAGCCTTACCAGATCCTTTTATTTGGAATGGATTAAGATCAGAAAAAATATTTTTGGAGTCCTCTGAACTATCCTGGGCATATGGAACTACGTTAACATTCATCCTTGACCCATCACCAACTGCATTGGGCCCACGACCCCCTTTGTACAAAGAAGTCCCAATGGCCGATGACGGAATATGACCTAACTGATTAGCACGAGTCACTTTATTAGTTCCAGAAGAACCAGCCCTGGTGTCACCACTTGCACTGGAGAGTGAGAGCAAGGATTGTGTCTTTTCAGAACTTGACTTCCTACCCAAGGGGAAACTTGTTTTAACCACAGAGTTTTGACTACTGCCTTCATATTCACTAGGTAATTGCTTTGGCCTGGAGTAAACAATTCCAGATTCAGGAGTCGTCTGAAAACTTGGAAGTGTGCTTAATTTTGGATTGTAAGACCTAAAGGAAGTATCCTTTGCACTCAGAACATCAGCCGGTATAAGTGCCCCAGGGGCTCCCATAAGATCAACCAAAAACTCCCTGAAGGAAAAAATACATAAAAATAAAATATTAGATGCACGAATATAGAGGCATGGGGATTAAAACAACTCTCAACAAAAATTTTACAAAGCCAAATACATATAATTGCACATTTTTGCATAAATATGTGCATGCATAATAAGTTTTCAACAAGCATGAGATCAAAGTTATACATTAGCTGTTACTTATCAAAAAACAATTATAGATTAGCTGTCTAAACACAGAATAACCAAGTACCATCAAAATAAAATTACAAAATGTCTCTCAGTGAGCAAGTTGAAAATGATAATTTGGAAAATCAATTACAAAGATGCCAGACTTTTTTTACTACACTGCGAGAAATATGCTTTGATAGATACTCAGTGGCCTGCTAACTCAACAGATATGAAGAGCACACATTTTTGGGGCTAATAAATAATTAACAAGAGAAAGTAATTAAAGGCAAAGAAAATAGAAACAATAATTTTATTTTTTTAATACTAATTTGTTGTTTAAATGAAATGATAGAAAAAGGTAGATAATTCTATGCATTTTCCAAAAAGAAACAAACACCACATTACAGAATGCATTCGTGCTGAACAATGTTATCAGACAACCAACTAAACCTTGCGGGTGGCTGAGAAATATTGTAATATAACAAACATAGTTTCACTATATTTTACCTAATCTTGAAGATAAGCCAAAGGCATGGATAAAAGATCAACATGTCCATGTAGAACAACAAAGATTTCTTTAGTATTTTTTCCATTTTTTAAGGAAGATGGGGTGAAGATATTTAACAGAACTGAAACCTGAATGATATAAAGGAAATTAATGTTCAAATTCTGCAATCTGAATCCTTTTAACATATTAAATCAAAATTATAAAGTGATGAAAATTCCAAAAACTTATAGTTTACACCCTCTCTTTTTCGAGAATAAGTGCAAAAGACACACCAATGTCCATGTTGGGACTTGAACCCTACACCTTGCCCTAGGGAGGTGGCAAGAGATGCCAATCAATCAAGAAAGCTAGAGGTTTGTGGTTAGTTTATACTTAAAAGAAGAAATAATATTGATATTAAGAAAATGACAAAACAACATTAGCAGTTCTTTTTTTTCCTGCATTTTTCATCTAAAACTCAAATATAGATAGTGAAGTTGCACCATGGATGCATGCATATTCAAGCATGCACCATGGCAACCAAACATATTAACAATAGCCATATTAGAATGTAAAGTTGGATGAAATATATATTTTTCTTTAAGACATCAAAATTTCTACAAAACATTGAAACTTTTCAGTGAAGTTGACCATAGACGCATACACATTTACTCAATCACCTCGGTGGGAAAACAGACTTAAATAGCCATATTAAAACATGAAAAGGAATGGAATTTTTTGTGAGGCACTACACATTCAATGGTACTAAAATTGAAATGTTTCTACCAGCTGTCTTGTTGTAGGACCTTTTTATCCTCGCACCTCAAATAAAGCTATTGAGGCTTAGACTTCATGTAAAAGGGGTTAATATTAATTGAGATCTAGTTAGGTAGATTTTTTTTTTTATTTGGGAAAAAGGGGGGGGGGGGGGGGAGAGAAAATTAGAAAAAATAGAATTTTGGTGGCCATTCAGAGACTGTTCCAGTTGTGAACAGTAACTTGGTTCACTTTGGAGTTTCTTGGTTGCTAGGGTTGAGTCCCAAAGAAAATAACAATTGGGCTTGAACAATTAGAATTTTAAAGGGCTGAAACAGCAATAAATTGTTGTAAATTTTAATTAAAATAAAACATTAGCACGCAAATTTGTATCAACACAAAACCATTGGCGAACTGGTGTCTGCCTAATGATCACAATGATTAGCTTCAATGGATAGTATCTAAACCTATAAAAATCCTAGGCTATCCTTCTTGAAGGCACTTACAGATCTTATCATTTCTCACTCTATCACTATATACTCTTGCTGATACTATAATACTTCAAATTTTATTGGGCAATGAGATCAAGGATTCACAATCTTACTTTTTGCAGGCGTGCTTTGGGGAAAGTTCCTTGTTAGGTGAGTGTCAGGTTGTATCTTGAGGCCGAAAGAATAAAAAAATGTTAGAAATATAGAGAAAATTGACATTCTTGTAATTTCATGATTATTTAATATTAATAATGCTATCCTTACCATGAGATTTTACTAAATTTCTTTATCTGCTGACATGGCTATTTGAGTGCTAGTAGATGCAGCCTCCTGGTATATGCAGGTGCTAGTGAATGCAGCCTCTTGGTGCTAGACGATGAAGCCTCTTTGGGGTGCTAGTTAATGCTTTATTGTTTAGCACCAAGAAGCTTTCTTGACTAGCACCTAAACATACCAAGAGGTTGTATTAACTAGCACACGAACAGTCACATCAATAGGTAAAAAGATTTGGTAAAAATCTCATGTTAAGGAAATAGCATTACTCATTTAATATAAATAGAGAGGGTGTAGAAATAAGGAATTATTATTCCACCCCACTTTTCTAAATCTCGCAGCTTCTTCCTTTTCTTCTCTTCTTATTTATTTTAAACCCTAGAACTACAGACACCATATTTCAACTAGGTATCAAAGCATGATCAAGTCTTGAACTTTGTTCAAAACACAATAGAAGACATAGGAGAGCAAACAAGAGTCAAAAAGAGGTGTCAATGTCATCATACTCACACTGAAGCAAGCACCTGAGGACAGATGAACCCTACGACATGGCTCGTCTGCTCATGGAGAGTCTTGTAATTTTTTCAAATTTTTTTGCAGTCATTTGATTGAATTTTTATTTTTCGAATGGGTTTTTTCAAAAAAGGGGGTCTAGAATTACATAGATTTTTCAAGTTGTTTGCTACTTCGAACCAATCATTTGGGGTGTGTTCAGACTTGAAACATTGATTTTACTATAGTCTATGGTGATTAGAGGAGGTTTATGATGAAAATACCTCATTGGCCATACCTGGAGATCGTGTGGCGGTTACTCTGCAAGCTGGTATGTGCATGGAGGCTCTTTGACAGCTTGGATCACTTTGTTTGGTTGTTATTTGGTGTCCTTTAGTGTTACCTTGGTGGCTTGAGGTATCATCAGTTCTTCAAAAAAAATGTTTGTGATATTTGATTGTGTTTGGTTGAACAAAAAGGCATAGTGAAGTTTTGTTTCGCATCTTCTTAAATTATTGGGTCATTAGGATTGCAGCAACATAATGTCTGAGATTATTCATGTCTTTGGTAGCTCTGATAGTGGTGCATTGGGTCATGTTGTTACTCAAACAAAACCCTCTCCTACAGATTTCGACGACTAAGCTTGATGACACCAATTAACTCGCATAGTTTTGTTTTGCTCTCTTGTTTATTAAAAGCAAGCTAAAATGGGCTATCTTGATCGCACTTTTGTGGAATTACACAGTACAAATCCGTCATTAGCCAAATAGGATATAGAAATGCCTACTATTATGTCCTGGTTCCTTCACTCTTTGCAACTTGAGATTAGTAATGGATGTTTGTTTTTGAGGACAACGAAGGGAATTCGGGATGTTATTGCTCAAACTTACTCACAAATGGGTAATGTTGCTCAGATTTATGATTTGAAGCGCAGGATCCACGAACACAAACAACGAGATACGAATTTGGCTATGTATTATAACACTACAAGGATAATGGAAAGAATTAAATCAAAATCAGTTGTTTCAAGCCGACTGTCCCAGTGATGTCCTCAAGTTTAAGAAGATGGTAGAGCAAGAGTGCATATTTGAGTTTTTAGATGGTTTGAATATAGAGTATGACCCGATTCGAGTTCAGATTCTAGGACGCGACCCTCTAACTTCCCTCAATTAAGTGTTTGCCTATGTTTAAGGTGAGGATAGCAAAAGAAGTCATATGATTGGGTCATCGATTCAAGGGTGATCTGCCCTTGCCACTGCCTTCGCTTCTCAAAGAGAAGGCAAAGGCATCAGTAAAGGTCGTGATGGTGGTCGAGTTATTGGTTCCATGATTGATGATAAGTATAAGCTTGTGTGAGATTATTACAGCAAGTCAAGACACACAAAAGAAAGTTGTTGGAAACTACATCGCCTTCCTACACAGGGTAAAGGGGGTTGCCTTGGAGGAGCACCCAAATCCCATGCTCATCTCACCTCTGTTGATTCTCCCGTCACAACTACTGCCACAATTTCAGACACTCTTGTTCTTCTCAAGCAGAGATTGAGTCTCTTAGACATCTTGTCTTAACTAGAGCCCTCCTCTACAATCGTTGCTTCCTTCACATTTGCTCACTCAAGCATCCATGCCAAGGCATATAGTTCTTCTCTTTTATCTAGTAGTCTCTTTTAGATCATTGATTCTAGAGCTTCTGATCATAAGACTAGCTTGCAAATTTGTTTTCTTCTTATAATACTTGTTCAGGTAGAGACAAAGTTAGAATAGCAGGTTGATCTTTATCCTCTATTTCTAGTAAAGTATCTATTTTGGTTTCTCCGTCACTGTCATTGTCATTAGTCTTACATGTTCCTAATTTTTTCACTAATCTTTTATTTGTTAGTAGTATCACTAAATCCTTGAATTGTAGCGTAACTTTCTTTCCTACTCAATTGTATTTTCCATGACTAGACATGAAGAAAACGGTTAGAAGTGATAGTGAGAAGATTGGTCTCTATCTCTTGTATTCTCCTAATGCTAGACCCTTTGAGAAGAAACAAGTCTCCCAGTCTACTAGTTTCATTTTTTATTCTCATGCAGACCAAGTGGTGCGATGGCATTAGCGCCTTGGTCATCCTTCTTTTTCTTTATTGTAGAAATCATTTTCTGTTTTATTTTCTAAGTCAAGTTTGTAATCTAATGAGCTGAATAGAATAGAACTTTGATAAATATGGTCAATTGTGGTTATCTGAAAATTTGTGGAGGAGATACAAATATCTACCACCTATTTAATGTTGAATAAAGTAATTATTAGGGAGAATGGTCAAATACACATGCAATTAAACCTAATTTGGGAATCTTTAAACTGTGGGACTGAAACTTATTTTGAAAATCTTGAAGTGTGGGGGTGGTTAATTGAAGTGGGAATCCCTAAAAGGAAAATATATTCTTCTTTGGCTATACCCAAATAGAAGTGTTCATAGTTTTGTTCATAGATTCTGGTTCGCAACAATCATAATGCTATAATAGTAGGAATCCCTAAATTTGAAATTGAGTAAATTGATAATTTGATATTGTGTATTAACGCATGAGTGAATTTATGGTTTCGCTGTGAACTAAAAATGCCTGCCATTTTAATACTTTGTGAAAATAAAGTTGTCATCAATTTAATATGGCATCCTATACAAGCAAAAGATGAACATGCATATAATGATGTAAAGGTGAGATGTCTTTTGGGGAATAATCAAAAATATGTAAATTTGGACTAGCATGGAGACTAGATTCATGTTCGAGGAAATATCTAAATAAAGACTAGTGTGGAGGGTAGATCTACTTCTGAGGACATATATAAGGACTAGCACGAAGGCTAGATCTACTTCTAAGGACATATATAAGGTCTAGCACGGAGGCTATCCATATTTGTCGAGGGATATAAGCCTAAGCCCACAAGGGAGTCACTTAGGGAGGTAAACCAACCTTTGTGATTAGAGATCCCTTGAAGAAGGTTCAATAGGTAGGAACAATTCATTTTGCACTCACCTATATAATACCCTTAATAAGATCAAGGCAGGTTTTGCATGTGAGATACCGGTCACATATACCCCAAAAGAGCACACCTAGGTTGGACCTGTCGTTGGTCACAATGTAAGAATTGAACTATTTACTAAAGGTTCCATGAAAATCAAGATTAGCACATGGCCTTACCCCATCTGGATCAAATGGCCTAGTTCAAGACGTAGTTCAATGGAAACAAGCGAACACTAGGTGAGGTTCAAGTCAAAAGACACCTACACCCATTGCATAGTATAAAGTTGCCCAAAAATTTTATAAAAATATGTGATTTTATGATACTTGCTATATGAATCCTAGGCAATCCTTCTTGGAGGCACTTACAGATCTTATCACTTCTCGCGCTATCACCATATACTTTTCTTATACTATACTACTTTCAATTTTATTGGGCAACAAGAACAAGGATTCGCAATCTTACTTATGAGCGTGCCTTGCGGAAAATTCCTTGTGAGTGCTACATTATCTCTCGGAACTGAAATAGTCTTGAAATTCCTGCATGTAGGGAGGATCTTCAGCACCACTGTGCCACTTTTGTTACTCACTTGCCAAATTATTTTATGATTTACCTATACTCCTGTTTTATGTATAAATAATATTTCTCTAACATAAACAAGGTGTATTGCAGGTTTCAACTTCAAAGAAAAATGGATAAATAAATACAATACGAAAAGAAGAAGGAAAACCTAGGTATCACTTCTACAGGCCCTTTTGATCACACCTAGGGCTTGGGTTGCATAACACAATGCCAAAAGGTTTTAAAAAGCTCTGAAAATTGTCTAAATTGATCCTAATTAAATTTGAAAAAAGTACATAAGTATATATAGACGCCTAATGTACCTTTTTGGGTGGTAGTTTGGCCAGTTGGAGGAAGAAACAAATTATGGTGGCTCGATCAAGCGGGGAGTTAGAATTCAGGGAATTGGCATGCAAAAATGTGAGGGGTTATGGGTGATATCACTGTTGGAGGAGATGGACATTAAATGTCTTGAGGTAATCACACAGCTATGTTTATTGTTGGAAAGCCAATGTTTCATGGGCCAACAAAACAAACAAATATTGATTGTCATTTCATATTGGACATGGTTAAGAAAAAACAGCTCGCAACTTCCTACATCAGATCATATGATCAAATTAGAGATTCATTAAAGCCTTGAACAGAACTTGGTTTTTTTTAATCTCCGTAACAAGTTGGGCATAACGGATATCTTTTTTTTTTTTTTTTTGATAATTAATGAGAAATTAGAATAAAAGGTGACCAAGGGGGGCGCTCCCATGTACAAAAGAGAGAAACTCAAGTTAAAAGAGTTTTATATCACTAAAGAAATCTACGATATCTCCTACCAAAGGATTAGAATAACCTTTAACCCATACATACAAGGAGTACAAAAAAATGCTTCTAACCCTATACATGGGGATTTCCACCCCCTCAAAAATTCTTCTATTCCTTTCTTTTCAAATGTTCCAAAAAATACAAAGAGGAATGACGTCACAAGCCTTCCGAATATGCCAGATTTTTCACCCACTCCTCCAACTAGCCAAACACTCAAAAATTGTCCTTGGCATGACTCACAAACAACCAAACAAAGCAAAAACACACTGCCACAGGTCACTTGAAGGAGTGTTGAGAGTTAAGTTACTGTAACAAACTAAAAGTGGCACATGCATTTTTTTTGCTTAACTTGTAGTGTTTATCATTTATGGATCAGCTCTTGTTTGACCGACTCAATTGTTCTCCACATACATTGAGACAGGACGGCTGCCGTGGATGCTCACGCGCCAAGGGCGTGTCCTTACGATAGAAGTTAGACAGACATCGGGTAACGAAACGAGCGACGACGGCATGTCCCTGACTATTTGGCGCGTCCAATCGTCGGACGCCTGACTGACATGAGAGCACCTGACAACCGCCAACGCCATCTCCATGGATCCAGAGCAGGCGATCTGCATCCCCACTCCCTTGCGACCAACGGTCAGTTGCATGGTTCCTGGAACCCTCTAGAAACCGTGAGAAGACAGAATCCTGCGGGCCAAAGACCTTTTAATGCTAACCATCTTGGGCCGAGTGGTCTGGGCCACATCCACAAGTATAGATCCCATGGGCTGACAAAAAGCAACCCTCTTTTGGCCCAAACCAAGAAAGGGTTAAAAGAAGGGGATGGGCCGGCCCAACGATCTGAGACCTAGCCCAAATCGCGGCGCAGGGCTACGCCATTCCGCTCTTCTACACACTTTGGGCCGTATGGCCTGGGCCATCTCCAACAGCCATTGGATTTCAGAAAGAAAAGGGGTCGTGTTCCTTTAGCAAAAGGGTTAAAAGAAGGGGATGGGCTGGCCCAACGATCTGAGACCGAGCCCAGATCGCGGCGCAAGGCTACACCATTTCGCTCTTCTACACACTTTGGGCCGTATGGCCTGGGCCATCTCCAACAGCCACTGGATTTCAGAAAGAAAAGGGGCCATTCTTTAGCAAAACATCATGGGCATCCTTTAGCAAAACATAAGGCAGCTTTAAAGGATGGGGCCTGGGCAGCCCAATTAGCCGAAACTGAACCCAGCCAAGGGAGCAAGGCTAAGCCAATGCAATCCTTCATCCAGTGCTCTCCGTCTCTGGCATCAATTGCAGGACTCAAACAGCTAAATGAAGAGGAAAGGCAAGTTGCGCAGAGTGGAGGAGGAAAAGGAAAAGGGAAGGAAAATGAAAACTTAGAGATGAAAATTGTGCAGGCGGAGGGCAGATCAGATAGATACCACTCTGATCAAAGCAGTATAATATATGAACGTGATTTCTTCAATACTTGGAAAAAAGCTATAACACAGGCCCTTCTTATTATGATTTGGAGGCGGGATGCTCCTTCACTGCGAAAGACGAAACCCCAACAGTTCAAGGCATGACAACTCTGTTAGCCGATCAGGGGGAAACAAACTGCTCTTTTGTTGCAGAAGCAGATTTGAATTCAACCCAGGGCATGAACACTCTATCAGCCGAGGTGGTTTTGCGAAATCAGGTTCTATCGGAGAACTCAGCAGATTACCATCCGTTAGCAGTTGTTCTCCGCCAGATTATGCCAATGCCTCCTCCCAGATTCAAGAGGCGCCTTCTGTGGCATTCCTACATCACCAACAGACCATATCCGATGACTGGGTGCTCAGAAAATTGGGAAAGGTGAGTAAAATTCTAGGAGTTCCGTGTTCAGGTTTTGAGGACCACATGGTGGATTTATTTAGAGAAATTATCTTGCGCAATTCTCTGTCTAGAAACAGTCCTTGAATTGCTATTGTGACAGACAAGCAGGATAAGTCAGCAAAATGCCTAAGAAGAATAATGAAGGAACTGTCATGTTCGATAAATTACAGGGACAGCAAGGAGATGGAGGTCCTCTCTGATGGCACTAAGAAGAATTAGTTTTCTATGCATTTAAAAATCTTATCCTAGAATGTGAGGGGCTTAAATGATCCGAACAAACAATCAGTTATCAAAGGATTATTACAAGAATGGAGGCCTACAGTTATATGCTTTCAAGAAACTGAAACGGGGTGCAGTTCGAGAACCTTTGTTCGTTCCATTTGGGGGTCAAGATGGATTAAGTGGGCTTCTCTGGATGCCCAAGGCACGGCAGGAGGTATTTTAGTGGCATGGGACTCTCGGTTGATCAATTGTACTTAGTATAGAGTGGGAGAGTTCTCCATCTCTTGCAAGTTTAACTTGGATTCCAACTCTTTCGTGTGAGGTTTTTGTGGCATCTACGAGCCAATGGTGAATGGAGCTAGGGGCGTTTTTTGGGAAGAGCTTCAGTCGTTGCTTTCCTCCTAGGCAAGTCCCTTGGTGTATAGGGGGAGACTTCAATGTTGTTCGGAATCCAAATGAAAGATTAGGGGGTGGAAGGCTGACTTCGGCCATGAGGAGATTCAACGAGTTTATTAATTCCCAGAGTCTGGTGGACTTCAATTTGGAGGGAGGTCGCTTCACTTGGTCCAGAGGAGGCCATCAGTCGGCTATGTCTCGCTTGGATAGATTCTTGGTTTCTCACAACTGGGAGAATGGCTTTCCAGGTATTTCCCAAAAGTGTCTACCGAGGCCTTGTTCTGATCATCATCCCATCATGCTGCATTGCAGGGGTTTTAGCGCAGGAAAGAATCCCTTTAGATTTGAGAACATGTGGCTTGAATATGAGGGCTTTGCGGAATTGGTTAAAAATTGGTGGGATTCTTATATTGTAACCGGATCTCCAAGCTTTTGTCTCTCCAGAAAATTGAAGCTCCTTAAAGCTGATTTGAAGAAGTGGAACCATGAGGTTTTTGGTTCTATTCAGGCTAGGAAGCAGTCTTTGCTGACCAACCTGTTGGAGCTGGATAGGAAGGATCAGCTGGGTTCTCTTTCTGCTGAAAAAAGGGTTGAGAGAGAAGGATTGAAGGGTCAGATTGGGAAGATTCTCAAGATGGAGGAGATCCTTTGGAGGCAGAAATCTAGGGCCATATGGCTTAGAGAGGGAGACCGCAACACTAAATTCTTCCATAGAATGGCTTCTACCCACTACAAAAAGAATACTATCTCCTCCATTGCTGTTGATGATCATGTTCTTAATGAGAAAGATTTCATTAGAAAAGGCATTTTTGATTTCTTTTCTAGCCTCTACTTGGAGCCACACAGCTGGAGACCTGGGGTGGATGACCTGTGCTTGGAAAGACTGAATGGGGATGATTCCTCTAATTTGGAGCTCCCATTTTTGGAAGAGGAAGTAGTGAGAGCTTTAGAGGCTTGCAATGGAGATAAAGCTCCAGGTCCAGATGGATTCACTATGGCTTTTTTTAAAAAATGTTGAAGTGTTCTGAAAAGGGATATTATGGAGTTTTTGAGGAGTTTCACAGGGAAGGGGGCTTTGAGCGTAGTCTCAATGCCTCTTTCATTGCCCTCATTCCTAAAAAGGAAGGAGCTATTAGCATTATGGATTTTCGTCCTATAAGCCTTGTGAGCAGTGTCTACAAGCTGATTGCAAAGGTCCTTTCCTTAAGGATGAAGAAAATTATGGGCGATATCATCTCTTCCAGCCAACATGCTTTTGTGGCGGGTCGACAAATTTTGGATGCGGCTCTCACCGCAAATGAATGCATCGATTCTAGGAGAAAGCAAAAAAGAAATGGTCTTGTGTGCAAGCTGGATATTGAGAAAGCTTTTGATCATGTTAGCTGGAGCTTTTTGATGAGTATGTTGGCAAAGATGGGATTTGGGGCCAAATGGAAGAAGTGGATTCAGTCATGCATTTCCACAGTCTCCTTTTCGGTCCTTGTTAATGGCTCCCCTACGGGCTTCTTCCGTTCTTCGAGAGGGCTATGACAGATCCCCTTTCTCCCTATCTTTTCGTGATTGCTATGGAGGCCTTGAGTCGCTTTCTGTTTCGTGCGGAGGAGATTGGTCTTGTCAAAGGTTTTCAGTTGGGTGATAGCAGAGGCGGTGGAGTTGACATCTCCCATCTTTTGTTTGCTGACGACATCATCATTTTCTGTGACTCTTCAGTCCGTCAGCTTAGATTTGTTCGGTGCATTCTTGTTTGTTTTGAAACTGTTTCAGGTTTGCGGATCAACCTTGCAAAAAGCAGCATTACTCAGGTTGGGTCGATCAATGAGCTAGATTTGCTAGCTAGCACTCTCAGGTTGCAGCATAGGTAGTTTTCCCTCAGTTTATCTGGGTCTTCCGCTAGGTGCTACTCCGCGTTCAGTTGGAATTTGGGACCCTGTGATTGATAGGTTCCTCGACAAGCTAATCAGGTTGGAAAGCCCAACTTCTATCTAAGGGAGGCAGACTCACCCTAGTCAAAAGCACCATGGCTAATCTTCCAACCTATTTCATGTCCCTTTTCCCTATTCCGAAGACTGTGAGCAGAAGGCTTGAGAAGATTCAGAGGGACTTCTTATAGAGCCATGGAGGGGAGAGCAAAAAGATTCACCTTGTTGCTTGGGATAAAATCAAGAAGTCAGTGACTCACGGGGGCTTAGGGGTTAAAGATTTGGATACTTTCAATATAGCCCTTTTAGGAAAGTGGCTTTGGAGATTTGGGGAAAGAAATGGGGAGCTTTGGCAAGAGATCATTGCTGCTAAGTATGGGTACGATTCTGGAGGATGGTGCCCCGGGCAGTGTGGAGGGGCCTAGAGGATGTGGTCTTTAAGGTTACATTAGAGACGGATGGTCGACGTTCATGGCACGATGCCGCTTTGTCCTCGGTAATGGTGGTAGGCTGAAATTTTGGGATGATACCTGGACTGGAGGCAAGTCTTTGAGAGCGAAATTCCCTAGATTGCACAGCCTAGCTTGCAATAAAGAGGCTTGGGCTAGTGAGTGCTTGGAGAAAGTTGGGAACAAGCTTGTTTGGACTTCTCGTTTTAGGAGAGCTTTCTTTGATTGGGAGCTTGAAGAGGCGGGCTCTTTTCTTCGTTACCTCAATGATTTCCAAGCTATAGAAGACAAAGAGGATAAGAGAGATTGGAGACTGGACAAGAAATCCTTTTCTGTCCGATCTTTCTATAAAAGTATGGTCGACTCGGACATCTCTCCCTTTCCTTGGAAGCTCATTTGGCATTCAAAAGTCCCCCTTAAAGCTTCTTTTTTGCTTGGAAAGTTTCTTGGAAAGCTATTTTAACGGAGGATAATATGAAGAAAAGAGGTTTTCTTTTGGCTAGCAGATGCTACCTTTGTAAGAATGAGGAGGAAAGGATGGATCACTTGCTCATCCACTGTCATTTCTCATGGAGCGGTTGGAATATGATTTTTGCCCAGTTTGGCTTCTCATGGATAATGTCAAGCTCAGTAAAAGATCTCCTGTTAGTTTGGGAAGGTTGCAGTCTTCCAAAGAGATGAAGAGAGTTTGGAGAATGGCCCCTATTTGTCTCATGTGGAGCATCTGGGCTGAAAGGAACAACCGTATTTTTGAAGACTTGGAGCTCTCTACTCCTCTCCTTAAGGATTTTTTTTGCGTTTATTATTCTTTTGGACCAAACAGGCTTTTCCTGTAATGTCTCTTCTTTTGTAGACTTTTTGGATTCACTTAAACATATGTAAGCTTTTGGGGTTTTTGCCCTTCTTCGGCACCATTATATATACAACTGTGACATAGCGGAAAGAAAAAGAGCAGAAAAATTCAATGTAAAGAATAAAATTATCACGTAGTCGGGATTACCAAAGAAGTACAAATACGGACCATATGATATGTGTTAATGAATATAATAACAAAGTTACACCCGCTTTAACAGCTTAAGCTTTTAGATGAGTGTTGGTAGTTTAATATGGTATCAAAGCAAGCAAAAAGTTCCTAAGTTCAACTCTCATTGTCACCCTCAAAACATGAATTGACACATGTAAGCTCAAATTGGCCACACGTGAAGGAGCGTGTTAGAGAATATAATAATAAATTTACACCCTCTTTAATAGCTTAAGCTTTTAGATGAATTGGTGGTTTAACATGGTATCCGAGCAGGCCAAAAGGTCCTGAATTCAAATCTCATCATTACCCTAAAAATATGAATTAACACGTGTAGGCTCAAATTGGCCACACGTGATGGGGCGTGTTAGAAAAGATAATAATAAAGTTACAACCTCTCTAACAGCTTAAGTTTTTAGATGAGTCGGTGATTTAAAATGGTATCAGAGCAGGCAAAAAGATCCTGAGTTCAAATCTCACCGTCACCCTCAAATTATAAATTGACACGTGTAGGCAATGATCAAAATTTCGCTTCTTTTCTATCGAAACGGCTGAAATGTTTCCGTTTCTCAGAGAACCGAAACGAAATACTAGTGAAATACCGAAATTCACATGTTTCCATTGAATCAAAACTGTTTCCGTGGAAATATACCGAAACTAGTGGAAACATTTCTTTCATATAAATAATAATTATAGAAGTTAGTAAAAAAAAATAATATCCATTTATTTTTCAAGGATTAAGACTCAAAATGAAGATATTTATATTATTTCTCCTAAATTAATAGAAAAAGTAGTAAGAAAAATAAAGTGTAGATAAACAATTATTTTAATACTTAGTTACTAATTATAATAGGTTTAAATTACTATTTGTTTTATACTTAATTACTAATTATAATATGTTTAAATCACTACTTGCTTTACTTATTATTTTATATCTAACTTGTGTCAAATTGTCTAATCTGTGGATATTATATAATATATATCTATTATGTTATAGTATTATATTTAATTATAATAATTTTACAAATTTTATAATAAATATATAATAATTTCATATTATATAAAAAATTAGCTCTAATTTTTTTATACTAATTTATAATTAATAAAGAGTTATTTGGTACTAATAACTCATTTGCAGTTACTTTTTTTTTTTCAATTTTACCCTAATATCTTCTTGTGTGGATGGACACGTTCCCTAAAGCATTTACAATTAATTATATTATTTATCTTCGCACATTTGTATATTTTACTTTATGTTTTCAAAGTGCTTCTACATATTTTAATTTTTTTTCATTGTTTCCACTATATTTCCAAAACGTTTCCGAAATGTTTCCTTTTTTTGGATGACCGAAACAACAGTACGAAACGAAATTTTGATCCTTGCATGTAGGCTCAAACTGACCACACGTGAGGGAGCGTGTTAGAGAATATAATAATAAAGTTACACCCTCTTTAACAGCTTAAGCTTTTAGATGAGTTGGTAGTTTAACATATGGACACGATGCGAACACGAAATTTTTTGAAAAAATAAGACACGGACACATAGGGAATATGCTGAATAATAAATATATATATATATATATATATGATCACAAAATCAAATTCTAACATTATTTCAATCAAATTAGGAGTAAAAAAATCCACAAATTATCAAGTGAGAGATTTGCAACCACAAATTAACAACCCAAAAAAAATAAAAAAAGTCCTAGGGTGTCCACAACAAATCCTAGCGTGTCCCAATGTGTCAGGTAACTTGTCCGAGCGTCTCCATATGTTTGAACTTTAAAAAAAAAAAAAAAAATCGGATACTCATTTTTAGCATGCCACATCTATGTCCCAGAGGTGTCCGACACTCTAGCCTCATAGAGGTGTTTGTGATTCATAAGGAATTACAATATTTGAATGCAAAACATTGGGTCAGCAACATTATATGGTTACACCAATCTACCTAAGAAACATAATTTCCCTTATATTTATGTGGTTGCTCCTATGGGAACGTTGAGCCCTTACCCTTCTTTCACCAACTTTATAATGTTGACAGCATCATCCTCGACGCCAGTGTAATGACTACCTTTTACTAGTCTACAAGGTATTCCAACATTGTCAGCTAATACCTGCATTTGAGAAAACAAAGAAAATAAAAACACAGCTTTCATGCAGCCCATTCATACATTGCAAAAACATGGTAAGAATGTCAACCCTCCCTCAACATATATAACTTAATTGGAAACTGTTTATATAATTAAAATAAATATTCTCCGAATGACTCGTAAGGAAAATTGTCACTTAAAGGGCCAAAAATAATAAGTGGAAAATTTCAATAATCCATTGACATCGGAAGGCACTTCATAAACTTCCATCTGACACTTTCATACTCATATGTCCAAAGCATTAAAGTTCTAATGTTCAATTCATAAAAAAAAAAGGGGCAAATAAGATTAGATCCACTAAATCCCCTATTAGATTCAAATTATAGGTATATATGCACACGTGTGTAATTTGTCCTGGATTGTATGACACAGACTAAGTCCAAAGCATTGAAGTTTTAATGTTCAATTGATAAAACAAAGGGGTAAATAAGATTAGATCCACTAAATCCCCTATCAGATTCAAATTATGACATCCCTTCTCTCCCACTTCACACCTCAGAACGCACCATCCTTATAGAGAGAAACGCGCTTTCACATCTTCTTAACCCGAAATGGTTGGGGACCAAATCCCCTATCATATTGAAATTATAGGTATGCCCACGTGTGTAATTTGTCCTTGATTGTATGACAGACTAAGTCCAAAGCATTGAAGTCTTAATGTTCAATCGATAATAAAAAAAAGGAGGGGGGGTGTGTAAATAAGATTAGATCCACTAAATCCCCTATCAGATTCAAATTATAGGTATACGCACACGTGTGTAATATGTCCTTGATTGTATGACAGACTAATTTTATTGTCAACCCACTCAATAAGCATATCTTTTGTTATTTTCCCAAAGCAGAGTCAACAATTAAATAAAATAAAAAGCATTTAGCACCCAACATACCCCTGCATTCCTTAATTTGAAATCAGAGTATCCTTGGTTCTTCAGGCAGAACATTTAGATGTCCAAAATAAGGGACTAGCTCCTCAAAAATCTAAATAGATGGACAAAAAATTTATACAACCAACTCAAGAGAGGATCCACCATAATTCTGTAAAGGCCAAATCAGACAAAATGAAGCATGTCCAATAATTTACAAATTCATCCACTTATTCATGAGACACATCACATTCCTACCTGTACAAGGCATGATAGACTCTCTTTTTGGCAATCCAAAAAACCAGGTCAGATGAGGATCAGCAGACTGGTTTTAAAACTACCAATGTTAGGTGGGTTTTTTTCTGTTACAGGGTAGTTCAGTTGCATCTTTAAACATCATTTTCCCAGTCTGATTCATTCTCTAAATTCGCAAAAATCCCCCAGAAGCCTAGTTGGTACCATCTCCAACAATAAAGTTTCAAAAACTATTGACACATTCAAATTATATGTATAAATTCTGAGAACAGAAAATGCAAAAATGTTTAAGAACATTTTAGTAATTTACTTCCCTTTGACAAACTTTAAAATTGTTATCTTTAAAATAAAATAAAAAAGGAATTAAAGCAAAATAGTCAAACTCAAGACATTTCCAAAAAGGAGGCATGTTTAGAGACATTTTTGGAACAAAAATTACTTAAACAAACTTCCCAAAATGATCTCTGCATCCGTTTCCAAAGTAAATGAACAATTTTCAGATTGGAACCAAACACATCCTAAGGATCAAACTCAAGACTTCTGCATCACAAGCAGAATAATAAGCTTTAAACTGATATTTTGAGTAGGGCATTGTTAATGTATCCATAAAAATATCCCACAGGTTCAAGCACAATGGATTTCATGATTCCACATGCTTGAGCTACCTTGACATGAGCAGTAAAGATTTGTATTGCAGAAGTTAGCATGGAAACACCAGATATCGGATGAGATAAGTGCTTGAAAACTCTACCTATGTAATATTGTAAAACCCTAATCCCTTGAGCCTACAATTCTAAAAATCCAAACATCTATAAATAGACTACATAGTCTACATTTTAATAAGTTCTGGCCCTGACAGAGAGCACTGACAGATGATGCTCTGAAAGCTCACCTTGAAAAGTAAAGCACGATGACGTGACAGCCCAATCTTTAAGGAACCAATAGGCAACACACTGGTGTGAAGAGATGTCCTCAACTCTGTGCTTCTTTCCATCCACCTTGCCGACATGATATTAGCATCCCTTACAGGTCCACCCATGTGTTCTGTAACAAGTTCAGCAAGCCTTTGTACCAAAACACCAACCTCAGTGGAAGAACAGCCTAGTGCAACACACTGCACTATCTGCACCAACTCTTCAAGGGAAGGGTCAATTGTTCGGTTAACTATTATGACTTCAAAGCCAGAACTCCCAGCGTTTGTTTCAAGATCGGTCAGAGAGGGCATTTTTCCATGGATTGCTGGATCCGTGGACAGCCCATATACAACATAGAAACCATCCACCACTTTCTCCTCATAGTCAAGGACACCATAATCCTGGTGGAACCAGAAACACAAATAAGGCACAAACCGAGGGAAATAAAAAAAAAATTACATTATTGTTCTTATTATAGAATAGTAGTAGAATGCTTGCAAATTAAACTCTTAGTTTTGGTAACATTCATTGACATCTAAGAAAATTATGGGCCATTCTTGATGTGTGCCAAATGCATTTTAGGCTTTGCACATTTCTGTAGTGCCTTCTTTGTGCATCCTAGATTGCATCATTTATAAATAAAAAAATAATGAAATGCAAAAAGAAGAAAACAAATACAAGAGAACAGATTATGAAGCAGTGGCATGGCCAATTGGATGAAAAAATGAATTTTTTTCAGGTATTTATATCCCTCCATTTCATAATGCACTCTATTGAGATGTCTTAAATTCCTAATTTTTAGGTTTCCTTTTTTGATGTTTCTTGTGGGAAATCTTCCGAATAAGGATTTGATGAATCAAGAAAGAGAAGCCCCAAGAAAACTGTATAACATGCCAGTACAGGTCATTGCACGATTCAATGGTAAAAGCTTGAGCTGCCAAACATGAGATCGCTAGTTCAAGTATAAGGACAGCCACTAAGTGCAAATAACCCCAAAGCTTAGTTATGTACCCAGTCCACCCTTATAGCATCCTCAACTAACAGGACCAAGACTGGGTAATTTCCTTGTCCACTAAAAGAAGTATGTACAGCAAATTCAAGCAAGAGAATGCAGCACTAGTAATTATTACAAAAACTGAAATAGACAAGCATGAAAAACTTAGAAACTTCTTTTTAAAAAATTATTAACCACACACACACAAAGAAGCACCATATGACCTAGAACATGATCTACCAGGCAGAAATCGGAGAGAAATAAATCTAAATTACATATTTTGCGAATATTGAGACTATTATGCCACAGAAAGTAAATTAAGTTCAACAAAAAGCTTTGAAGGCTGAAACATGAAAGGATCATAGTAGCCTTACTATAAAATAAAATAAAAAAATCCAAGGAAAACTACACCCTACGCAACAATAGCACTGGTAATGCTTATTTTGTTGACAAGCCACACACTTCTATGTAGATACCTCATCATTCTTTGTAGAACTTTTGCCCTTTATGTTTCCCAATCAGAGTTTGTGTTTGTTGACCAGCCACACACTTCTATCTAGATACCTCATTCACTGTAGAATTTTTGCCTTTTATGTTTCCCAATTTGATTGTGTAAAGATGCATGGTAACCCAAAATCCTAAGATTTAAAAATTATTGATTCTGCTTCAGGAATCAAACTACATTACCCAAAAAAACTGGTCATATGTTGGTTATCATTCAACTGTCAGAATTTAACACTACATGCACAAATTCAACAAAAATACTATTACCAACTCCCACATGCCAAATTCAGTCAAAAATCAGCACTTTTGATATAAGTTGGTCAAGCTGAAGTGCTGAACCAAGTTCACCTAACTTAATTTTCAACTAGGAAGCATGAACACGAACATGAGATACGGATACGACACGAGAAAGACATGTGAACACCGCATTTCTCAAAAAAGTAAGACACGGATGCGTCAGGGACACGTTGAGTATATATTTTTCTATTTTTTATATGATCATATAATAAAAACCTAACATTATTTTAATTAAAATTAGCATAAAAACACATAAATCACAAAAATATTATTAAGATAAAATGTGTCCATAATGTTTTTGAAATGTAGAAAAAAATAAAAAAATTTGGATACTCTTTTTTTGCATGCCTGACACTTGTCTAGAAAGTATCTGAGTGTCGATGTCCGACACAAACGCATGAGCCAAAATAGAATGCCCGTACTTCATTGATTATCAGTAACAAGAAAATTTAACATTTTGCCCACATTATGTATCTCTATAAAATCCTTGGCCCAACACCAAACAGGACCACCAAAAAACCAGAGAATTTGGGAGATGAAAATCACAAGAGATTATTTAACTCAACATAGCAGTATTTTCTTCTCCTCCTCATCTCTCTTTTTCCCATATAATGTGCTTTGGCCACTAGATTCGTATCCCTTCAAGATATTACTCTTTTCCTCTTTCTTTCTCCAACCCCCTCTAGTTATCTTTCTTTAATTTAATGTGAGAGCTTTGAACGCATTGTTCGGCCCATACCCTGGCAAATTAAACTTTTGGGGCAAGTGCTTGTCTAAAATGGCATCAGAGCTTAGAGTTTGCAAGATTGTAGGTTCAAGTCTCTTTGTTTGCATTTTTCTTCTTTTTTGATAAGTCACTTTGTTTGCATTTGTTCCTTGTTCTATCCTAAGAAGAACAGATACGGACACAAACACTCGGAAGTAGGAGACAAACAGAGACACATTGAATATAATTCAATATATTTTTTTATATGATCATATAATAGAAAACATAATATTATGTTAATCAATATTGGCAAAAAAAAAAATTGATGATCCAAATTTCAAAACAAATTTGTTAACTACTATATATATATATATATATATATATATATATATATATAAAATAAGGCAAAAAAAAAAAAAAAGCGGAGAAGAGTGGGAAAAGAGGGGAAAATCCAAAAATTAAAAATCTAAAAGTAAAAAAAAAAAACCAAAAATGTGTCCAAAAATTGCCCATAATGTGTCCTGGATGTGTCCGAAATTTAAAAATAGGACACTCTTTTTTCATGTATCCGACACGTGTCTGACACTGATACGTGAGGCAAAATAAATGGACATGTGTCTAACACTAATACGTGAGACAAAATAAATGAACATGTTTCTAACACTAATACGTGAGACAAAATAAAGTGTTCTTACTTCATAGGTTCTATCAATATGTTTGCAATTTGTTCTAGTCAATTTGCCTCTCCATGAAGGAGAATGTGAGAACTTTGATATACATTATTTGGCTAATTCCCCAATAGCTTAAACTTTTGCGGCTCATTTTTTTGGGATACATAAAGTATAATTCATTAAAAAGCACCAAACAAGAACATGCCCACGTACACTCTAACCTTGATTTAAGGCTCATGTCCTAACAGCTTAAAGTTTTTTAGGCAATTGATTATATAACACCAGCCAAATATAAGTGCTTGTGAGAATTCATTTTCTCCTATAGTGAGAATTCTTACCCAAGTCATGTTAATACTAAAATAACTTCAATAATATTGTTTATTTTTACACCGTTTCAACATCAACCCATTTTTAACCAATTAAAGAATGAATTTGACAAAATTTGTTCTTGACCTGATCAACATGAACTAAATTATAAAAATCCTCTAAACATATCTATAATATTTTCATAGATCATAAAGTTTTGCTTGATGAATTACTGAAACTCAGCTTGGCCATTCCATTCCTACAGACAACACCTATGAAGCATGGACACTCTATTTTGGCTCACGTGCCCATGTCAGACACTGACACTCTCGGACACTTCCCAAACACGTGTCAAATACACGAAAAAAGAATGTCTAATTTTTTTTTTTTACTTAATTTAGGACACATTTCAAACATCTTATAGACATGTTTTGGACACGTTTTTTTCTTTTCTTTTTTTGAATTTTTCCTTGTTTTCTCCTATTCTTTTTAATTCTTTTTTGGTTATATACATGCATATATATGTTCTACGTAATAATTAGTAAATTTGTTTTAGAACTTGAATCATGCATATTGATGATTAAATAAAGAAGTTATTAAATGTTTATTTAATGACTTTATTAGTTTAATATCTTAATAATATGTTTCTATGCCAATTTTAATTAAAATAATGCCAGATTTTTATTATATGGTCGTAAAACTATAAAAAAAATTACATATGTTCAACATGTCCCTCACGTGTTCGTGTCTTACTTTTTTTTAGAAATGAAGTGTCTGCGTGTCGGTGTCATGTCGTACCCGTGTCCCGTGTTCGTATCCGTGCTTCTTAGGGCAACACAATAGGGATTTTCAATCAAATACGACCCAACTCAAGTCAACAAAGCATTTATCCCTAATTATTCGGTGTCAATTACATGAATCTCGTCTAGTCATTCTTCTCTATTTAAAAAAATTCACTCAATTAGACCACACATTATTATATCTTTTTTAACTACCTCTACCAAGTTAATTTTGGTCGCTTCCACCCCCTAGCATGACCCTCAAATATAAATAATATCTCTCTTCCTTATTAGTTTATTTATTAGTCTTTGTTGCACATCACCATACCACCTTAGCCGATTTTCTTTCATTTTATCTCCTATAGGTGTTACTCCTACCATTTCTTGAATTTTTTCATTTTTAATTATGTCTCGTCTTATCTTGTCTTACCGAACATCCATCTCAATATCTTCATTTTAGCTACACTCATTTAATTAACATGTTGTTTTTCAACTACCCAACATTTTGTCTCATATAACATCGTTGATATAATAGTTGTTCTACAGAATTTACCTTTCAGTTTTAAAGCGACAAATCAATCGCACAATACAAATTTCAGTTAAATAAACAATATGGAATTAAAATAAAGATGAGAGCGACTATCCTGTAGCTGATTACGAAAACTTATTTAAAAACGTGATTTCCATTCTCATATAAAGATCTTTTTATTGATGACAGGAAGTCTTCTGCCAAGACCTTTTATTCATTTTAAAAAAGTACTACTCATTTTGTTGAAATAATGAATAATCAATTAACCATTTATTTCCGGAATATTGTTTAGTCAATAGCATTTGAAATTAATTCAATGCAATACCCTCGAAACCAAATAAGTATTATGACCAAATAAGAAGGTTGGTCAATTTACTTCCTTACAGACATATCTGGTACCCAAAACTATAGTCACTTTCATGGAATGAAACCAAACCAAATCCTCAAGAAATTTTAGAAAAATCAGCAAGCAAATACTTTAAAAGCACTAATAGATTCAACCCTGACAAGGATTAGGTGACAAGAGTGGAAGTATCCAAAAAAGAGAGAGAGAGAGAGAGAGAGAGAGAGAGCTAAGCAGATCTCACCCCAAAATCCACCAAACTGGAAGAATCAATTTTGATGGTCCAGTAAGAAGGGCAGACCACCAAGCTGTTTATGGTATTGTGGTCAATAACAGTCAGGCAAGCCTTTGTCTATATAGACAAAGTTACAAACCAATTAACAAAGTTCAGCAAGCCATTAGGGATGGCCTATTGATGGCCCAGCAGCAAGGAATCCAAAATATTGTCAGAGTGATACTAAGGTGGTCAAGCAAACAATGGAATATATAAAATTTTACCTATGAAATTAAAATTCCCACAAAAATTTCTCCGTGTCATAAATTCCATGAGGTGAATACATGTACAAGAGCGTTGTTATAGATTCCACATCACTTTCTCTTTGGTTTTTAGTGGCCCTTTTCCCGAGAAAGGAAACAATACCAATCTAAGACCAAATGCAAAGCCACTTGTTATTACCAACCAAAATTCAATAAAAACCCTTCAGTGTGGAATCCAGTTCATTCAAACTCAAGAAATGTTAAATGAACAAAATTTTAGTCTACTCTAGTCACAAGATTAGCCCTTCAAAATTTTTGTTTTTGAACCACCAAAAGGGAAGTAACCCGAGAATGTAGATGTACTCTTTCTTTACCACCCAAATCCTAATAAATACCTAGACTCATTTGATTCATGTGATTCTGTTGGCATGAATCCAGTATTCCTAAATCAACATTGAGTATTCCAAAATTTTTCCGTAATCAAGACCCCCTTTAATGTTAATTCAAAATCCAAAATCAGACACTAAGAAAATTAAGGACTTATAAATAAACCCAATATTACACTCATGCAGTACAATTCAAGTTGAGCAAGTTCTAGAATGATTATTGAACTGACTATACTTGAATACTTAGCACTCTTGATATATTTATCCCTGCATAAAGCAATTTTTGCCAAAACTAACATGAGCTATGCAAAATTAAACATTTTACCAAGACTGACAAGGCCTAAACTATCAAATGTCACAATCCAAAGCCACGTGGAAATGCAGTCCACATAAATATCAAAAAAGACCATGTCAAAACCCTAGACCAAGCTCATGCAGCCAATTTCTAACATGCAAGACTCATATAAAATTTCAACACAACCAAATTCAACTGATTTTAGCCAGAAGATGAGCACCTATTATTGTTATTCTGTCTATCTGAACCAACTATCTGTCAATTCCTAGTGAGGGACACAAAAGTCAAGCATTTTGCACTAATATAAACTACCTAAGTTGTTAAATTCCTAATTCCTATTTCCAAAACCAGATGCAGAAGTAGTCCAAATCCCCAAAACCACACTCATGCAACTGAATCTAAACGTACAAACCAAAGAAAAAGTTCAATAAAACAAGTTCAGCCACAAATTGGGCAATTGTGATCAAGGTTCTCAATCTCGTACAATACACGATACATATCGTACGATATGTCACGATTCAAAAGGAAAACGATACGTAGCGTTAATTTGTAACATTTTGCACCGTATCATACGATACGGTTGCGATATGTTACGATCCGATGCGAATCGCACGATACATGCAGCTACTTAAATGACGCCATTTCAGCCTCTTTTTTTCAGTTTTGCCTTGGGAAAACGACATCATGTGGAGATGTTATCAATCCCATTTTTGTTCCAGACATTGGTGATGTCCAATCTCCTCCAATCCTCGGTAATCAACACAACCCTAAGCCCCAAATCATCTTTCTTCCCAATCTCTCGACAAACCCTAATCGGCAATCGCACCTCGAGAACCCTTCCCTTCATTGCATCCATCATCAATAGCTTCTCAGTCTCATTGACAAACCCTAAACGCACCTCTCTGTTGATTGCATCAATCGACAATAACATCTTGGTTTCTTCTCTTTGTCGCGACTATGCGAGGACGACTAGGAATCTCCTCTCTGCGTCACAACTATGTGACGACAGCTTCCCTTGATTGTTCCGAACGATCACAACTGTGGACTATCTTTGGCCTCTGTTCTTATTCTTCTTCATGACAATGGTAACTAATGACGTCTTTGGGGTATTTCCAAAATTTTATTCAGATTATACTTTTTGTTTTTTCCTGTTGAGTCTCTCATAGGCCGTAGCTTTGTGACCTATGAATGCATGTTGTTTTTCAAAACCAGTGACGGGTGACCTCTGTTTGCATTGTCTTTGAATTGTGTATGCATACTTTGTTCTTCTCTTGGTGTTGTATGCTCCTAGGTTTGTTAGTTTGTTGCGGCTATATGTTGTTCAATTGGTAGCCCTTGCCCAAAAAACTTATACTTTTCTGTTGTTGCTATTTGCGTTGTAGATTGAGATGGAATTTGAATGGACTATAGATTGTTAAACTTTGTTTTGGAACTTTTAAAGTTGTTGTGTATTTATAATTCTTTGTTTCTTGTGTTGTATGGACTATGGATTATGAGATTTAAGTTGAATTTTTGTTTTACAAGTAGTTGAAATTTTATTTATATCATTTTAAACGGTGTGTGTATAAATTTAAAAAAAAAAAAATTGTGTGTATCTTACGATACACATTTTTTGAAAATGATACGTCTTCCGATAAACGTTTCGAAAACCTTGATTGTGATGTTTATCTTTTTTATTTATTTTTTCCCCAATAAGTAACACACACCGTATCCCAAGGGATTTGACGTTTTATCTATCTCTATGAACTTGTGTTTGCCCAAGTTAACAATGATTGTTAAATTACTGAAGAGAAAAAAACAATGGTTGTTAAATTAAAATTCAGAAAGTATATCAAATCTCATTCTGTAGAAATCTAAAATTGCTACAAATTCCATAATCAAAGAAGAAACAATTAACCACGTATTTCTCCAATGCTCAGTTGCAAGGGAGGTCTGAACTCCTCCTTTTTTCCTAGTTTGGGTGCTATTGGACTTTTCCAGCTTTGGTTTTGGAGCTTTTGTAAGGATGATCATGTAAATGTGTCAATAGGAATAGGAGGAAAGTGTAAACTTAGCCCTCTCTGGTTTTTTTTTTTTTTTTTTTTGGTGTTTATGTTGGGAAAGAAATAGAAAATTTTACTTAGGAAAAAAAAAATTTAATTTATAATCCTAGATTATTACATATATCATATCTCACCATTCTACTTTATTTAAAGTCATTCGCTCAATTAGACCACACTTTATCATTTTTTTTGGGATAAATAACCACACTGTATCATATCTTTTTTTATTAACTCTACCAAAGCTAATTTTGATCTCTCCCACCCCCTAACATGACCTTTGATGTGAACTATGTTGCTCTTTTTTACTTGTGCATTTATTGGTCCTTATTGTACATGAACATACTACCTTATTCATTTCTCACATTTTAACTCTTATAGGTGCTACTCCTACCATCTCACGAATCTGTTTCTTACTTTCTTATCTCTCAACAAATAATAATAATATTATTAATATTAATAATAATAATCCTATATTACTAAATTCTCCATTCTGCAGCAATTTCCAATAATACTACGAACGCAAAAACCACTATATCATGTTCACATGCAAGACTAACAGAACAGTTCTGAAACAAACTAAATTGCATAAACTTTTTTTGGTAAAAACTGCACAAACAAAATTTTCCAAAAGTATGTTTTTTTGATAAGTAACTGTAATTATATAAAAAAGCACCCAAGGGGGGCGAACCCATAATCAAGGGAGAGTCTAGAATTTTCAGCCTTAAGCTCCCCAAAAAATCCACAAGGCTGCCTACATGAATTTAGAAAAATTTAAAAGTTTTGGCCAAATCAAAACCCCCTAGAATATTGAATTCCACCAAGCAAAGCCCTTTTGTGTTCATGGGGGGAAGAAACGAAAACACCCAAATCATGCTCGTCTGGTAAAATTCAGCATATTCAGGACTCAAGAAAAAGTTCAAAGAAAACAAATTCAGTCACAAGATAAATGTTTTTGCTTCGAAATCTCAATAAACCAATTTTGACTAAACTAACAGTAGTTAACCCAAAATTCTAACAGTTAGAATCAGTCGCCAAACTTTGGATATCTGTTTCTGCGCAATATTGTTTGATTAACAGTGGTTGAGTAAATTACAAGGTTTTAAAACTGATCAACATAAATTAGATTGTTAAATTCCCCAATTTTGAAACCTTATACCATCATATCGATCATCAAGAACCAAAGTAAAACGAATAAATAAAGCTCATGCACTATAAATTAGTACATAAAGGCTAAAACTTATCAAATTCAATTGCAGCCAACTCACCCAGTACTGCCTCGATAAGTAGTCCGCGAATTCGTCACTGTCGTGAATGGGATCGCTCCGATGACGCTCCAAGCTCATCAACGTCGCAGCGCGGATCTGATCCTTTTCTGGATCGCCACGAGAGTCCGGGCCCGAAACGCTTAGAGCTAGGGCCAGCTGAACCTGATATTCCTCTTCTGGGGAATAATAATCCTGCCAGCTCACAGCCGATGTCACCGGGTTGGTTGCTCCGCTGGACGGAACGGTGTCCGTAGAAGGCGAAGCAGTTGAAGGACTCGCAGGAGGCACGCCGTAGTTTTGACCAGAAACAATACGGTGATCGGAGGCACACGAAGGAGATACGGTTGAAGTAGACTCGTTGGATCGATTGGGATCGTGATTGCTCCCTATATGAAGCTTCTTGAAAATGTGCTTCATCGTTCCCAGCTACTCTTTCTATATCGTCTCTCTATATCTATCCCCTCTCTCTATATATCTATTTTCTCTCTGTTTCTGAGAGTCAAAAGAGCAAAGGTGTAGAGGAGGGAAAACTTGGACGCAGTCCCATATATGTACGTTGGACGGTATATAAAAGGACATTCCTAGAATTACGAAAATGTTCGACTCCCTTTCATAACTTCCGCTTTAAGAGATGGAGCTGTGGAGGTCGACGCTCCAATCAGAGCGTCACATCGTGCTCGTCTATCAATACACGTTGCAGTGTGGGTCCACCTGACATAGACACTTTGCTATCTTAACCGCGTAAATGGACACGCGCTTTAGAAAAAGGGGTGAGCGTGATATACATAAAATGGTATGCCACGTGTTATTGACAAATATGTTTGAATAAATTATATTCATTTCCTCCAAATTTCTAACCATTTTAATTGTTATTCTTCTAATTCCTAAAATTACGTAACTCTTAGTCAGAATTATTAAACTAACGAAATTAATAAAATTAGCTTATTTATATATTTACTCTCATATTTTAATAATATCTTTTACTCAAAAATATTTGCTTCTTTATTTTATCTCTCATACATATATATATATATAAAGAGAGAGATAACCCAAGTATTCAAGTCTCCATCTCTGTTGTAGCTCACATCCTCTCCGCTACCATCTTTGACGATCATCACAGTAAGGTAAGAAATTCCAAAATTTTCTACGATAAAGTTCTACAGTGTCAAAAAAGGTCAAGCACAAATGTTCTTTAACGGCCATCGCTTCAGAATCGACCAATATTTGCAAGTTGTCGAAAAGATTCAATAATGGACCAATATTTTCAATGGCCTACAATTCTTCATCAGTGTCACCAACCTCATCTTCCCAAACGATTTCTCTGATGCCATCAAAAAGTTTTGGTTCGATTTCCAACTGGAATTCATAGAAGCACTTTTCCCAACAGCATTTCTTTTTTGGGGATTTCGAAAGGAAGATTGAAAAGGATACTTCATTTGCAGACCCTTCGATCTCAAATCTGATAATTGCAGGTTGGTAGAAATTCTCAAATTATGAAAATTTCCCAAGTTGTATTTACAATTTTTTAAATTTAATTAGCTTATTTTGGAAGTTGAATATGATATTGCTCTTTTCCGGTCAGAGCGCTTCCCGTCCTATGCTATATTTCAAGAATTTGAGGTCAAAGGGTCATTGGGAACGTTTTGGTGATAGTTGTTCTGATGATAAAGTTAGTAAAGAAATAAAGGCAGTAATTCAATAGAAGAATTGAATATAAATTGAAAGCATACCTTATGGCCTTATTTATACGTTGTAGATCTCCAAAGTTGAGTAAGGTTAGGAGTCGTGAAAAAAAAGAATTTGAAGATATCATGAAGATAGTAATTGCCATATTGAATTTTGTTTTCTTATATTGAGATCAGTAGCTTATGAAAGATGGTGACCAGTTCGGAACCCCTTACCTTTGAAATGTCAATATCTATTCGGTTGAACGAACCAACTACCTTAAGATCTGTATGCCGAAGAATTCGTGGGAGCCACGTGTCATGCCTTGGTAACTCTAAATTACTATAGTCAAATTATGGTATATCAGCTACTCCCATTAAGCCTCAATTGTAGAGGCATGAAAAAAAAAATTAGTGCAGCGTGTGCTGTGAGGAGGTGTGTGTGTGTGTGTGTGTGTGCTATACAAAGTGTCGGTAATGTGTGTGTTGGTGTGTGTACTAGTGTGTGTGATATATATTATATAATATATACATAATATCCTAAGTTAAGGAAAGCAAAGAAACAAGAAAAGAAATCAGAACAAGGAGGAGAAAGGTCAAATAAAGGGGCTAGAAAAAATGAGCAACCTGAGAGAGTAGGGGGCGGTGTAGTAGGTCAAATTATGTATATATATATATATATAGGTGTGTGTAGCAAGTAGCGTACAGCAAGGGAAATTGAGAGAGTAGGGGATGGTGCAACAGAGAAAAAAAAAATATATTTTTATATATATGTGTGTTGTGGCGGTGGAGCGGAGAGATGGCGTATAATAGAAGAAAAATAGTGAAAAGGGGCTGAGAAAGGGAGAGCAACAAAGAGAGAGTGAGAGAAAGATTAGCGCAACAGAAGCTGCTGGAACATGGAACTTGTAAGAAAAAAAAAATATGGAGAAGCCTAGACCGAGCCACTACCTATAGATTTCTACTGATCGAAGCTCGAGAAAATTCTAGTTCTAGACTTCTATGAACTGATTTGTATCTCTTGATCCTCACCTGTCTTCTGTTAATAAAACCACACACAAAGAGCAATAGTAGCCGCTGATTGCTAGAGAAATTCACCAAGAAAATCTGATTCAGCCGAAACCAGTAGCAAGAGTAAGTTCCTCAAATCAATTTATCTTTGGAATTAGATATCGATGTGGCATAAAATGTATTTATATTGTCTTCTACAAATCATCACTGTTAATATATAAAATCATGAATGGAAATGTGGTGCGGTGCAACAGCTCTGATCAGGCCATATCCCAATGGTAAAACTGATATGTATATTAGTTTTAAAATAATATGTTACTCTATATTGAGATATTATAAATGATTAATGATCAGAAACTGAGGTTTTCTGCCAATCTACTTGGCATTTCATAGTACGCTGGTCATTGTTTATCATGGCTGAACCGAACCAAAATAGAAAGGGAACTGATTTTTGATAAAATATTTGATCAACTGATATTTGATCTCAAGCAATTGATATTTGATTTCATGGCTGAATTGATTTGATTTCAAGTAGGTGCAAGTTTATAGAATTTAATGGAATAGTAGGATGAAAAACATAATGCATTGGTAATATTTAGTGTACAGATGGGTTGATCATTATATTCTGTTCTGTTGAATTCCTTATTTAGCATGAGATTTAAAGGAGTGAAATTATGTGTGGAGATGTAGTGTTGTACAGTGTTCTGATTAGATCACACCCAAATGGTGAACTGATCTAAATTGAACCTATTAAGGAAGTTCCCTGATCACGTCCCAGTAGTGGACTGCTCCTATGTAATTACCTAAGCATGATTAAACTCAAATCTGATACCCCCTGCTACAACCTTAAAATCTGCTTTCTCGAGCATGATTCATCCCCACAGCCGAAGCATAATCACAAAAAAAAGAGTAAGTAGCAACCGTAGCATTGATATTGGTTTTGGTTCTAGGAGTTAAACTAAAGGGGCATAGAATTGATATTAAAATCCAAGAAATAAGCAGCCAGTAAATATTTTAATGAGATCAAGGAACATAGAATTTATATTAAACCTAAGGTCTAAATGCAATGATTTAACACTAGTACGTGGTGTATATGAGCTACCTAGTTGGAGACTGGAGCAAAACATGATTGGGTACTTGTGACACTTGATTGCAAATTCTCCAAAGGTTAGACTTAATCAATTTTTTTAGCTATTTTAAATTAGAATAGAACTTTGTGAAATTAGAATCGTACCTAGAATTTACAATTAATTGTGAAATGACCCTAAGTCAAAAAGTAGTCAAACGGACTCCGATTAAAATAAAAGAATAGTACATTTTTATTATTTCGAGCATTCCGAACTTAACGGTGGAGTCCGATTTATGAAAAAAGGTCTCAAGAAGTAAGAACCCGTAGAAGTGCAAAATGACTGTTTTGCCTTTTTTAGTGCAGATGTTCGACTTGAATTCCGCAAAAGCTTAAATCGACTTTGTTCGACATTCCGGATTTAATGGTAGGGTCTATTCAAGTAAAAGAGATGCCAATAGTAAGAAGACATAAAATTTGATGAATAGCATAAACTATTTGTATTGTAGACTAAGGTGTATTTCTTGAATCATAGGAAAGCAAAGAGGAAAGGAAAATGCGGTTTGACCTTCTGGACAGATACAATAAAGAGGACTGCATTCTCACTGGTTGGTTCGACTATGCAGCGAACACAACTTCTTAGGGTTGAGACAAACCTTTCTAGGTATGATATTTTGCTAAGTAAGGAATATGATTAAATTTATGAGTGATTTCCATATTGATTTAATGATTCGTATGTTTATTCGATTGTTTATGTGCTTATATGTTCCTTGTTATTTTCTTGAAAGTTTGGTTAAGTGACAAACGTGAACCATGACTATATGTATATTCCATGTGTTGGTATAGTGTGTGATTTATGTTCTTCAAAAATTGTTAAGATTGTGAATACGTAACTTGAGTATGTGTTTAAATGGAATATGTATAGCATATACACATGAGGAAGAAATTTTGTGATTTAAAGGTTATTATTACTTTAAGTGAAATGCATTGTTTAAAGCATGCTTCATATATGGATAAAATGCTTCAGTAAGATTACATTGTTGCATGGTGAAATCAAAGCATGTTGGCATAGTGTGATTCCTTGAGAACATAGTGTGAGTTGAGCACTTAGTGCTGTGTATTATGAGGGTGTAGATTCTATGGTGAAAACCCAAAATCGGCCATTGGTACTCATGCCAACGGGGACGTACCCTAAAGTAAGACATACGATTGGTACTCATGCCAGCGGGGAAAGACCGAAAAGTGAGACATAGGTGTGGCATAGAGTTTGCATGGGTGTGTCACGCATATTGTTAATACATTGTGTTGATGAATTGAATGGCATGTAGATATAAATGTACACTTGCACATGCCATGCCTTAATTTTGTTCCTTGCATTAGTATTGTATCATACTAGCAGTTGCGCTGACCCATTCGTGAGATATCATATTACAGATGACATTCTTGGTACTTGAGACTTGATGAAGTTTTGAAGGAAGGAGGGGAAAAGAACCTTGAAGTATATTTGGCTCTTGGGGAGTATTTTGTGATGTAAGGGCTTAAGCCTAAATGATATGTAAGATATATTTATAGAATGTGCCTGACATGTATATATGTTGAAGTGAATGAATGTATGTTTAATTGAATCCATTAAATTGCCTTTTATTTCCTTTTCTTATTTCGTTTCTGCTCACGCCTCGGGTTAGTGGAATTCGAGGCATGACAACGTGGTATCAGAGCATAGGTTCGAATACCTAGGAACAGTGGGAGAAGTTTATACCTTAAATTATTTGGGCTAGTTTGGGTGGTATGTTTTATGTGCACGTGTTGCATTGGTGTGCACTATACTGAGAGTATGTGATTGTTTGATATAATAGTTGACTGAGATTAGAAACTCATGTCTACGTGATAGACCGTATATTTTATGGGATAGGTCGTATGCCTAGTTATTTGAGAGATAGGTTGTGCACTTAGTTATCTATATGATAGGCGGTATGCCTAGTTATTTATGAGATAGACTGTAGACCTAGTCATCTACTTGGTCGGTTGTGTTCTCATATGTACATATGTGTATGCTAGGTTAGTACCCGATATTCATGAGTTATAGTACTATGACTATGATAATTATACAGACTAGATTGGTCTCAAGTCTTGCGTTACAGTTGATAGATGGCGCCACATCAGCCAGTAACAAAAGGAGTTGTGATCCATGAAGGGTTATTACCTAACTATAAAAGTAATGAATGATGAAAGAATTATAAAAACCTTAAATGAACAAATGCCAATGAGGTAGAAAACTATAAATAAGAAAACACATAAAACTTGGAATGCTAAATAAGAATTTAGACTTGCGGAGATTTTGTGTATGGATTGGATAGTGGATACTTAGAGTATTTGTACCTAAAATTTTAGAGATATCCTTGTGCTAAACTTTTTTGTGGAGAGATGTATTACTTTTTATAGCATTCACTTAGGGTTAAGTATTGGTAGGCTAGTTGAACACTAGCATGACTTGAGTATGTGTATATGGTATTGTTTAAATGAATTTTTTCCTTGCGAAAGGCTGTGTTAGAATTCGGTGTTAATTGTTTAGTGTAACCAACGGGTGGGGATGGTTGACTTGAGTTATATAAGTGTTAATTAAACAAGTGTGTCTATAAGATGTGTTAGATTCTCAAGCGAAGATTAATGATCTTTTGTTTAAGGAAAATTATATAAAAATGAATAGTTTGAAAAAAAAAAATTGTTGTGGATAAATCCAGATTATGATGTAAATGGATTTTGATCTCGTACTTAGGATGAAGATTGAATTGTAATGCAAAGGCGAATCTAAAAGTTAGGGGTTTTAATGATTTCTTTATTAGATTGGGATTAGTTATATTGTGGTGGACTGTCGGGGTAACGTAGTGATGAATGTTATTGTCTTACGTAGTTCTATAAGATGATCGATACTAGATGTGATAAGAATAGTGGATTGATTTAATAAACTTATGAATATAGGCCTTGTGAAAATAATGAGTTGCATGAATCAGATCAAATTGAAGTGTGAATTATGAACCTAGTTCTAGCTTAGTTTACGAGATTGATTCCACAATTATGATTGAATAAAAGGTAAGCATTGATTGTTGTTTTGGAGGAAATTGTATATCGGGTTAAGAGTTGGATGATACAAATTTCTTAAATATGAATCTTGTGTTTAAGATGAAGTTGTATGAATGTACTTGGAGTGAAAATATTGTGGTTGAGGTACTAGAACTTGAGAGCTTGGATTGTGATACAACTTATAAGTGAATAGTGGTTTTCACTTGTCGTTTAGAAATACGTGGGTAAAAGTTATGAATGAGTCTGATTGATTTGGATAAAGTTATAAATGATTATATTGTTTGGATCTATACAATGAATATTACACTTGGGAGATTTTTATTTTATTTTATTCGGAGGCTTGTGATGATTGCCTTGTTCCACCATCGTATGATTCACCAGTTGGGGTAGTGAGATACTAACGAGGATCTGTAGAGATGGCTAGATAGAGATAGTTGATCGCATCCTTTCTTTTGACTTCATTCTGCTTGACATGTTTGCTTTTGATGTTATTTTGGGGATGGATTGATTGTTTGCTTTCTGGGCAAGTATAGATTACTATAGGGGGAGAGTGACAGTGTGTGCTCCTAAGGGAGATAGCTTTCATTTCACGGGAGATCGTGGGGATTTCTTAGTTCCACCCTTGTATGACTCGAGGAGTTGGGGAGGTCATAGTTACATGTTGACTGGTTTGGTAGCAAATGGTAGTGGGATTACAGGGAGTGTGTTGCCACCAGTAATGGATGAGTTTCCAGATATCTTTCCGGATGACTTGACTAGTTTGCCGTTGAGACGAGATATATAGTTCACGATAGAGCTTATCCCAGGCACTGTGCCTATTTCTATTCCACCTTACCGCGTGGCTCCAGCCGAGTTGAGAGAGCTGAAGGAGTAGTTGACTGATTTACAGGGTAAGAGTTTTATCCGTCCTAGTACTTCCCCATGGGGTGCTTTGGCACTATTTGTAAAAAAGAAGGATGGGACATTGCGTTTGTGTGTGGACTATAGAAGGCTGAACTGAGTCACTAGCAAAAACAAATACCCATTGCTGAGAATAGATGATTTGTTTGACAATCTTGGTTACTTTGTAAGGTCCTTCCTAGTTAGTAGAGAGTTTTCCCATGGTAGGATCTTTAGTGTTTGAAAACTCCCTTCTCAAGACGAGATCTCTGAACTATAAATTAATGGGTTTTTACCTTTCGTTGAAACATTTAGCCATTCTCTGTTGGTAGGCCTCAATCCTGATCCGAGCTTGTTCTCGTCTTTCTTTTAGGAAATCGAGGTTTTTTGCAAGTTGTTGGCCATTGGTCTCTTGGTTAAAGCAATTTGTTTAAAGGGTTAACATGCTAATTTCAACAAAAATGATTACCTCGGTGCCATAGGTGAGTGAAAATGGTGTTTTCGTAGTTGAGGTTCTTTTAATAGTTCGTTAGGCCTAGAGCACTCCAAAGAGCTCTTCGACCCATTTTTTCTTAGCTTCCTCCAACCTCCTTTTTATTACTTCGAGAATAGTGCAGTTGGTAACATCGACTTGCCAATTAGCTTGAGGATACCCTGAAGAGGAAACGTGGTGACTGATGTGTAGGTCTTTACAAAACTTCCTAAATATCTTTCGAATAAACTGTGCCCTATTGTTTGAAATAGTGACTCGGGGTATACCGAACCTGCATACAACATTTTTCCAAGTGAAGTTCTTTACTTCTACCTCTGTGATATGGGTTAGTGGTTCAACTTCTGCCTATTTAGAGAAATAGTCAATGACAACTAGCAAGAATCTTTTATTTTGAGTGGCTTTTGGCAATGGCCCTACAATGTCTATTCCCTATTGGGTAAAAGGCTAAGGACTCACAATAAGGACGAGTTCATAATGAAGTTGATGTTGGTAAGAAGTGAAACGTTGACATTTGTCACACTTCCGAACATATTTCTTAGCTTGTTTTAGCATAGTAGGCCAGTGGTAGCCTTGAGTTATTACTTGGTGAGCTATGGTTTTACCGTCGTTATGGTTGCCATAGATCCCCTCATATATTTCTGCTAGAACGTAGTAGGCCTCTTCTAGATTTAAGCACCGTAGGAGGGGTTGTGTGTAAGACCTTCGATAAAGTTTTTTTTTAAGAAATGAATACCGAGCTGCCCTAATCCGAATTCTTCTGACATGATTCTTGTCTCCTAGAAGTGACCCTTCCTTTAGGTACTGGATGATGGGAGTCATCCAATTTTGAGATTCTTCATAAATTTGAAGAGATTGTACTACTTCAATATTAGGTTTTGATTGGTAGGATATTTTTACCATTGAATCCCTATTTGGCTTGAGATGGGAGGCCATATTTGCTAAAGCGTCGGCCCTGTAGTTCCAGTTTCTTTCAATCTTTTAAATAGTGAATTTGTAGAAAGATCACTTTAGTGATTCCACCAGTTCTGAATATCTGGTCATTCTGTTATACTTGGTAGAATATTCTCCCAAAACTTAACTAACTACAAGTTGAGAGTTGAAAATGCATCAAGGTCTAGTGCCTCACATTCCAGAGCTAATTTCATTCAAAAGATAAGTGTTTCGTACTCGAATTTATTATTAAAGGCTCTAAATCTCAAACTAATGGCTTTTTCGATTACGATCCCATCAGGGAACTGAAGTATTATACCTACTACGGACCTTTATCTGTAGATGAACCATCGGTGTAAAGTAGCCACACCGAAGTGTTTGTAGTGGTTTGAGCTTTCGAATGTTGTGTTCCAGTGAATTTCGCTATAAAATCTACTAATACTTGAGCTTTGATAGCAGTCTGTGGAATATAGGATATGTCAAATTATCCCAGTTCTATTGACCATTTGACTAGTCGTCCCGAAACTTCAGGTTTATGTAGGAGTGATTTTAAAGAATAGGATGTAGGGATTATGATAGGATGGGCTTAAAAGTATAGTTTGAGCTTCCGAGTGGGTATTATCAAGGCTAAGGCCAGTTTTTTAATTTCGGAGTACCTTGTCTCGGTGTCTAGAAGTGCTTTACTAATATAAAAAATAAGCCTCTAAATTCCTTTGTCTTCCCTAACCAACGTAGAATTGATGACACTTTCTAACACAGTTAAGTACAGGAATAGTTTTCCCTTGACACTGGTTTTGAAAGGAGTTCGGGGGAGACTAAGTATTCCTTGAGTAATTGGAAGGTCTCTTCACATTTAGAGGTCCATTCTAGGGCCTTACTCCCCCTCAAGGCTTTAAATAGCGGAAGACACCGATCCGTAGATTTAGAGATAAACCTATTCAGTGCTGCTATCCTTCCATTCAGCCCTTGAATGTTTTTATTTGTTTTGGGCGATTCTGGTTCAATCAGAGCCCTGATCTATGAAGGATAGGCCTCAGTTACTCTTTGGAAAATTAAAAAACCCAAGAATTTTGCTTCTGTGATCCCGAAGGTACATTTTAAAGGGTTAAGTTTCATTTTGTGTTTCTTTAAGATGTCAAACATCTGGTTCAAGTGCTGAATGTGGTCATTCTTTCGAACACTTTTGACGAGTATATCATCGACGTAGACTTCCATTGTATCCCCAATCTGGATTTCAAATATTTTGTTTATAAGCCCCTAGTATATAGCTCTAGCATTTTTTAAACCGAACGACATCACTTTATAACAATAGAGACCTCGTTCTAATATGAAGGCTATTTTCTCCTGGTTTGAATGATATATTTGAATTTGATTGTACCCAGAGTAAGCATCCATAAAACTCATGAGTTCATGACCTGCAGTGACATCAACAAGTTGATTAATTTTGGAAAGAGGAAAGTTATCTTTAGGACAAGCTTTGTTGAGGTCTATATAGTCAATGCAGACTCTCCACTTGTCATTCTTCTTCTCTGCAAGAACTATATTGGCAAGTCACTCTGGGTAGAATACTTATCTTATCATTCCAGCATTAAGCAAACTCTGGACCTTTTTATTAATGATCTTGTGATGTTTTGGGATAAATTTTCACCTTTTTTGTCTTACTAGGGGATGGTCTAGATCCGTTATCAACTTGTGAGAGATGAAATTAGGATCTACCCTCCATATCTCTAGTTTCCCAAGTAAATACCGAAAGGTTAGCCTTCAGGAATTTGACAATATCCTCTTACTCAGAAGGAGATAGAGTTGAGCCAATGTGTACGCACTTTCACTCTTCTTTAGTGTTGATGAGCACTTTGATAGGCTCCTCCATTGGTTTGATTGCACTGTCTCTTCCTCTAGGACTCAGTGACTTGTCAATCTTGGAAGCACATTCCTCTGCCTTATGAAGATTGGAAGATGAGGAGCTTTCCCTTTCACGAGGGTATTGTAATTGTTATTTGGGAGACTTTTCTTTTAGTGCGAGGGCATAACATTCCTGGGTAGTGGGCTGACAACCCTTAATGGTAAGAATTTAATATTGTAGACATATTTCCAGCATTGATGAAGGGTTGAAGTAACTGTTCCCATCTGGTGGATCCAAGGCCTCCCAATAATGACATTAAAAGGAGATTTAGCGTTTAGGACCATGTATTCAGAGATTAGTGTCTTTAGGCCGTCTCTCTCTCTTATCGTGGTTGGTATGTCACATCCCCCAGACCCACCCTGTGCGGATTTGGGGTACGTGGCAAAGGCCAGTTAGGCACCCATCGGGTTTTATCAGTTTTTTTTTTTTTTTGAAAACAAAACCCCGACGGTAATCCTAACCAAAGGCCATTCCGATCTAAATCTCAAGCATAATGCATTCAACATATATAGTTTAAGCAGCGGAATTTTCACATGAGAATGTATACATATATATACTTGGTAGAGCATTCAGGATATATCATAGTCAGACCTATCTTAATCAAGATTACAAAACAGTTTCACTACAAAAGGTCATAATCTGTTCAGTTACACCAAAAAGTACAAAAATGGTATAGATTCTCAAAAATGGGTTATCATTCTATCTGGGGGTCTCCAACATTTTCCCCCTAAGTTCTGGACTTGCTAAACCTGTCCATCTGAGAGTTCCCCTGAAATTATTAAAATAATGGAATGAGCTTTAAAAAGCCCAGTGAGTAACACAGATATCCAGGCAAGAGTTTCGAATTCAATCTTTGCTTAAATCACATGGTAATTAAATCAGTTTGGAATTAATAGTTCAATAAATCCAAGTCAAATTCAATAGATCAAAACAGATAAACGGTTCAGAGTGCTAGCATATCAATCAGAAGTATAGTTAATCATTTGAGAAACTAAAAACCATGTCATCGGTGATAAAAGCATACATTTAAACAATTGCATTTAAAACATATGGTATTCGAAACAATTTAGCAGATCAAGGAGCAGTAACTTAAACAGTGTCAGAAGTTACTCACCTTCAATATTTGAGTTTGAAGCTATGAACGGAGCCTTCCTCTTTTTCTCTTTAAGCCTAAAACAATTTATAGAGATTTATCAACTCATGACCTTAGACTGAGTAAGTCTACCCTATGATGGGTTTCATGAAACTAACTTATAGTGGCTAGTTCGTAGGTCTTACCTCTTAAGCATTTGGCTTAGGGTTTCAGTGTCTTCACACATTTATCGGTTCTGATTTTCGTATTATGGACCTAACCATTGAGTTCGGAAGGTTGAAGAAAGTCAATTTAGACTCTCTTGACTTTTAAATCTAGGTTCGGGTATGTCAGGGGTATTTTGGTCATTTTTGCCGTCACATAATTTATGTCTCGGATTCGTCATCTAATCATGTATACAGTCTCACAAGTGTCAGGTCTACTACTGGTATTAATTCCGTTTTAATCGGACTTCATTTAGGCCTTGTACAGTGTCAGGGGTATTATGGTAATTTCATATGTTGTATTTTTCGGTACTTTATTTGCAGTCACGGACCTCACCATTGAGTCCGGAATGTCCAACATAGTTAAAATGGACTATCTTTCAGTGAAATTTGGCCCTATGTGTCATTAGGGGCAGTACGGTCATTTACCCTTTACATGTCTGTATTTTTCGGGACTTGGTTTCACAAATCGGACTCCACCATTGAGTCCGGAATGCCCGAAATAGTAAGATTACACTATTCAATCATTAAATTCGAACTTGGTTTGACTTGTTTAAGGTCCAGGGGCATTATGGTAATTATTCCCTTTTAATAAAATAATTAAATAATTATTTTATTATTTTAATTAATTTTTCAGGGGTATAATTGCATAAGATTTTCAAAATCTGGGCCTTAGTGTAATTCTGTCAAACAGTGGGGGTCAGTTTGCAAATCTTTAAAAGTTCAAAACTGAACCAAAGGGTTCAGTCTCTTTACAACTGGACCGGTCCGGTTCAGTCCGGTTCTGACCGGTCCTGTTACATTGCTGACGTCACGATGACGTCAGCCCTCAAATAAATTTAAAAACTGTTTATTCAAAACGACGCAGCTTTATTAATGCAGTGGCAGTCCCTGGGACAGACACGTGTCCGAGTTGGCTCGGCCCAACCCATCTCGACTCGATCGACTCGGTCGACTCGGCCGAGTCAACTCCGTCTTCTCCACAAACTGACTCGGTGTTGCCCTATTTTCTGCAGATTTTTAGCTTCTATTTCGTGAGTTTTAGGGTACGGTTTCTTGCTGTTTTCGGGTGGTATCGACTCCTGAGGGTCACACCAACACTTTGGCATCGGTTTTGGGCATTGAATCAACCGAACAAGTTCTGTTTTCAAGAAGATAACCGTGACCTGCAACTTGATCTAACATCCTCATTTCTCAACCATTTTGTGTGTGGTTTAAAGCTACGTGACCTACAAACCCTAAGGATCAAGACCCTATTTATATATTTCAGTTTAGTCTCGAGTTTTGACGGATTGGATTTTAAACCCGTAGGTTCATTTCCAATTTCGTGGGGCTACAGTGAGTCTCGAGGTCGCGTAGGTACATATTTGAGATCCTCTTGGGGTCTATTTCAGGTCTTAAGATTCAAAACTTTGAACTGTTATGGTCGATTCAGACCTGGGTTTTCCAAGGTTCATCAATGGAGGTTGGTCTCGGGTTTCATGGTCTTTGACCTATCCGAGACCTCTAAGCCATGCTATACACTCAAAACAGTTCCTAGAGTCAATAATGAGGCATGCATGTAGTCTATATCCTTAGTAACCCATCAAACAGTTCTAAAATTCAAAAATAAGAAATGAAGGAAATTAGTATTTACCTTCAACAGTGCCTCTTTCTCTCTGTCACGACCCAACTCAGAGCTTCCTTGGTTGCTGCAGGTATGCCCAGTTCCTTCTTCCCGTACACACAGTGCTTATACTCACTTGTATCAAGGTTTTTCACTCTCTCCCTCTCTCTAAGAATTTCTCCCACTCCAAACCTCTCATGCATTCACCAAGCTAATATATATATAGAGACATGGCAGCACACAGCTTGCTAGGTGGTTTGTCTTCAAAACCATGGTTTAGGTTTTGCATGCAATTTGGTTGGTGGATGGGGGTGTACCTTGACCATTATGGTGTCTCTCATATATGTATTCAGATATGCATATCAATGGAGTCTCGGTTGATTGAAAAACTGATGTGAGAGGAGATGAGGTAAGCTAATAATGGGAGTCTTGCATGTAAGGCCATTGGCCAATTTGGGTGGTGACTTGAGCAGATTATAGGTTATATACATATATTGCTGTATTTATGCACAAAGTAACCAACAGCCTAGTTGGTAACTTTTTGGGACAAGTTGCTTACCTTGGTAGGTCAAGGGTTCAATTCCCCTTGGCCTCCCAAGTGACCATTTTTCTCTTATTTTCTGGTTAAGGCCCTGTTTGGTTGTCGCTGAATTCTAGTTTCACTGTTTTGGCCATAACTTCTAATCCGTAACCTCTTTTTCAGTGCAGTTTCTTTCTGTCACTTCCTACTCAGAATATCTTCCATTGACCAAGGTCCAATGTCAGTTTTTATTTTCTTGAGTTTCCCATAATTAGCTAATTCGAGTTTTATCACTATTAAAAATAGGCATTAAATTAGCTAAACCTGACATTTCATTCCCAAAACAGTTTTCTCATATACAAAACATGTCAGTTACGAAATTGGGGTATTACATGGTAGGTCAATTCTGCCTATCGAGACGCTAAGATTCCTATCGAATCCTACCATAACAACAATGGTAGTTCTGATTTCATTAGAGTTGAGCTTTATATTTTTGAAGGATTCGTAGAATAATATATTGGTAGAATTTCCAATATTTACGAGAGCCCTTCTAATATCAAAATTAGCGATTTTGAGTAAGATGACAAGAGCATCGTTGTAAGGACAATGTATCCTAATAAGGTCTAACTCAGAGAACTGGATCTAAGGTTCTGACTTCACATTTTTCTCAATGGTCGAGATCTGAATGATATAGGGCTCTACCCTTGCCTTCTGAGCATATTTTTTCTTGGCTTGGTTTGACATCCCTGTCATCGTATTGTCAACATGGAGCATGAAGATGACTTGATTATTTTGTCTTTGCTGATCATTCCAAACTTTTCTCTGTTTAGGCCTTTGCTATTGCCTCCTTTGAGTCTTTCGTCACGGAGGTTCTGCCTCTCGTCCTAGCAGATGAACTCTCTTAGTCATCCTCTCCTAATGAGATGTTTTATTTCCCGCTTTAGAGCCCTGCACTCCTCAGTTGTGTGCCCCTGCTCTTTATGAAAATCATAATATTTGTTTTGATTCCTAGAATCGGGGTGGTTTTTAATGGTTCCGGCCAACTTAGGTTTTCACAAGTCTGGATCTGTTGGAGTATGTGAGTAAGAGAGGAATTTAGGGGAGGTGTAAGTCTCATGCCTTCCAGAGTTAGAGTTGTTTTGGGCTCTAGGTATTGTTTTCTTGTCGGAACTCCTAATCCTCTTCTTGCTGGCGTTGTTATGCCTCTTCTGAATTTGCTCATCCTTTTGAGCTTGTTCTTTAGCTTTCCAGAATGAGGTTTTTATATCTTCGAGATTAATATACTTCCGCACTTTGTCCATGAGTGATGTCATATCGATAGAAGGATTTTTGGCTAGGGAATCCTAGAAGTGTTTAGGCCCAAGGCCTGAAGTGAGGGCTGCCACTAGGAAACTTGAACTGTAATCGGTCATCTCCGTGAACTCGGTATTAAAACGAGCTATGTATTCTCAAAGTGATTCTCTTTTTGCTTGCTTCACCGTTAGCAAGAATTTTGATCATTTTCTCAACTTCCTACTCATTATGAATCTGTCAAGAAATAGCTTACTGAGCTCATAAAAATTGCTGATCGATTTTTGAGGAAGGTTGTGGAACCACTTAAGGGTAGTACCCTTGAGGCTCATCACGAAAGTTCGATGCATGAAAGCATCGGTAGCTCCATGCAGAGCCTATTGTGTGTTGATAGTGAGATAGGTGGTCCCTAGGGTCCTCAGACCCGTCATAGAGAGTGAATTTTGGGACAACAAACTTCTTGGGTCGCTCTTCTATCATTATGGTAGAAGTGAATGGCGTGAAAAATCTACCGAGCAATTTATTTATCTCGTCTTGCTCTTGAGGGACGTGGGATCCTTTGGTTGAGATTATTTGATCTTGATAGTTTGCTATCTCATTTAGCCTCTGAGGAGCTTTAGGAAAAACTTGTTGCATGATCGGTATCCGTTGTTGGTTTCATCCCGTGCTTCTAGGTCTTGGATTTATGGGAGGAATTTGTTCCGATGTTAGCAGGAGGATGCTACTCTCCCAAGAATGGGGGGATTGGAATCTCGGGAGGTTGAAATTCCTGCAATGCTGGATTGGCTACAAAAGTTGTTGGAATTGGTATCCTCGTTCTGCTTTGGTAATGGATAGTAAGATGAAACATGGGCATTCCCCTCTCTACAATCGTTGACGACTAGGGGTTGGTCCCCATATACCATGAGGGTATACCTATTGCGTGTTAGGAAACTCCTTATTGTGGGATCCTCTACCCATAGTAGTGGTAGGAGGCTGAGGTCCTCCGTGAACAGCGTCAGTATGAGAAGGAAGATTACTCCGTTGGTTCTGAGCTAGTGAGGCCAGAGCTTGTGACATAGCAGTGAGTTGTTCTTGCATCTGATCGGACTATCGTTGAATCCAATCAAGCTATTGTTGTAAACGAATGGGTGTTTGTCCCTGATTACGCTTAAAGAATAATACAGTAGTTGTAGTGCAGCTTTGGGGTGTCGATTCTATAGGGAGACAAATTCAAAGAATAACAGAAAGAATTTCCAAAACTAAAGAAAATATTAAATGATTAACAAGAAAATAAAAAGTGATTTTAAATGTAATTTAAAATTTAAACGAAGTGATTAACGGAAAAAAGTACTCAAATTAACGAAATAGTAAAGCGTCGGGAATCCCTTGCACATATTTGGTATTTTAATTATTTTTAATTCATTGATAACTCAATTGAGATTTTAATTCCAAAAATTCCAATCGGAAGATATAAAATTATAAACCAAAATTAAACCAAATGTAACCTTTTGAAAAATCATTCATCACTTTTAAATCACGGAAATTGTTATCCACATTGAGAGAACCCAACGATGACAATATACCTAGGGAGTAATATTGCAGCAAATAATTAAATCAATATAAATAATCAATTGATCCAAACATAATAAAAAAACTAATCCATTCAATAGAAAAAGCATGACTGAATCTATAAACGGAATAAACTCTGTAATTATTCGGAGAAGAAAATACCAACAATAAATTAAGAATGATAAAACCAAAGAATTTTAATAAATGAAAATTCAGTACATGAATCAAAAATACCATTTAATGTGCAAGTTCATCCTTAGCCCTACTTGAAAATTTAGTTACCCATACACATGATGGACAACATAAATCTCAAGAAAAAGAATTGTGCCGCTATTTTTCTGCTGTTTTTCTCCTTGCTCAGCCGCACCGCACAGCCCATCTGCGCAACCGCACCTTGTTGACTTTTCTTCTTTTTTTTTTTTTTTTCCTTTCCTTGTAGCTGCAACCTTTAGGTTCCTTTTTCTATCAGATAACGACTGAATCTTGATTTGGGCTCTTGATAAAAGTTGTAGCCCTGGATGTTTAGATAAATTTAGGATTTTGAATCACCTAATTTAAACTTCGAAAACTCAAGTTATAACCCACTGAAGTTTACTGGTTCAGACAGGAATCCAACTCTAGTCAGGATTTGGATAAGCTTCCCAAGCCTGACTTTGAAACAACATTTGGAGGCCCAAAAGAACTCAGATTTTTTCAAACTAGACCTTTCTGAAAAGCTTAAGATGTCCTCTAAAAACTTCATGAAGACCACTTTCTCATTCTAAAACTCTAACACCATCCAAACCTCAATTGAAGCTCCATAGATCAAATTTGCCTAAAAGCTGAAAATTGCACAATATATTCCATATCTCTTCTTTTAACTTCAATGCTTCCCTAATTTAATAAATATATTAATCAGCTCACTTAAACATAAAATATGTCATAAAATAATGCTCAAACATATCTCACTGTAAATAGAAATTAAATTAAATAATATAAATTATATCCCACATTTCTATTCACATTTTAGCACTTTAATCTAATAATATGATATTTAGAGTGCACTTTTGCGCACTCATCACAGCCCCCAACTTGCTCATTGTTAGTCCCTAGCAGTTTCCATGCAAAAATGGCAAAGGAGACCAAAGAAGATCACACACAGAAGACATCTAATCACACTTTTTAGATTCACATATTAAAGCAATTTCAGGAATTCAATAACCTTATAACAATCAATCCACTTATAGCAATTCGCAGAGTGTGTGTGTTCCAAACCTTATCCATCTAACCATAAACCATGACACATGCAACATCAAGAACATCTCAAGCAAAAGGTTCAACTCCATATCTCACGGGTATAAAAGTGTTTCATGTAGGGGTTCTCTTTATGGAGTTGATAAGGGGTGTACACACTCAATGAAGAATTTGACAATTACGTACAAGCAACAAGCAAACATTGATCTTATGATAGGAGTACTAACAAATGAGACTTCCACCACACTTTCCACAGGCTTACTTAGGATCAGAACGATCAACATTAAAAGGGTTGTAACGTGGCTCAGGTTAGGGGCTATATGAAGAAAAGGATAAAAATGATTCAAAAACTTTCAAGTACATACTAAGAGAATTTTATTAAAAATCATAGCAAACCAAACTTCTCACTTGATGTACTCTTCAACTTTTCAGATCATTGAATAACAATACTTCTCCTTCTTCTTTCTCTTCTTTCTCTCTCTCTCTCTCTCTCTCTCTCTCTCTCTTTTTTGACCTTTTTTTTGATTTGGATACTCACTCAATTGAACACTTTGCACTTGTACTCTTTCCTTTTTCTTTTTATTTTTTCTTTCAATTCAACACAAAAGAAAAGAAATGCCAATTTCACACCTAGTACACACTTGGAAGCAAATATGGTAGGAAAATCAGGGTATAGGCTATACTCCAATGTAGAGCGGTATGGATGATGTGGGCACATGAAAAAAAACTATATATGTTTGTTGGCTCAAAGTTGGCTACTAAGGGTCTATGATGAGAAGAGTTAGCTTGAAATGCTCAAACGTTAATCGTAAGTTGACCTTCGTCATATCCCAAGTATATCCGCCATCATACCACCAACCATGTAATGATATTCTCAAAAGAAGTGCCCAATTCAACAGATCAATGACGCTTATCACAATTTCTTGCATTTGAAGGCTCTCCATTCTCTCAAAAACTCACATGAATACTTAAGCAAAAGTTTGGATAAATGCATTAAAAGTTCTGTGAATGCCTCAACAAAATGATTATGGTGGATTCGGTGAATTCACGAAAATGACTATGAATGAGAATGAGTACTCATGTGAAAAAGATGCACATGTGATGCAAATTTTTTTAAAAAAAATTTCATGTGTCATAGAGTTCCAGCATGCATGTTAAATCTTGAATTTACACCACCACCCCCAACTTAAATGAAACATTATCCTCAATGTTTAACAATCAAAATTGAATGGAGGGTACTGAAAAGGGTAGAATACACCTGATGTGTGATGTGGGTAGCTCGCTAAGCACCAAAGATGGCAACTTTGAACTGATGAAATGAAATTAACTTGCCAATAAAAACAAAGAAAACAACAACAAACACAAAGAAAAAGAAAAAGAATAAAAGAGAACAAAAACAAAATAAAATAAAGAAAAAAAAAACATACCTACATGGAGCAATCAAGGTTGATAGACCGGGTTCGTAAGTGGAATGTCTTCCACTTTCGGAACTTGCCTATCAATTAAAATCTTAAGGCGTTGACCATTTACTTTAGAAACTCAACCATCCTTAGGATCTTCCATTTCAGCTACCCCATTTTCAAAAACATTCTTCACTATAAAGAGGCCTGTCCACCTAGACCTAAGTTTTCCTAGGTGCTTATGGAGTCTAGAATCATATAAGAATACTCGATCATTAGTCTTAAACGTTTTTCTCAAAATGTTTTTATCATGAAACACTTTTATTTTAGCCTTATAGATTTTAGAGTTCTCATAAGCATCATTTCTCAATTCCTCTAACTCGGTCAATTGCAATTTTCTTAGCTTATCCTACTTCTCTCATGTTAAGATTGAAATGCTTGATGGCTCAATAGACTCGATGCTCGAGCGCCACAGGTAAGTGGTAAGGCTTTCCAAAAACAAGACTATAAGGTGACATGCCTAAGGGAGTTTTGAAGGTTGTACGGTAAGCCCAAAGTGCATTAACTAGTCTCAAAGACCAATCATTGCGATCTTGGTTGACCTTTTTACTAAAATTTACTTAATTTCCCTATTTGCAAGTTCTACCTATCCAATTGTCTGAGGGTGATAGGCAGTAGAAATTTTATGTACCACCCCATATTTTTTCATCAAAACCTCAAAAAAACGGTTGCAAAAACGTGTGCCTCGGTCACTAATGATAGCACGTGGTGTACCAAACCGACACAACACATTCTCTTTGAGAAATTTAATCACCGTTTTATTATCATTATTCCTGCAAGCTATTGCCTCTACCACTTTGATATATAATCTACTGCCACAATAATATATTGATATCCAAAGAAAGGAGGAAATGGTCCCATGAAATCAATGCCCTAATAATAAAAAATTTCAATCACTAAAATTGGGTTTAAGGGACATTATATTACGACAGAACATAACTCTTAACTTTTAACACCTTTCACATGAGCGACAATAGATGTTGGCATCCCTAAACAAGGTAACCCAATGAAAGCCACACTGCAGAATTTTTGTAGCGATTTTCTTTATTGAAAAGTGGCCCCCACAAGCTTGGGAGTGACAAAATTCTAAAACACTAGCAATCTCTTCATCAGGGATGCAACGCCTTAAAATTTGGTCAGGGCAGTATTTGAAAAGAAAATGATCATCCTAATAGAAATTACGTACCTCAGTCATGAACTTCCTCTTATCCTGAGTGCCCCAATCCACTGGTATCTCACCTGCAACCAAATAATTCACAATATGAGCAAACCATGGTAGATAAGTAATAGAAAGTAAATGCTCATTCGAGAAAATCATCCCTGATTGGCAGGTGGTCAGAGGTGTCCTCAAATGTGAGCCTCAAGAGATGGTCAGCCACTACGTTCTCCACTCCTTTCTTGTCTTTGATGGCGATGTCAAATTCCTTAACAAGGCTCTTTGTCACCTCTGGTTCCTTGGGCAGCTTGGCATTACTACTATATTGATCTTTTTCCACATCCCCCGATTTGTCCATTGTTGGGATATGTAATGACTTACCACTTCGAGTCACAATGGCGTTCACCTCCTTCAAATTCTTTTGCGCCATGTGTTGACCAAGGGGTGTGGACTGAGCTTGGGAAGGGAATTTACCTCGCTCATTCACACTTAAAGAGCTCATCAATTTGGACACTTGGCTCCTTATCTCCTTGTTTTCTTCCACAACTTGCGTAATCAAAGATTTAAACTTTTGATTACTTTTACCCTGTGCTTCAATAAAAGCATGCAAAGTGTCTTCTAAAGAATTCTTAGAAGATGAATGTGCATAATATGGTGCAGGGTATGATCTAGGGGGCTATGCAGGTGGCTGGTTTTCAGACTTCCAGCTAAAATTGGGGTGATTGCGCTACCCCGGATTGTAGGTCTCAGAGAAAGGTGTGAAAGGCTTCTTGTACATACCTAAGGTATTACCTTGTTCCTCATACATCTCTTTCATCTCAGCAAATGTGGGACACTTTTGGGTGAGGTGATTTACCCCGCCACACAAAGAACATGGTCCAAAAGATTCTGCATGATTAGCCAAGTGCGTTGGCTTTAAGTCCTTAGCCTTTAATACCTCTAACTCCCTAGTGAGTATCTCTACTTTAACTTTCAAATTGTCCTCCTCCCCAAGATGGTAAAGTCCACCACCATTTTGGTTCCCTATAGGTCGTGACCTATTTGTGCTCTCAAGAGCACTAGGTCCTGTCCAAGTGTGAGCCTTTTCAGCAAGCTCATTAAGGTACTCTATGGCCTCATCAGGATTTTTCCGCAGAAACTCACCATTACACCATCTCTACAAATTTGCGCTCTCTAGGTGTAAGTCCCTCTTAGAAGTAACTCACTAGATGCCAACTCTCATACCCATGGTGAGGGCACTTATTCAATAATTCCATAAATCTCTCCTAGGACTGATACAAAGTCTCACTATCTTTTTGTGCAAAGGTGGAGATCTGTCTTTTTAAAGCATTAGTCTTATGTTAGGGAAAGTATTTAGTAAAGAAAACTTGAGTCATCTCATTCCACGATCCAATCGACTGTGGTCTCAGTGAGTATAGCCAACTCTTAGCTCTATCCTTTAAAGAGAAAGGAAAGAACTTAAGTCTCGCATTGTCATTTGTTGCATTTTGACTATGGAAAGTCGTCACTACCTCTTCAAACTCCCTAATGTGCACATATGGATTTTCATTTTCCAAACCATGAAATGTAGGGAGTAACTGTATCACCCCCGTTTTAACATCAAGTTGACGAGTATTAGGTGGAAACATGATGCATGATGGTGTGGCTATGCGTACAGGGTGGAGGTAATCCTGAAGGGTCTTAGTGGGTTGATCCTCGTGTTCACTCATATTTTTAGAATTTGATGAATTATCAAACAAGAAATTAGAAAAATTAGAAAAATTAGAAAAATTAGACTCTAAATCTAACTCTAACACAAGCTTACAAGCAAATCGACCTAATGCATCCTTATACCTATTATGCATGCCAAATAACAATAAAAAAAAATATGAAAAAAAAAAATAATAATGCAGCAAGTAAAAAGAAGGGAACGAAGTTATCGCCTTTACAAACTGCTAAAAAGAAAAACTATCTAAGGATTCTTCTACCGTCTCCCTGGCAACGGCACCAAAATTTGATTACGCCCAAAAAATAACGCAGTAGTTGTAGTGCAACTTTAGGGGTGTCGATTCTACCGGGAGACAAATTAAAAGAATAACAGAAATAATTTCTGAAACTAAAGAAAATATTAAATGATTAACAAGAAAATAAAAAGTGATTTTAAATGCAATTTAAAATTTAAACAAAGTGATTAATGAAAAAAAGTACTCAAATTAACGAACAGTAGAGCGTCGAGAATCCCTTGCACATATCCGGTATTTTAATTATTTTTAATTCATTGATAACTCAATTGAGAATTTAATTTCAAAAATCCCAATCGGAAGATATAAAATTATAAACCAAAATTAAACCAAATGTAACCTTTTGAAAAATCATTTATCACTTTTAAATCATGCAAATTGTTATCCACATTGAGAGAACCTAACGGCGACAATATACCCAGGGAGCAATATTGTAGCAAAGAATTAAATCAATATAAATAATCAGTTGATCCAAACATAATAAAAAAAACTAATCCATTCAATAGAAAAAGCATGATTGAATCTATAAACGGAATAAACTCTGTAATTATTCGGAGAAGAAAATACCAACAATAAATTGAGAATGATAAAACCAAAGAATTTTAATAAATGAAAATTCAGTACATGAATCAAAAATAAATTAAAAATACCATCTAATGTGCAAGTTCATCTTTAGCCCTACTTGAAAATTTAGTTACCCATACACATGATGGACAACATAAATCTCAAGGAAAAGAATTGTGCCACCATTTTTCTGCTATTTTTTTCCTCGCTCAGCCACGCCGCACAACCCACCTACGCAGCCGCACCTTGTTGACTTTTCTTCTTTTTTTTTCCTTTCCTTGCAGCCGCAGCCTTTAGGTTCCTTTTTCTATCAAATAACGACTGAATCTTGATTTAGGCTCTTGATGAAAGTTGTATCCCTAGATGTGTAGATAAATTTAGGCTTTTGAATCACCTAATTTAGACTTCGGAAACTCAAGTTATGACCCACTGAAGTTTACTGGTTCGGACAGGAATCCAACTCCAATCAGGATTCAGATAAGCCTCCCAAGCCTGACTTTGAAACAACGTTTGGAGGCCCAAACGAACTTGTATTTTTGCAAACCAAACCTTTCTGAAAAGCTTAAGATGTCCTCTAAAGACTTCATGAAGACCACTTTCTTATTCTAAAACTCTAACGCCATCCGAACCTCAATTGAAGCTCCATAAATCGAATCTGCTTAAAAGCTGAAAATTGCACAATATACTCCATATCTCTTCTTTTGCCTTCAATGCTTCCCTAATTCAATTCCCTAATTCCATAAATATATTAATCAGCTCACTTAAACAAAAAAATATGTCATAAAACTAAATATGTCATAAAATAATGCTCAAACACATCTCACTGTAAATAGAAATTAAATTAAATAATATAAATTATATCCCACATTTCTATTCACATTTTAGCATTTTAATCTAATAATAGGGTATTTAGAGTGCACTTTTGCGCACTCATCAGTCCCTATCTTCTTCTAGCAGAAGGCTGATTCTGAAGGTTATGGGAGTTCTTTTTAGGACGAAAGTTATGAGCCATTGACTTTTGGAGAAAAAGACAATAGATTTGTTTTTTAAAGAAAAAATAGTAAGAACGATTGTCATTCCCACAGACAGCAGCAAGTTGATGTTGCTCTTTTCTTGTTTGAGGGCTTTTCGTCCTTTGCTACTTGTCAAAAACTTGAGGTCAAGCGGTCATTGGGAAGGCTCTGGTGGTAGTTGTTCCAATGATAAAGTCAGTAAAGAAATAAAAACAATAATTGAAGAGAAGAATTGAACATAAATTGAAAGTGTACCTTATGACCTTATTTATAGGTTGTAGATCTTCTAAGTTGAGTAGGGTTAGGAGCTGTGAAAATAGAGATTTGAAGATATCCTGAAGATAGAAGTTGCCATATTGAACTTTGTTTCCTTATATTGAAATATGTAGCTTATGGAAGGCGGTGACCAATTCGGAACCCCTTACCTTTGAAATGTTGATATTTTTTTGGTCGAACGAACCAATTACCCTAAGATCTGTATGCTGAAGAATTCTTGGGAGCCACATGTCATGCCTTGGTAACTCTGAATTGGTGTAATCGAATTATGGTATATCAAAATCCTCAAATTCACACTTTAATTTGGGTATTAGGGAAAAGGTTGGAGAAAGACTGTTGTGAGATGATTAGAGAGAGAATCGAAGGGTTGTATGGAGAAATTTTAGGATAAAAACTAATGTTTGTATATATAAAGATAAGTTGTATAAAAATCAAATCAATTGTATAAATACCACTTAGATTGTGGGTGTATATAGATATTAGATGAATATATATAATCCTTTGCAAAATTTATAATTATATATATATATATATATATATAGAGAGAGAGAGAGAGAGATTACAAAAGGAAACTCTTACCTTATTATGCTTCTACTATGTTGATAGTGATTAGTGAAGAAGATGTTCAAAGAATTATTCTTTCTCTAGACTCATTTCACGAACAATACACATTATGAATGGATGGCTATATTGCTCTTAATGATATTGATATACCTAAAATTAACTCACAATACAAGAGTAACGTGTGGCAGCCATATTTGAAGAGATAACCTCCAGATCTCATGACCCAGTATTGAGGAACAAAGTATTCAGAAATATGCGGTGGTTGACCAAGTCAAAAGAATCAAATCGAATCCTTACTTCCTTGGGAAGATCTCAACAACAAGATATCCATTATCTATAAAAGGGTAGGACCTCAACCAGAAGAGGTATGTTTTATTAAAATTTTACAATCACTCTTAACAATTCCTTGTACAAGCTACTAACTTGATCATCAGAGGATTCTTTGCCAAACCTCCATCAGTGATTTTCTAGTCTCTTCTTTGCAGATACTTCAAAGAAAGGATTTTTGGGCATTAACTACCGAACACAAAAACCAACATCATTAATTTGGCACTGTTTGTGGGAATTTAACAAAGTTCCCTTCTTCAATAAAATTTATCAAACAACCAAATGGCTCGAAACTTGAGACCAAGGCAACCTACCTCGGTCTGAGCACTGGCTCCAGCACCAAGGCGGGCTGTTGCACGTTAGCCTTGTCCAAACATAACTAATCAAAGGATAAATACCATGGCTCAGCAAATTAAGAATCTGAGCCAAACCATGGTGAATTTAGTTCAAAGTTAGCAAGCTTTAATCGCACAGATTCAACAATTGTCACAACCAATCCAACCGTCGCAGCCAGATCAGAATCGATAGCCCCTACAACCTGTTCTAGACCAACAGCTGCCGTAGTCGGTTCAATACAACCCAATACCTCAGCAAGCTTAGAATCAACAACCTTTCAATGGAAAAAATGACGACGCACCTTTTGGGTAGGGGCTACCTCCTTAGCAAAAAAACCAACTAGGGAACCTGGATTAGCCAAATGCGGTGGGGAGAGGGGCACCTTAACAGTCCAAAAGTCACCATCATTCACGATAAAGCCAAGATCAAGAGGCAAAGTCAGGAATCTCTGTCAGGTCTAGAGTTGCCCAACATGCGACCGAACAACTCTACAATCTATTTGGTATGCGATGGACTCCCTTCACACAGGACCACATATCTTAGAAGTACCTCCAAGGAAGTACGTCCTTTCAAAAATTGAACTGTACGATAGAATCATTGACCCCATGGACCACATCTCTCACTTCTAGCATATTATGGCTCTCCAAGGAGGTACAGATGCACTGATGTGCAGATTGTTCCTTACGAGCCTTAAAGGAGGAACGCTGGAAAGGTTCTACCACTTACCTCCAAACTTGATCTCAAGTTTCATAGACTTGAGTAGTAAGCTCTTGAGCAGGTTTATCACCAGCAAAAGGTTTAGGAGGGGCCTTGAGTTTCTTTTAACAATCAAGCAGAAAAAAGGCGAATATCTGAGGGACTTTATAGGTAGATTTAGCAAAGAGCTCATTTCGGTGGAAGGATGTGAAGAGCCATTTTTAGTCGCAACTCTGACCTCCAGTCTCTGTCCCGGAAGGTTTAGGGATTCTCTCGTCAAAATTCCTCTGACCAACATGCCTGAACTACTACTTAAGGCTCAAAAGTACATCACCTTGGAAGACGTAAGGTCTTCCTCAAAGGAAAGTAAGGAATTGGTTAAGAAAGAGGAGCAACCCCTCAAAAGTTCAACTACAAACGAGAGGAAAAGAGCTCGAAGTCTAGAGAGGCGTGAACGAAAGGAATTGCCAAACACCTCAAGGAAAAGTAGCCTTTACATACCTCTGAATACACCACTGAGGCATATTCTCCATCAGATACAATCACGAGAAGAGCTTAGATGGTTGGAAAGGATGAGGGGAGACTTTGGAAAAAAAGAATCATAATAAATACTATGATTTTCACAAAAACCACAGCCATACCACAAATAAGTGTCGGGTTTTGAAACAGGAAATCTAAGGCATAGTTTGTAGAGGGAAGCTATAGGAGTTCACCCAAAATACTCAAAAGACTAACGACCGATCACATAAGGGCGAAGAGGACCAGCAGAGACCCCTTCATGGGAAACAAGGTCCCATGCCAGACAGACCAAATGACAAAGGTATGGCGGAACCTCAACACTGAGCCATCTATGTCTTCCATATAGACAGCCAGAGGAGTGGGATGTCAAATAAAGCTTGGAAGAGGTATGCCCGAAAGACTAGGTAGCAACTAGAGGTCTTTAATATCAACGCACTTGAGAAAAAGTATAAAGTAACCCCCACACTCTAGTCTTCAAATCTAGACCTAGTAGGGGTACATTTCCCCTACAACGACTCGCTCGTAATATCTCTTCAAATCTCAAACTTCCATATTAGGAGAGTGCCTATTAATACTAGGAGTTTGGCAAATGTACTATTTATCATTCATTTTTAGAAAAATGAAGATAGATCCAAAAGAACTCCAGTCCATCACAGCGGTGATAGTGGGTTTTAATGGTGATATCAGGTCTCCATTCGGGACCATCAAGCTCCTCATCACTATCAGAGAGTCCCAAGATCAAAAAATTGTCTTGACCGAACTCATGGTCATTGACTTAATTTTTTCATACAATCTGATCCTTAGAAGACCTTGGATCTATGATCTCAATGTCGTGACGTCCATTATGAATCAATGCTTAACATTTATTCTAGAAGGAAAGGTGGTAACCATTAGAGGTTGCCAACCTATATCTAGGGAATGCCAAGTCATAGCTTTAAAGCCTAAAGCGGAGAAATATCAACTACAGAAGTTCATTGACTCTGTCAGAACTCTGAGCTCAGATCTAGGATGAACCATGTCCAGAAGAGTTAGGGGAACCGCTTCAGCCCAAAAGGAATAAGCAGTTCACTCCAACCAAAGGAAGAGGTTCGAAAGAAACAAATTGATCCCAAGACTCCAGCCGCATTGTCCAAATAGGCTTAGCTCTAAGCCTAGAAAAAGCAAAAAAAATAATAACTTTCCTAAAAGACAACGCCTCAGCCTTTACCCGGAGTGCGAAGGATATGAATGGCATTGATCCTAACTTGATTAACTATAAACTTATAGTCGATCCATTCTATCTCCTAGTACGTCAGAAGATAAGAATGTTCATGCCACAACGACACAAAATAATCAATGAAGAAGTTGAGCAACTTTTGGAGGTTGGGATGATCAGGGAAGTCTACTATCCAGACTAGTTGGCCAATATAGTTTTGGCAAAAAAGAAGAATAGAAAGTGGAGGGCTTGTGTTGACTATACCGACCTCAACAAAGCTTGCCCTAAAGACAGCTTCCTAGTCTTTAGAATAGACCAACTAGTAGATGCAACTACGTGATATCAGCTTTTGAGTTTTATGGATGCATACTCAGTATATAACCAAGTACAAATGTACCCTCTAGACCAAAAGAAGACAACCTTTTTGTCTAAAAGAGGAATTTACTACTACAAGGTAATGCCTTTTGGGTTGAAGAATGCAGGGGTACCTAGTCTCTCAATGGGATAAAAATTGACCCATCTCAAAACAGATCCTTGCAATAAATTAGTTCCCCTAGGACCAAGAGCGAGGTCCAGAGCTTAAATGAAAGGATAACTGCTCTAAATCGTTTTATCTCCAAATCAACTGATCGATGTTTGCCATTCTTCAAAGCACTAAATGGAGATATGTCCCTCGAATGGGCCCTAGAATGAGAGCACGCTTTCCAGCAATTGAAAGATTACCTCAGGTCCCCAGAACTCTTGTCAAAACTGATTGTGAGAGAAAAATTATATCTTTATTTTGCGGTCTCAGACCATACAGTCAGCTCTGTATTGTTGAAGGAGCATAGTGGAGTCTAATCTTTTACATCGACAAAGCATTCGTGGAAGCACAGTCTAGATATCTAGATCTAGGGAAATTAGCCTACGCATTAATTATCTCAGCTTGGAAGCTCAAACCTTACTTCCAAGCATATACTATAGTTATGCTTACCACGTACCCTCTTTGGAGCGTGCTCCACAGACCAGAACTCTTTGGACGTTTGATGAAATGGTCAGTGGAATAAGGAGAGTTTGACATTTAGTATGAGACCAAAATCACGATTAAAGCACAAGCTACGGTTGACTTTCTGGTTGAATTCTCCAGAGTGCTACAGCAAAACAACTTTAAGTAGATGGATCTTCCACTGACACAGGTACTGGTGTTGGAATAGTCCTACAAACCCTAAAAGGAGATGTGCTAGAAAGGGCCATATCTTTGGGTTTTCATGCATCTAACAATGAGGTAAAATATGAAGCGTTAATTATTGGAATCAAGGTACCTCTGGAGTATGGAGCTCGAGATTTGAAAGCTTACTCTGACTCACAGTTAGTGGTTAGCCAAATATCCAGAGAATTTACCATAAGAGACCAGAGAATGAGACACTATGCCGAAATTGTTAGATTTTTGGGCAAGTCCCTCAATAACTTCTCGCTCAAGAAAATAGACCAGTTTAAAATTCGAGGGCAAACATCTTAGTGAATATCACTGCTTCCCTTAGCTTAGAGGTCACGATAAGGTCACGATAAGGTCTCTCAGCTCGAAATCTTAGGCTGATATTAAAGTATCATTCCAAGAGGTTCCAAGCACAACCCAGAGTGATCAAATCCTAAAAATCCATGAGGAAGACAGCCGGATGACTCCTATCATCTGATATTTAAAGGACGGAGTCTTACACGAAGGATCAGTCCAGACAAATACGAATCAGATAAGCTCGATACCTAATTATCAACAACAATCTCTATTGAAGGTCATACACTTTACCTCTGCTCCTATGTCTCACCTCGGAGGAAGCTCTTTATGTGCTAAGAGAAATACATGAAGGGATTTGCGGAAATTACAATAGGCAAGGAGCTTGTCCCATCGAGCTCTTACGCATGGGTATTATTGGCCAACTATGCAAAACGATGCTAAGGATCATGTTAAAAAATGCGACAAATGTCAAATGTTTGCACCCTATTGATATCAGTCCTAGCAACAGATGGTCTCGATTACAAGTCTATGGCCATTTGTTCAGTGGGGAATGGATATCATTGAACCGCTACCAAGGGCACATCAAAATAAGAGGTTTCTTTTAGTAACTATAGACTATTTCACCAAATGGGTAGAAGCTCGTCCCTTAGCCAAAATAACAGAGTTTGAAGTAAGAGATTTCACTTGGAAGGAGATAGTATGTAGGTTCGGAATACTTAGAGTACTGATTTCAAATAATGGAACTTAGTTCCAAGGTAGGATCTTCAACAAATTTTACACTGACCTTAACATACTCTTGCATTTTTCACCTCCAACGCACCCTCAAACCAATGGTTAGATAGAGGTTACCAACAGGTTTGTCTTGAAAGCCCTCAAGAAGAGGTTAGAGCAATCAAAAGCAAAATAGGTCGAAGAGTTACCTGGGGTTCTTTAGGCTTCCGGACAACTAAAAGAACTCATGCCGGGGAAACGCCATTCTCTCTGACATTTGGAACTAAGGCCGTCATACCTATGAAAATTGGCTTACCCTCTCTCAGAACTGATATGTACCATTTGGATTAAAATGACAACCTACTTTCAAAAGAATTAGATCTCCTAGAAGAAAAAATGGAGCAAGCCCATATTCTGATGGTTTCTTACAAATAAAGGATGTCAAAATATTTCAATAAAAAAACCAAGTCAGTTAGTTTCTTGGGAATCTTGTACTCAGAAAAGTTTCTCCGAATACTAAAGAGCCTGGTTCAGGAAAGGTATCTCCCAACTAGGAGGGCCCCTACTGAGTAGTAAAGACATACAAGCCGACCACTTATTGTAACATCCTGACCAAATTAAGTAGAGCAATTAAGGATAATGATGATTATCATAGGATAATTTACTTAATAATCATGGACAATTCTAATTGAGGCTAATGGTCCAAAAATATAGAAGCAAACATGTAAATGGGAGAAACTAGCTATAAATTGGAAACAACCAATGTTAAGAATACAATTTAATGCCAAAGGTCATAACTTGGTAGCAAGTTATAATTAGTGTTAATTAAGGATTAACACGCGAATAATTGTAGGAAAATTAGTGCACAAAGTGCACTTAAATAAGACTACGTGTGATACATGAATAAAGTGTGTTTAATCAAGATTATCTCAAAAATTATAATCAACTTTTGGGAATAATTAAAGTACAATAAAATACGCCACGACAAGACTAGTAATACATAGATAAAGTGTGCTTAATCAAGAAGCCTTGCGAAAATTTCAAGAGACTTTTATGAGATTTAAAAAACAAAGTTTGGAAATTTATGAAATACACTAAAATGTAATATAGTACATATATAAAACAAAAGGAAAGGGAAAAGAGCCAAAATGGTTCTACCAAGTTTGGAACCTTGCACCTTGTGTAAGCAAATAATAAGTTTCCAAAAGAACACCAACTAGGCTATAGTACTTTTGTGCTATATAAGCCACATGATATGTATATAACCCATAAAAGGGTGTTGGAAATTCAAAAAAAGAGACACATGGCTCCATCCTATTGCACCCTCACCCGAGCCAATGGGGAAACATGCAACCAACCTTTCTTAGAGATATATATATATATATATATATATATACATTGCGTGGGTGTATGTTAAGGGGGATCAGAACTGAAAAAGAAGAAAATAAACAAAAGATAGAGAGAGAGAGAGAGGTCAACTAAAGAGAGTAGAGAGAGAAATGTAGAGAGAAAAAGAAGAAGAAGAAGAAGAAGAAGAAGAAGAAAGAGATAACCAGTTGTATGTAGCTTTTGGAATCCCAAAAAAAGGAAGCAAGAACAGAAAAAATAAGGAAGAAAATGACTGGAAGAAGGGGGATCGAAGAGGGAGAAAGCTAGAAAGAGACAATGGGAGAATAGCTAAAAAAATCAAAAGCCAGGCAAGGTAAGGTTGTGCTATCTTTTCAGTTCGATTCCTGAAGTTATTTTGAGTATATTTGTCGTGGAAAGTAAGCCCAAAAGGGCTAGAAACCCATGCATGCAAACAACCCTCCATTAATGAACTTTGAAATAAGCTTTAAAAAATACTTAAATTAAAATGAGCCTTGAGTATCAAGACTTAATCAAAACAAAAAAAGGTGAACAATGCAATAAAAATCAGAACAAATGGTGTCGGGATAAGCTAGAACTAGGAGATCACAGTTACGACTGTGAAAATCAAATAAAAGAGTTTAAATCTATTTTTTTTCCTATTTTAAGAATGAAAAAGGGATCCTTAGGGTCCTAGAAACACAATGGAAAAAAAATGGAGCAAAAAAAGTGATCAAAACTCTACAAAATAGGAAATGACAAACTTGCCGAAAAAGCGCGGCTCGTTAGAGCAGCGACTATAACCCCCTATTTCGTGGCCATAAATCAATAAATTAGAGAAACCAATATTGGATTTGGAATCCCTATGAAGAAAGGGTTCGAACCCCGTTGGTTTGGTTGCCGAAAAAAATCGACGGCGATCACCAGCTCCGGAGGAGACGACTGGAACCCTCGCCAGAAAAATGAAGAAGATGGACATTGTACGGGCCAGGTCTCGGGTCAGGGGTTGACCGAATGTTTTAAATGGGTTTGGACTTATTGAAACGGTGTTGTTTTGACCTTAAGAATAAAATAATAATAATAATAAAAGGGCTGACGTCAGCATGACATCACAGACCGGACAGAACCGGTTGGTTCACCCCTCTTTTGGATCGGTTCACTTGAAAGGTTATTGAACAAAACAGTTTATTTAATAACTTTTTGAAATTAGGTTTTTACCCCCAATAGTTTTGGTTAATTACAAATTGACCTAGAAAATTAATTAAAATTGAATTCTAAATCCTTTTAATTATAGGGGAAAGTATCAAAATACCCTTGAGTCAATAATAGGCCAAATGAAGGCCAATTAAAATGAAAGAAGGGTCTAACCCAATGTTTTTGGACATTCTAGATTCAACGGCAGAGTCCGATATGTGAAATTAGATCCCAAAAAATGTGAACGGGCAAACTAAAATAATTATAATTATGTCTTAATGATCAATTAAGCTATCAATTAGATTCTGATGACTATGAAATTACCTACTTTAGCATTTTGGGACATTCTGGATCCAATGGCTGGATCCATTTTGTGAAACGAAGTCTTGAAAATATAGACACACGAATTGTCATAATTACCATTTTGCCCTTAGTAGTCCAAAAGCGAGTTAAATGTTAGAGATGGCATATTCTGACTTTCTTTAACGTCCTGGACTCAACGGTGAAGTCCATTTTAGCAAACGAAGTACCGAAAAATAGGACATGTGAAAATGCAAAATTATGAAAATGCCCCTAGGCTTCACATAAGTCACATATATGCAAATTAAGATCTGAAAAAGCCTAAATTAATTATAGTTGATATTCTGGACTTGGCGATGATGTTCTTTTGAAAAAAATAAGACTTGACAACAAATTAAAAAAAGTGACGAATATGTCCTAAAGACTTAATGAAGTTACCAAAAGTGCATAGATGAAATTAAAAGGTCCCCGTAGGTCATTGTGATCCCTTTCGTTGTGGACATTTGTAAGCTATGTATATGCTCATACCTTGTGGAATCCTTTTGCCGATAACATTATTTTTGAGTATGCGGGATTGTGTATATCACAATGCCCATTTTGACTCTTTGGATGCTGATGACCTACGGGTCGCTGTTTAGGAATGATACCCAACATATTATCCTAATGAGAACATTTTGATATGATGATAAGAGCTCTTGGTGCCATTCAGGAGAACCCAGAGATGAGTGGTGAACCTGGATGAGTGCTGTGTAGGGATAGCTGGGCCCTATTTGATAGTATCCCTTGACTCAATTTGTATATGTTTGATTCCACACCATTTTTTGATTTGATGATGTTATCCTTGAATGATAAATACACCTTTGAGGCCTGTCCTTGTATTCAATTTGAATCTCTTTGATTTAGGCAGCTAAACATTATATGTTGATAAATTTGTGCTTGTTGACTTGATCAGTCATCCCTATTGCTATCGTAACCTCTTTGTGAATTATGTTATTTGGGCCTGATGGCTGAACCCTTTGAGCTTGAAATCCTATGATTATCTTTTTGTTATACACCTTTGTTTAACCCATGTCAGAGTGAAGGATATACTTACTAATCTAAGTTAGCTCACCCCAGAATTATTACAATTTTTTACTGTAACACAATATGGAAGGAATGCAATGATGGATACTAGTGGAGCTAGTGATGTGCTTGTGGAAAATGTTGATGATGTATAACTCCAAGACATAATTTGAATATATATCTTGTAAGATTGATTTTAATATTAGATATTGTGACATAGTGACACTAGAAATGATATTAGACTTGAATGGAGATTTATCATGATGAAAATTATAATTGGGGAATCTTATTGATGATTGTTAAAGTTAAATTTGTTATTAGATGGTTGCATTTGTGTAGCTTCCGCCTTTGATACATAAAAGAAAAAAAAAAACTACACTTTTTGGTATAATTCATTTGATTTTGTACGACTTGTCTGAGTGATAGTGTCGGTCACCGGCCCCTAATCCGCATAGGGTGGGTGCTGGGTCTTGACACTTATTGGTTAGAAGAACTCAATGGAAAGCCAATTCCAAGACCTTGAAACATAGAGCATTTGAAGAAGTACTATCAGTAAATATCTGTTAGCTTTAAATTCGACGAAGCATTTAAGCTCTGGTTGTTACAGCTCTGAATAAAATCTTTGTTAGCTTTAAATTCCACGAAGCATTTAAGCTCTGAATGTTACGGCTCCGAATAAAATCTTTATTAGTTTTAAATTCCATGAAGCATTTAAGCTCTGGATGTTATAGCTTTGAATAAAATCTTTAAATTCTACGAAGTATTTTAGCTCTGGATGTTACAAGCTTTGAATAATATCTTTGTTAGCTTTAAATTCCATGAAGCATTTTAGCTTTGCATGTTACAGCTTTGAATAATATCTTTGTTAGCTTTAAATTCCATGAAGCATTTAAGCTCTGGATATTACAGCTCTGAATAAAAACTTTCTCAGCTCTAAATTCCACGAAGCGTTTAAGCTCTGGATGTTACAACTACAAATAAGGTCCTAGGCCAGCTTTAAATTCCATGAAGCATTCAAGTTTGGGATGTTACAGCTCTGAGTAAACTTTGTTAGTTTCCACTGAGGCTATCCGCTTGGGGTAACACAGGCTCAGAATAAAAGCTAAAAGTTGACAAGGCTCTTTTCCAAATGTTGTTAAGTATAAAAAAAAAAAACACGAACATAAAAGGTGGCAAGTGTTCCACAATTTCATAGCAAAGAAAATTAAGAAACCATAAATATATATTAAGAGTAAACGTTTAAAGTCATTACAAGGCTATTACAAAGGAAGCAAGTGAGACTAAGGATCAATAGGGGCAGTTGGTTCTTCAGAAATTTCATCATCTTTAAAATCCCCGCTCTCAATGTTAGAAACCTCTATATGGTCTAGAACCTCTGTATCAATCTCTAGGAAGGCTTTGGCCATTTTTTTGAGATAAAGATTGTAACCATTAGAGGCGAGCTTCCTTCCAAGCTTTAAAATCTTATCTTTTTGTTCATCAACCACTTCAACCTTGGTAGCTTCTATCTCTGAATGATGCCTTATTTCGGCCTCAGAAGCGGTAGTCTCAACAACAGACATTTCTGATATGAGATCCTGATATCTGCTGTTTCAGGTAAGCAACTTCATTGCCCAAAGAGTGTATCTCTAAGTCTCGAGCTGATATTGTGCTGGAAGATTCGGCTAACTACCCTCTGAGTTCGTCACTCAAAAATTGAGAGGTTTCGAGTTCCATCTCAACTTTTTCAGTTCCTCGAATTTATTAGTTGCCTCGGTAGAACTCATAAGTTAGAATTAAAGCTGAGCCTCCAAGTCATGAGACTCGTACCTGATTTCACCCAGAGCAGCCATAATGTGTAGGGCGTACAAAGTGAGGGTTGTTAGAACTAACAAATGCAAAGCGTTTAATTTTTTTTTTTTTGGCCCTTACTCTGCACAAAGAGATAAACCCGCCATGGACGGCTTGGGAAAGCTCACTTAAGCCAACTCCCCCAAGATCTTGTCCCAACTTGAATCTCATGCCATCCTCAAAGCATCCTTGATAGAAGGTAGTGGGAGATCATTCTCCCCCCAAAGCTTGAGCAGAAGCTCCTCCTCTTTGCCCTAGAGTTACCATCTATTTTCCCCTCATCCTCGACAAAGGAGTAGAGGTCCCAGCCACATCGGAACCTTCAACAGGTGGAGAGTTTGGTAGATAAGGTCGAGATGGTGGAACTTTGTGGCAGTGAATGTTGCCCTCTATCATGGTCTTCTTCAAATAAGAACTTTCTTCAATGGCCATTCTCTTGGCCGAAACTATAGTTGTGGGTTCCCCAACTACTGCTCGCTTTAACCAAATTTAGAGATTGAATTAGGCCCGTGTTAACCAAATTTTTGGTGCTCAGAATGGAATGATGGTGTTGTGATGTAGACTTCAGAATCCTTCCAAGCCTCTACTGTCTTTCGTCAGTCAGCTTGATATGACCTTTTGTATTCCGAGATGAAAATAGGAAAGTATAAGATTAAGAGAAAGAGGGTGTAACAAAAAAAAATGAAGGACATATATCTCACCAGCCCTGCCCCATGATCCGAGGTATTACCCCAGAGTCTAGTTCAGTATGTTTAGCATCCTCTAGAGCTCTCTTTACACAGAAGTACCACTTCTTTTATGTTTTGTTAAAAGTGGGTACTGAGGTAAGAGGTTTGAACCGAGATGGGAATGAAAGGTAATATATTCCTTTAGAGCTCTTTTTGAGATCCATATTGCACCTCAAAAGGTCAAGGTTTAGTTCTACTTTATTATTTAAAGACAGTTACTAAGAAGGCCATTAGTTGCCTCCATCCGTTAACATTCAGGTCGGTAGGGCAAATGCCGTAGAAATGGAAAAATTGTACAAGAAATGGGTGGAAAGGAAATCGAAAGCCCAAATTCAAACCACTCTTTATATACATATATCTCCCTAGGTCCTGAGGTGTTTGGGCGTTCAAAAGACTTAGGAACCCTACAGACCATGGTCTCAGGGATGTTATAAGTAACTTTCAAAACATCTAAACTCTCTGAAGTAAAATGGTTGATCTTAGCATTTCTTAGCATATCACCAAACTCGACGTCACCAACTTCATCGAAATTGGATTCATCGGATCCTCCATTCCTCGTAGGTTCAATTGAGTTAGATACACTAACTCAAGGGTTTTCATCTCCTTGAGTAGACATGATAAATGAGAGAGAAAAAGAAAGAAAGGATTAGGTAAGAACTCTGACCTAATCAGGGTGTATCGAGCTAGTAAAGGCAACCGTCATAAAAAAAAGAGAAACTTGATCGAAAAGCTTAAGCAAGAAATCTTGATAAACTAGAAGTTTTTTATGAATTAAAAAGATGCTTATATAGAGGGCACGATCATTCATAAAATGTAATAATTGCGTGGGGATTCTAAAATGACATTTGGCAATAAATGATTGAACATTTTATGAAGTGATGGGACGGTTAAGGTCTCAAAAAATGAACCGACGGATCAAACGCGACGGAGCATTGAGCTCGGATCTCGGAACTTTGACCCATATCATAACATCTGGGGCTTGAGGAGGGAGTATTTGATATACCCGAAATTAGCTCACAATATAAGAGTGACGCGTGGCATGCCATACCTGAAGAGATAACCTCCAGACCTCATGACCCAGTACTAAGAAATAAAGTATTTAGAAATATGCGGTAGTTGACCAAGTCAAAAGACTCAAATCGAATCCCTACTTTCTTGGGAAGATCTTAGTAACAAGATATTCATCATCTAAAAAGGGGTAGGACCTCAACCAGAAGAGATACGCTTTCTCAAAATTTTACAATCACTCTCAATAGTTCCTTGTACAAGCTACTAACTTGACTGTCGGAGGATTCTTTGTCGGACCTCCACCGGTGATTTTCTAGTCTCTTCTTTGCAAATACTTCAAAGAAAATTTTTTTGGGCAGCAACTATTGAAGACAGAAAGTGACATCATCATGTATTAGCAGTGGCCGTCGACTAAATTTGACACTAGAGAAAGATACTTTCTCAAGCCCACTTCCTTAAGCAAGAACTTTGATTTCTCTTGGTAGACTTCATCTTTATAGTGGACCGTTACATTGGCTTTTATTTCTTTTATGACCAGAGAAACGATTTCCTTAAAAGACTTAAATATACTAGACTATATGTATATGTATATACACGTATGTAGATTTTGTAATTACAATTTTTTTGTTTGAGTAATTATGATTTTGGTTGCATGATAGTTTGGAGGAGATAAGGGTATATTAGCCATTTAATCTTAAAATTTTGACTTTTGACGTTAACAAGGGGAAAATAGACATTTAAAAAATTTATAAGGTAACAACAGCAAAATTCATCTATGTTAGTAACATGTCGCGGCAAGGGGGATTCTGTTACTGACAAGCAAATCAGAAGGGGTGCTGTGTAATTTTAGAAACTACAGGGGTGACATCTGTAATTGTCAAAAATCTCAAGGGAGGTCAGTGTAATTTACCCCAATAATTATCTACTTATATCACTGCCAGCAAAGCTAGGCATCAAAGGTTAAGTAATTCTTGGATGGTCATTTCATCAATTAAGTTTAGGAAAAAATGTCACCTTAAAGTGAGATAACTCATTCACATGACAAATAATTAACTTGGTATAAATTAAGTTCATACAATAATTTATCCTCAAATGTTATGTGTTTCTAAAGAAGAAAGTATTCAATGTTTCAAGGACATTATATAGTCATGCCACTTATGTGAAAATGTCCCATTAAAATAGGTGGAACATAACCCACATATTAGCTCATCATTAAATAGGGGCATGACCACATTGGTACCCTGGGGCACTGAAAATATTCTTACTTTGAGGTTGTTTGGTGGGTTAAACCTTTTGTAATCTCGCTCTCCTCCTCGTACGTGTTTTATCCCTAAGAAAAAAAAAAACAAAGCTAGATCATTGGAAAATAAGAATACTCCTCAGTGCCCATACGCCAGAGAACTATAAAGGTCATTAAGCATCTCCAAATGTTTACATTAACCTTTGTAGGGCAGAGCTTATGAAAAGTGAAAAAGTCATTCAATAAGGGTTGAAAAGAAAATTTAAAGCCTATCTCGAACCGCTCGAGATAGAGAGATATCTCTTGGGCTTCTACTTTCTAGGGCATGTCCTCTAGCTTAGGAATCTTACACTATACATTTTCAAGAAAATCATATTTATCCTTAATCTGTTCGAACATAATGGGGGTTATAGAAGTGTACTTTTCGGCACTAGTTCTACTCACTTCGGTAGTCACCTTAACAAACCTATCAAAAAAACTGCCCCACAAATAATTTCTATCCTATTTTCATGCTCTTCGAGTCTCCTAGACTCACTATGGCCTTCTGAAGATGCCATAATTAAAGTAAAGAAAAGACAAAGGAAGAAGGATGAGGGAACAAAAAATAAAAAAATAAAGAGGCAACCGAAATATAACTTAATAGAGGAAGACTAGGTTGGCTAGAGATTTGGAATTAGTTCACCGAAAATCACCAAACTTAAGAAATAATCTTCTTGCACTTTAAAGTGATAATGAAATTTGCAAAGAGGGACAACTTGCTCAATTTATAAGCCTTTTCACGCATCTGAGGGAGACCAATGGGCCCCATTACTCGAGTAATCATGTCCCCTCTTCGAGTTCTATGAAATGACTACAATGATGGGATATTAAAAGCCATATAACGCTCGTTGCCTCAAAAGTTAAAAACTCGCGCATTTAATGCGCCCCAGATATTTACGTTGTAACCCTAACCTTAGCTCGGGATAAATCCCACAGACCCGAGGCTTAGGGGGGAGTAGTTGATATACCATTATTGATCATTAGCATATCAAACTAATAGGTGTTTGCGTCCAATGACTACACCTCTAAGTAGTTTGAGTTTAACGTCTACCGATCTTATCAGAAGGACTACCGAGCTCAATACACAGAGTTAGCATACATACTTACTTTAAAAGGCAGAGTTCAATTAGAAAACTTCCAATCTTTGATACATTCCATATCTGATCTTTCTGTTTCAAGTCCTAATCAGGATTAGCAAGCACTCAACCTATAAATAAAAACCTAAGGTATACCCTAAAACATCATGATACATTATAACCTCTCAGTCTTGTATTCTTTTGATTCATCTTCTGACTTAAACATCAGAGCAATCACCATCGGGGCCATTTTGGTGACCTTTTAATCATTGTCTTGCAGGTTAGCTTTGGAGGAGTTCGTGGAAAAATCAAAACTGGTAATAAAAATTATTATTATTATACTCAAAATATAATCCTTCTTATGTACTCTATTTAATTATACCACTTCAACGTTCATTAATACAACCTTAATAAATTTTATAATCTCAGTAGATACATTAAAAATAAATAATCTCCCAAAATATATGTAATTAAAGGTAAAGAAAATGTGGGACATTACAACGTAACTAAGGCGCACTAAGCCAATGTATTCTTACTGATCACAATGAGTAAATTGAGCTCATCTGGTCTACTCTCAACCAAGAAAGCATTTCAATTAATTCAGTTTTTTCACAAACATAAATATAATTAGATATTCTAAACCACTTAATAGTAAAACAAATGTACAAAAAATGCTAAATTATGGAATTGAAAGTAGAGTTCGGTGACCAAATCTTCCAACTTATATTTAAGCTGTCAAATTCAAGGTGACAATTTGGATTAAAATTGAGAATTATTATGAGAATTGGATTGCTAATCTCCACTAGGATCTCTTCCGGCACAATTTTTTCACTCCTTTGATGTGTTCTCAGGCGTGAAGGCTGTTTTGTGATGTTTAGTTAAGTCCTTTGTTTTGTTGGGAGTATTCCCTCTTGTTTATGTTTGTTGCCTTTCTTATGTTGGGGTTAATCCTTGTGTATTTTGTAATGGTGTTCTCTGTACTGCAGAGGTATGCCCCTTATCTCTGTATTTTTTGTTCAAGTTATAAATATATTTACTCACCAAAAAAATATTTATCAAATATCCAATAATAACTTCTAACACCATGATCATTTTTAAATTATGGAGTCTTAGAATTAGGTTCTTCACAAAGTGTTTAATTAAGCTAAGGTCCAACCCGAAACATTGTAACTCAATAAGTTCCTCACTATTTTTTTGACAACATTCCCCCTGATATAAAAACTCATGGTAGATACAACCCCTTTCTCACGTAAGCAACAAACTTCTACATGATTCATAGTAATCGTAACACGTGTCCCAATTTTTTTTTTTCAAATTTCAAAATTAAATAACTTACAAAATATAAATCTATTTTTAATAAAATTTATATATTTGGGTTCTAAAAATCGAGATCTATCAAATAAGATCTTTCCTGCATATGAAACTTTAGCAAAAAACAATTGCATAGGGAAATCTCATTGTTGCTTTAAAAATTGTAGAATATAGAAATTTCTTTATTTATGAAAAATGTGAAATTTTACTATCCAAATTTTTTCCTGCTATGAGTGAAGACAATGAAAATTTGTTGTTATTAGCGAAATGGTGACACTTCAAAATTAGAGAGAGAAGAAATCCACAATACTTTGATCTAGAAATTTCAATTTCTGTGGTTTCTTTGTGGACCAAGAAATTTCTTTGTCCAATTAATAGTAGGGAGGTAGTGATACTCTAGCATTGATAAAACAAAGAAAATTAAATAGAGACAAATAATACTAAACTAAAAAATTCCTAAGAAGCAACAATAAAGAAATTTCTTTATATGAAGTGATCTAGGACAAAAGTAAACAGAAAAATATACACAAAAATCTACTAGAAAACCATTGAAGTTGGATAAGTTAGAAAGAGATTAGATAGTAGGGTGTTGCATGTGTTCATAGAAATTTATTTCACGCAATCTAAATTTTTCTTCTTAACAAGGAGCAACAAAGAAATTTCTTGTCCGACAAATAGAGAAATTTATTTTTTTATTCAAAAATTTTCTTAATCTTTTAAAAAAAAATTCCCAACATGCCCTTTTAATTTTTGTTCTTGACCACCCTGAATTTAAAATGTTTCATACTCTATCCAAATTTTAATTTTAATTTGACTTCTCAATGAGACTTTTATCCATTTTTTAGGATCTTTTTATATAATTTGAATTTTTTTGAGTTCTTTCATATTAATGAATTCAATTATTTATCAAAAAATTTATCAATTAAAAATAATTTTTTTTTACTTATTTAATATTAAAATTTATCAGCAAATATCAAGAACAAATTTTGCCCCCCCTCAGACAAATTCCTGACTCTGTCCTGATGTCAGTGCACTAGGTGCATGTTAAGGAGTATAAGGACCGAGTTGGTCAATTTTTGCATATCCATTTCCAATTCCTGGCCATGGCTTCTTAGTTTGCCAATAAATCTAATTCTGAACTATTAGATATCCTTATACTACTTTTTCTACAGGCTGGAATTCAAATATGAAGCCTAAGCATGAATAAGTAAGACATAATTTGATATTATATATTTTAGAAAGAGAACAAATAGAGTGGATGAATAACTGCCTCCACGGCAACATAACAAGCAGCTAAGACCACATTTTTTTTTGGGTCTTTTTTTTTAAGCATTGATTGCTAACCAAATGATGATTTCTTTTATTGTTTCCAACAGTCCATGTAACGCGAGAGAATAATACAGAGCTCCAACACTATGCTGATTTTCTTGCTCTTTGACAAAAAAACATGAAGGCATAATGGAAGATCCATTTATCACAACCACCATAGATTCATCATGAAAATACGAATGATGAAGATGTTGGAATCTAAGGATAAAGAGCAGCAAAATAAGTGGATAGACTTGTGTGATGGGTAATTTTGCACAATTGGAGCAACTCACAATGGAAAAACGTGGAAAAACATTTAGAGGGAAAAATTGTCTTTAAAAGTATATTTATGCCACGTGGGCTATTATGGACTTAGGCTTAATTAAAAAAACTCAAGAACTTTTGAGGTTAAACTATTTTGCCTTAATTTTTGGGGGATTCAGTAATAGGTCTCTCATAAAATGCTTAACTAGCACAAGGTTGAACCTAAAATATTTTAACCCTAAATGTCTCCAAGTATTTTGTTGATAAAAATGCCCCTATAGTGTAAAAATTCAAAATGGTCACAACTCTTACCACGCCTAACGTGCTACTCAAACCGCACCATTACCTATTTTTTCTATGAATTTCAAAATTAAATAAGTTGCTATAAATAAAACTTTTTCAGAAAAAGGACTCTCCTGTTGGAGTCCCAGTTCTATTAAGACTCCTCCTGGCAAAGTCTTGTTCCCGCTAGGACCTTTTTGACAAAGTCCCAGTTTCATTAGGACTCTTCTTGACAGAGTCCTATTCTCGTTTGAGCTTTCTTGTCAGAATCCCACTTCTATTAGGACTCCTTCTAATAGAGTCTTATTCCCGTTAGGCCTCTCCTGTTAAAGTCCTAATCCAAGTAAGACTCTTCCTAATAAAGTATCACTCCCGTTAGAACTCTCCTGTCAGATTCCTAGTCCAAGTAGGACTTTTTCTGATATAGTCCCACTCCCGTTAGGACTCCTCTGTCAGAGTCCTAGAGTCCCAGTCCAATAGAGTCCTACTTCTGTTAGAACACTTCTGTCCATCGGAGGGCAATTCAGTAATTTCGACACCTTTTTGCCCATTAAGGGCATTTTGATAATTTTGGCATAATCCTACCCTCAGTAGGACTTCCTAATTACTTGAAAGGCATTTTTGTAATTTTTATATCATTTTACCCACGTGGGGGTCATTTAGTAATTTTATCCCTTTGGTGATGAATTGGAGGTAATTTGGTCATTTCACATGTCTTGTGGCAATCTAGAGATTCTTTATCGAATTAGGGGCAATTTGGTAATCTTGAGTGATAGTAGTCTATTTAGGCTTAATTAGGACTTTCTACTTTTAGAGTTTTCCATAAATCTGGTTGCTTGATATTTTCTCAAATGGAGATACATTAAACCTAGATATTTTCATTTTAGAGTTTATTTTTCATTTAAATTCTATTTCTCTTTTATCTTATTAGCTCTTGCATGTAGACACCAATTCTATTAGTTCATGCATTGTCATAATTATTTATTAATTCATTTAGTTAGGATAATCATTCTTATTTTATTTTTTATTTATTTAATTAGATAATTATCAGTCAAGACATGATTCTAGCTCTCTATTTTAGTGTTTTATCTTAGACCCTTGGGATCGAATATCTATATTTTCCTATAAATAGAGCCCCTAGGCCATCAGTTTTAGAGACACAAAAATATACGGATAGAAGGACAATTTTCATAGCTTTATGCTGTTAGGATAATTTTAGGGTTCCCTTACAAGAATTCACCATATCCTAAGGCCGAAGACTTGCCGAAGTGACAGCCTATCTCCGCAAAGCTAGTCAAAGTGATGACTTCCGAACCGAAGAACAAGTTGGAGATCTACCCGACTACCATGATTGAACAAGGTATACTCTCAAACCCTTAAGAGTTTCCTTTTCTTTAGATCCAATTGATCTCATCTCTTTTATAACTCTCAATAAAAGAGGGTAAACTGGAAAACTACGTGACTCTGATTCCATTCTTCTGATTTTATTTACTGTCTTTTCTGTTCTATCTTATTTCTTTACATTAGATCATTTATTATTTTTCTTTTCCAGACTCACATCTCTATTTTTAGTTTTCTCATGACAAAATAGCCTTGCAAGTGAATATTAGAGGCTGATCCACTCGGATCGGGTGAGGTGGGTGCCTAACATCTTCCCACTCTGTACCTTAGCCCCCACCTGTAAATTTCAATTATTTCATCCTTTCTCAGTTTTCTTTTAATTATTTTATGCTGTAATGGGTTTGCTTGTTTCTTGCCCAAAAACAAGCTTGTGATTCCTCAATTTCTCTATCTCGCATAAGAAGCGGTCCTTCACACCTTTAGGGAAGGAGACAGTCGAGATCCCTCTAAATCTGAAAAAAAGATGACATACTTCCTTTTTTTTTTTTTTTCCCGGTGCTGGCGCCCACAGTGGCAACTCTATAGAGGACTAAAGAGGGCTAGACTCAGTGAAGTATTCACTTTAAGGCTATTTTATTTACTTGCTTTACATTCATTTATATTTATGCTTTATGATGGATGAATGGATGTATGCTTGAATATATGGATGGATGAATAAAAGAATGACTAAAATATGAGTACCTTGCACACACATCACTTTCATACATTGTATTTGCACTACAGACTCTTTAAACCTCAGACAATTAGTAGCCCTTGCCCCATATGCTCACTCAACTTGACAGGTGTTGCCGATAAAAGCCCTCCACTCCTTGATCAAATACCGCTTGACCGGGGACACTACATTCTAGTGGCTTTGGAATGGTATGCAAAAAGGTGATGTGGTACCGTTTGACTATAATCATTACAATCTAATGGCTATTGAAGGTATATGGCACGTTTTGTCAGAAAGGGAACCTTGAACCTTTACCCAATCGAAGCGTCATACATATAATCTATCCTAGATTCATGATTCAGGACTTTAAACCCAGTTTTGGTAAGACACATATAGACTTTTTCGCACAATTTTGCAAAGTCAAAAAAATCCAAAAAGTAAAAAAAAATACCCCTTTGTTGGCTGATCGATACAGAGGTTCCAAGCTTCTATGTGCCGATCGGCACATAGAGAGCTGCCCTTCCTCTCTGTAAAATTTTCTTATTTTTTGAAACTTTTACAAAAAACTCTAATTTTTTCTTGAAAAACCAATTTTGCAAGCTACAATGGGGTAATAAATGGGACTTTCTTAGGTTTTCTTGACACCAAACAAGTTAATAACACAGGGTGTTTTTTGAAAATAGGTACCCGTAACTAGCTTTCAAAATGGACTAGCCAGGGCCGATTGATTCGAACATCTAACCTTTCCAACAGATCAGAAAAGCACAACTCAAATTGCAATGGACCCTGACTAGAATACTTCAGATTCTGGCTGACATTCAAGAAAGACATGGCCGATTACCGTGAAGAGAACCAAAGGACTCTCCATCATAGTTCAAGATCTGGTGTAGAAAAGTTACCACCTACCACCTTTTATTCTGGTAAGGTAATGATAATCCTCGCCAAGTGTCACTAGTCCAACCTCAAGAAGGACAACAACAATAGTATCAACAAAACCAAGATCCTCCCATCCTATGATTCTTATGATTGGGGATGAACAATACGAGGACAGTAGAGATCCCGAAATCCACAAGAAGAGGGCCTTGCTCACAGGTTGGAAAAATGGAAACTCTCTTTTACAAAGCTCATCGAGGTGATGATATGGTTGATATTCATAAGCTATCTCTCTATCCAGACATTTGGCTCCCTTTGAAATTGAAAATGTCGAACCTCAACATACTTGATGGAATCACGTGTCCAAGAACTCATCTTAAGCTATATGTGAGGGCCTATGCAACCACTAGAGGACAAAACCAATGTCTTGGTCCAGATATTTCACCAAACCCTGACCAGAGCCGCTCTACTGATAGCATCTGAACTTAGAAGATGCACTTTCCAAAGATTGGGAAGGAATTATGAAACATGCATTTGTTAAGTAGTGTACAAGATAACAATGAACTTGATATTTCCCTTCGAGACTTGGAGACCACCAAGCAAGAACCAAAAGAAAGTTTGTCTACATTCATCACTAGGATGGCAGATTAAAACAGCTCAAATGATCAATCGGTCCAATGAGGCCTGAATAGGTTCAAATGGTAAAAAAGAATCTATTTCCAGGTCTACCATGAAACTATCTTTGCCCAATACCTTATGACGTTCAAAGCACTACTAGGGGCCAGGAACACAAGTAGACGATGCGGTTAATGAATGGCACTTTCAAAGGCAAGTGACCCAAAATCTCGTAAGGTCTTTCTAACCTTGAAGCTAAGTGGCTTGATCCACATGATCACTAGTCATTAACACATCAAGGCCATTTTTATTTCCAACATCACATGGTGTGCCACAGAAATGCCCTCAAAGGCAGTTCTCAGATTTACCAGCACCTAATAGGTGAAACTATACAATCACCTTCGATAGAAGAGGCTTCTTCAACCCTTAGGAACCAAGACCTAGCTCCGAACCCTCTACCCTAAGGAGTTTGATTCGAATTAGCATTTCGCCTATCATCAAGGCGATAGACATAACACAAATCAGTGCCGAGCTATGAGGCATGCAATTCAAGACCTAATTAATGGAGGAATAATAGGGGCCACTAACAAAGCCCGATGTCACTACCAACCCGTTACTAGGCCCACAATGCATAACTTAATATCAACATGTTAAGTCTCGAAGACTTAGATCCAAATAGCCTCATCAATGACTCTATAAATGTCTCAAATTATAGTATGATCACATGGGATGAACTCATGGGTAAAAAGGGTCAGTCTGGCTCAACCAATGCAGTATATGTCACACGAGGGGGGAAGACCATTCAAGCCCTACCCTGTCTACAAGCAAATGACCCATTCATAGAGTTTTTAAAGCCCAAAGAATCAATAGGAGTCCCACCTCAAGGTTCCTATCAAAGACGAGCTTCTCAAATAGCTCAAGAAGATGCAAGCCAACATCTTAGTATGGAGGTTACTGACATCATCCTTTCCACATAGGCATGCTATTTTGAGGCATTTCAATGAAGCACAAGGTTCCTACCACTATTACCCCTTGAACAACTCACGCAAATCATTAGGAGGGGTCCAATTTAATAATATTGTCACTTTCACTGATCATGACTTACCGAAAGAAGGGGCTGACCACACTAAGGCTCTACAGTATTACTATAGATCCTTTCGAAAAAAATGATACCTATGGTGCTCATTGACAATGGCTCTGCTCTCAATGTTTGTCCCCTAAAGACTGTAAAATATCTTGGCTTAGAAGTAGCCGATCTCACTCCATCAGCCTAAGCAGTGAGTGCATATGACAATACTCGGAGATAAGTCGTAGGGATCATGACACTTACCATGAACCTCAGCCTAGTTGAAAGCATCGCATATTTCCAAGTACTAGACATCCCAACATCCTTTAATTTGTTGTTTGGAAGGCCCTGGTTACATAAAATGAAAGCCACAGCATCCTCTCTAAATCAGAAGCTCAAATTTACCAGTCAAATAGGGGTAGTCATTATACATGGGGACATTTATCTTGCCAGCGATGCTCTCCCCATACTAGGGATCCAACACAATGCCAATGATTTACCTTTGTTAGGCTTCGATCGTATAGGGAATTGTTGAGATAAAATAAGTACTTGATAGAGGCTTATACAAACAAGCCGTAATAAACATGATGGTCGATATGGGATATGTGATCTGTCGTGGAAATCAATAAAATTACCAAACTAAACTACTAGTATAGTAGAGAAGTAAGGGTCAAACCCACAGAGACTGTTAATTGTTTAAAAACCCAAAGTTGAGATTAACTTTAATTCAAATTTACAAAGAGTGATTGTTTGTTGATTTTCTTTCCTAAAATTAAATGAGAACTACACTTAAAGCAAATATTTAACTGAATTAATGAGGAATCAAATTAAAAGAGAATTCCTAGGGTGTTGAATCCACCACTAATCTTGTAATTAGCTTCAATTGTATTAATTCTTGGGTCATTCAATTTGGATGTAAAAGACGTATTTTGGCTACAAGCCTCAATACAATCATCAAGAAAATCACGCACCAAAACCCTAAGCACGAATCATCTTTGGTCAATACAAATTGTCTACGCTAATTCTAAGGTCATAGTCACAATTTGTTTTCCCTGAGTTATGACTCGTCCTACGGTTTTGATGTATGTACACATATTACTATTGTATAACCACATAAACAAAATCACAGAAATTGATTATGTGCAATTGAATAATACGATCAATGCTTTAATAAAATCCCAATGTTATACAATCAACATCCAAGACTAATTAACCCAAAAATAAAATACAAAGAAACAATATTACTTGACTAGGGTTTCATCTAAACCCTAGGAATAAGAGGACTTAGCCCATGATCGTGGAAGAGGAGACCATAGCCATGGAATTCTTCATCTTCTTCTTCAGAGTTGTCTCTTTCCTTCTTCTCTTCGTCCCTAGATCTCCAAGACGGCCTCCTCTCTTTTCCAAAACCCTAGTTTACAATCATATCCCCCTTTTTCCAAAAATACCCTTACAAAATAATAATTTAGGAGAATAACATAAAATCCCGTAATTAGACATTAGGGGCCCAAAAAGGGAGTCTAAAGTGTTCCAAAATAGAGCCTATAATGCTAAAATGGGCCCTAGTCCACCTATATATGGATCAAGCCTCTTTTCTAACCCAAAATCACTTGTTTTCCACTTCTTTTCGCACTTTGAAGCCCAATATTTTCCTTTTGCTCCAAATTCACCACTAAATCATCAACTTTATCAAGCTTTCTCTGCAAAAAGATAAAATAAGAATTAACTAGCAAATGCATATAGATTGGAGAAATTAAAATAATAAAAGTGTAAGAATATTTAGGATTAACAAGATAAATATGCACTTTTTAACCAGTTATCACACCCCCGAACTTACACTTTGCTAGTCCTCGAGCAAAGCCAAGGAAACAAGAGATAAAAATACAACTAACTAAATCCTCTTTCGTGGGATACACGATTGCATTTACCATATGCAATAAGGCTTTAAACCCCTAGGTTACCCTAGTGGACGAGTTATAGTCTCGTGAGGGTTTGCAGTGAATCTACCCACAAAATTCGACACCCCCCAACTTGAACACAATATACTCCACAATCAATAAAAATGAATCTTAATGAAATGTATAACTGAGTTACAATCGAATCAAAGTAATAATTATGTCACTAAAAACAATCTGTGAATTTCTCAAGTGCTCATAAATGGATAGAATCAGTGTGCATAAAAGCAACAACCATAACAAGATGTCTAGGCAATGAAACTTCTTTTCAAACAGGCATTACTTTGACTCCAAATCTCACCAAAAGATATCACTCACAAATGAAGCTCACAGAGATGGGGTGCATATGTATCCTCTCATACATGTGGACAGAATAATTGCTGAGTACAAATCAAATAATCCACATGCAAACATGAATGAACGCACAACAAGAATAATATAGAGAGAATTCTAACCACTATGAAAATCAACTCCCAATGTCACATGATCACTATAGTCACTTCCTCAATCATCAACTACTACACCTTCGGGGTCGGCTAGGTCTTTGTTTCTGGTTGTAATGTAGGTCAAGGTCAAGGATAAAGTAGGGGTAAGTGAACAATAATCTCCATGTGATAAGCAAAGAAGCTGAAGTGAATAAACTGGAGTTTTCCAAATTCATCATCTCTTTTGAACATTGCAACACCACTCCCAAAATTCCAATAAAAGCATTCCCAAACTACTCACAACTTTTCTACTTGAGCAAACCAAAAAGAAAAGGAAAAGGCAATGAAATATATATATTTTTTTCTTTTTTTTTTTATTGTTCTTTTTTCTCTTTTGTCTCTTTTTTTTTTCTTTTTTTTGATACTGAATAAAATTACAATAAAAGAAAAATGTAAATTTTCACTTCTCTACTTTCACAACACCAATTCCTCAAAGAAAAATCATCCAACTTCTTCACCCAAAGCGAGGCTACTGGCTATGAAAAGAAAGATATAATAATGAAGGCTCAACTTGGTTCCAATCAGGTAAATAATGTGAAGATGCAAGAAACAAACGAACGGGCTCAAAGTAGAAAGAGGGCCTAGTTTCATTCCCCAAAGGCAAGAAGTGTCATCCGACATCTGAACTGACTGACCTTAGACATGTGATAATGGTAGTTGATAAAATGGAGATATGCAAACTGTATAACCCTCAAAATAAAGTTAAAGCTCAAATCTACATAATATGGGTTATAAGTCTCAATAAATGCCATCATGATACTAGAGTCTCACAATCTAACCATCAAATCATAGAGTCACAAGAGTAGCAACCCAATTTGTCTCCAATTATGAAAGTTAGGGAAAGACAAATCACTAGCAGTGCACCACTATCACAATGATTCTCATGCAAGCTCAGAAACACATGAATACACTCAAAACAATAAAATTTTAATCATGAAGTATATTGAGCTCAAGTAGGCAAAATAACAGCAACTCCCCCCCAACTTATGTGACACCTTGTCCTCAAGGGGACATGACATGAAAGAACATGAAATAGAACGAAATAAGTAAAAGGAAGGAGTACACCTGAGTGGAGAGAACTAAGGGTGCAAAGAGCCCGGTGAACCAGAAGGTTTTGTGGCCCAGTTCTCATTTGGTTGCTCAATGCAGTGACGGTGACGGGTTTGAAGGGGCCATTTGCGTGAAGTAGATTAAACTTCAATTGCCTGGCTTTTGAAAGCTTTTGGGCGACCCATGGATCCCTACAATAACAAGCTAAACAATAAAAAGCATTCGGGTCATAGAATCGACATATTAGGATAACAAAACAGATTGGAAAAAGAGAATCAATATGCCAATAAGTGCCAATGCAAGCTATGAAGTGCGGTTGGAAGGGCTTGCCATGCAAATTAAACTAAACGAAAATAAATAGTAAAATAAAAAGAGAAATAAATAGTAAAATAAACTAACGAAAATAAAATAAATAGAAAAATAGAAAAAAAAATAGTTAAATAAATAGATAGAGAAAATAATAAAAATAAAAAATAAAATAAAATCAAATAAACTCAAATAAATAAATAAAGAAATAAAATAAAAAAAATAAAAAAAAATAAAAAAAATAAAGAAAAAAAATAATAATAATAATAAAATTAAAATCCAAACAATGAAATTGCAGCAATGGATTGTTCTCAACAAATCTACCTAAGCTTAACACCATACTGCAAACCCACGTCAACCAAACAAAATTAACAAAATTAAAATAAAAAAATTAAAAAAAAAAAATTCAAACCTTAAAATGGGAATTACCAGAGGAGGAATACAGAGAGATGGGGGTTGATGGCTGTAATGATGGAGGTGCTGTGATGAGGATGGTGGAGGAGGGTTAGGGGCATTGTGGCAGTACGGTGGTGATGGTGGTGATGGTTCTGTGCGGCGGTGGTTGCTATGGATGATGGTGATTGAGATGACGGGGAGAGAGAGACGAGTCGGCGGTGATGGCTGTGGGTTGCGGCAACGGTGGGGCGGTGGTGAGATGGTTGAGGGAGTGGCGGCTGGCGGTGGGGCTGTGGAGGTTCGGTGGGACTGTGACTGTTGATAGAGGTATTGGGCGGCTGGAGAGGGGCTGTGGAGGCGCGATGGGGTCGGCGATGGAGGTGTGCGGTGGTCCGATGGTGGCGATGGAGGTGATGGGTGAGTCGGCGGTGATGGCAGCGACGGGCGGTGTGGTGAGGAAGATGATGGATGATGATGGAGGGACGGATGGAGGTATTGGGGATGATGGCTGGGGTGATCAGCGGCTATGGTGAAGGATGATGGTGGTTCTGATTGGGGTACTGTGGAGAGAGAGAGAGAGATGCGGCTGGTGGTGCGATGGGTGATGGGTGATGGGCGGTGGTTGTGGTTGCGATGGAGATGGTGGTCTGGTGTGGTGGTGCGATCAACGGTGATGGTGCTGTGGGTTCTGTTGGGGGCGGCGGCTGTGGTGGCGCGGAGGCGGCGGTTGCAGAGGTGGTGTTGATTGGGTGGGGTTGTGGTGATGTTGTGTGATGGTGGTGACGGCTGGAGAGGGGCTGGTGGTGAGAGAGAGTTAGGTTGTTTTTTTTTTTTTTTTTTTTTGATTTTTTGAATTTGTGATTTTTTTGAATTTTTTTTTTTTTGAATTTTAGTTTTTTTTTTTTTTTTGAATTTCAAAATTAATTTGAATTTTTGATTTTTTTTTTTTTTTAAAAATTGAATTAAAAGTGCTCAAGCTTTTTGAGAAAAGCTCAAGCTTTTTGGGACAGCACCTTAAGAGCTTTGAGGGAAGAAAAAGAGCTCGAGCTTTTCTTGGAGTGCTCGAGCTTTTCGGGGCAGAATGTTTAACCAATTTTTGACAAAAAAGTGCTCGAGCTTTTTGACCAGTGCTCGAGCTTTCTAGACCAGAAACATTTGAAACAAAAAACATGAGAAAATGCTCGAGCTTTTTGAAATTGCTCGAGCTTTTTAGTCCAGAAAACAAACATGACTAAAGAGAAACCTTTTTTTTTTTTTTAAAACAATAAGAATAAAATAAATACTAAACACCTACAAAACAATAAAAAGAAAACTCAATTAAAAACAACAAAAATAAACAAAAATAAAATAAAATAAATTAAAATAAACTGAACTAAACTAAAATAAAATAAAATTGGGTTTCCTCCCAAAAGAAGAGCTAAGTTTAATGTTTTCAGCCAGACACAACAAGAGGAGAAAAACATCAATCAATATAAACTGGGTCTTCAAGACCAATCTCCTCAATCAAACTCCCTTCCTTCACACCTTCAATAAACGATTTCAACCTTTGGCCATTAACTTTGAAAGTTTGGCCACTCCGAGGGTTATGAATTTCTACCGCACCATGAGACCAAGATTGAACAACCTCATATGGACCATCCCATCTAGACCGCAACTTCCCAGGAAACAACCGTAACTTTGAGTTAAACAACCACACTTTTTGACCGGGCTCAAAGGACTTACGATTAATGTGAGAATCATGGAATGCCTTAGTCCTAGCCTTGTGAATACGGGAACTCTCATACGCATCATTTCTAAGCTCCTCTAAATGAATATGGTGCATACAAATAGGTGGATTAATCCTTTTTAAATCGGCTAGGGACCAACCTATAGCACCCTTGTGCTCTCTAAGAACATCAAGAAGATGGCACTCTTGCTCACTTGGAATATTAGAAGCAATGATAATAGGGAAAGTGTCATCAGGTCCTAAGAATGAATACTTAGGAGTAGCCGGGAGTTGCTTTAACTCAAGCTTTGGAGGAACCTCTAAAGATGAAGGAGCAAGAGTGCTCGCAAGATTAGGTAGGGGTTCCGGTCTAGACTTCCAAGGAGGATAGTTTATAAAAGGAGAACAGTCAAGCAATGAATTGACTTCTTCAATAGAAGCATCAATATCGAAAGCATCACTATCAAAGTAAGTCAAACATCTCTCCAAAGGATCCTCAATCAAGATTTGAGGGAGAGATTCCTCAACTATCCCATCAATCACATCCACTGAAAAACAATCCTCCTCATGTGGAGGTTGTTGTGAAGCATTGAAGACATTGAGCCTCACAGTCATATTCCCAAAAGAAATATCCATCACTCCAGTTCGACAATTAATACATGCATGAGCCGTAGCTAAGAAGGGTCGACCTAAGATGACGGGAATTTGACGCTTAGGGTCATGAGCGGGCTCCATATCTAGAACTAGGAAATCAACTGGAAAGTAGAATTTGTCTACTTTCACCAAAACATCCTCAATGATCCCACGAGGTATCTTGACGGATCTGTCAGCTAATTGGAAAGACACCGTCGTAGGCTTCAACTCACCTAACCCAAATTGCTTATAGACAGAGTATGGCAATAAATTGACACTTGCTCCCAAGTCAAGGAGCGCCCTATCTATGATGTGATCACCTATAACACAAGAAATCGTGGGGGCTCCAGGATCTTTGAACTTAGGTGTAGTTTGGTACTGGAGAATCGAGCTCACTTGCTCTGTCAGAAAGACCTTCTTTGACACATGAGTTTTAGCTTTTCGCTTTTGAGTGCAAAGGTCTTTCAAGAATTTGGCATAAGAAGGAATTTGCTTGACTGCATCAAGAAGTGGCAAGTTAATCTTAACTTGCTTAAAAATCTCAAGCATTTCCTCCATATTTGCACCCTTTTTCCCAAAAGGAGAAGGGTCGGCCAAACAGGAAGGGTAAGGGGCCTTGGGCACATAGGGTGCCACAGGAATACTCAAAGGATCACTTGGGGATGAAGAATCCCCTTTTTGTAAATTCTCATTCTCAACTACATCCTTTTTAGAAGAACTTGTCGATTCACCCTCAGCCTTATACTCAACTTTGTTATCTACCACTCTCCCACTCCTAAGAGTAGTTATGGCCTTAGCTTGCTCATGATATTGATCATTAGGGTTGGAAGTCTCTACCCCATATTGGCCTTTAGGGTTGTTCACCGGTTGACTTGGTAAACGTCCCTCATCTCTTCTACTCAAAGCTTGTGCTAGTTGTCCCATTTGGGATTCTAGCTTCGAGATGGACTGAGTGTGTGAGTGGAGCAATTGAGTGTTAGACTGATGATTTGACTCTAAAGCTTGCAAAGCACTCAACACCTTGTCCTCAAAAGCTGAATTTCTAGGGGGATGAGGTGGTTGTTGATATTGTTGCGGAGGAGGACGGTAGGATGATGATGGAAAAGAATTAGGCACGTTTGGCCTTGAATTTTGTGAGAATTGAGGATTTGAGGCTTGAGGCCTCCAAGAAAAATTTGGATGATTTCTCCATCCCGGGTTGTAATGGTTAGAATATGGATCATTACCCGGTTGAGAAAAACCTTGAAGAGCATTAACTTGCTCTTGCACAAACTCTGGATATTGCGGGGCTAAGGGACAGTCTGACACATAATGAGTTGGGCATGAACATAAAGCACACACCTCTTGAGTGGTAGGAGCAGAAGTAGAAACTTGTCCCCTAGCCAAAACTTGGTCTAATTTCCTAGACAACGCTGCAACTTGCTCTTGGACATCCACAGCTTGTCCAACTTCATAAATGCCACCTCTTTTAGGGACACTAGAGGAGGTAGGTGGAGCTCTCCGACTTGCTGAGGCATGGTGCTGTGAATTCTCACAAAGGGTCTCAAAAAGATTCCATGCCTCATCGTTATGGAATTTGTAGGCAAAGAACCGAGCCATTGTTTGGCTCTATCTTTCAATGAAAAAGGAAACAACCTTAACTTAAGAGCATTCTCACTCAGATTTTGCACATTGACAGTGGTGCAAAGCTCTAAAAACTCATTCAGATGTTGATATGGGTCCTCATTTGATTTCCCATAAAAAGATGGTAACATCTGAATGGTTTGAGGTCTAATTTCATAATGCCCAGTTACAGTAGGCATTTGAATACATGAAGGGTTGGTATATGTTGTCGGAACAAAATGAGCCTTAAGAGGCTGTGGTTGTTGTTGTCCACCATTATCAGCCATGTCTATAGAAATAGGATTTCCTAAAACTTCAGATTTAATGGACAAACCACGAAAAGCTCTCAAAGTTCTTTCTAGCTCAAGGTCTAATTTCTCTAAGTCTGGGTTGCACGAACGACGACCAAACATAAAACAAATAAACCTATCCAATCAAATATACCAATTGTAGCAAAAATAAAATGCAAAGAGAAGGGAAAGATTTCACCGTGATAGATTGCAAAGCAGGTAGAATTTTTTTTTTTTTTTTTATCAACCCTCGTTTGCTTCAAACAACTCCGCTTCTCTTTAGCTTTTTATAATTGCTGCACACCAAAGACAAAGAAAAAGAATAATAGCAAAAAATAAAAAAATAAAATAAAATAAAATAAAAAAAATAAAGAATTAAAATAAAAATCAACTACTAAATTTTTTAACAATTTAACAGTCCCCGGCAACGGCGCCAAAAATTGATCTGTCGTGGAAATCAATAAAATTACCAAACTAAACTACTAGTATAGTAGAGAAGTAAGGGTCGAACCCACAGAGACTGTTAATTGTTTAAAAACCCAAAGTTGAGATTAACTTTAATTCAAATTTACAAAGAGTGATTGTTTGTTGATTTTCTTTCCTAAAATTAAATGAGAACTATACTTAAAGCAAATATTTAACTGAATTAATGAGGAATCAAATTAAAAGAGAATTCCTAGGGTGCTGAATCCACCACTAATCTTGTAATTAGCTTCAATTGTATTAATTCTTGGGTCATTCAATTTGGATGTAAAAGACGTATTTTGGCTACAAGCCTCAATACAATCATCAAGAAAATCACGCACCAAAACCCTAAGCACGAATCATCTTTGGTCAATACAAATTGTCTACGCTAATTCTAAGGTCATAGTCACAATTTGTTTTCCCTGAGTTATGACTCGTCCTACGGTTTTGATGTATGTACACATATTACTATTGTATAACCACATAAACAAAATCACAGAAATTGATTATGTGCAATTGAATAATACGATCAATGCTTTAATAAAATCCCAATGTTATACAATCAACATCCAAGACTAATTAACCCAAAAATAAAATACAAAGAAACAATATTACTTGACTAGGGTTTCATCTAAACCTTAGGAATAAGAGGACTTAGCCCATGATCGTGGAAGAGGAGACCATAGCCATGGAATTCTTCATCTTCTTCTTCAGAGTTGTCTCTTTCCTTCTTCTCTTCGTCCCTAGATCTCCAAGACGGCCTCCTCTCTTTTCCAAAACCCTAGTTTACAATCATATCCCCCTTTTTCCAAAAATACCCTTACAAAATAATAATTTAGGAGAATAACATAAAATCCCGTAATTAGACATTAGGGGCCCAAAAAGGGAGTCTAAAGTGTTCCAAAATAGAGCCTATAATGCTAAAATGGGCCCTAGTCCACCTATATATGGATCAAGCCTCTTTTCTAACCCAAAATCACTTGTTTTCCACTTCTTTTCGCACTTCGAAGCCCAATATTTTCCTTTTGCTCCAAATTCACCACTAAATCATCAACTTTATCAAGCTTTCTCTGCAAAAAGATAAAATAAGAATTAACTAGCAAATGCATATAGATTGGAGAAATTAAAATAATAAAAGTGTAAGAATATTTAGGATTAACAAGATAAATATGCACTTTTTAACCAGTTATCAATATGTGCGGGGCAAAGGCCTTGGATTGAATTTACAATGTCTACCTATACTGTAATATCCCAACCCGGGATACCGGGTCATATGGCACGCATTACGAGGTAATGAAAAAAAATTATGTAAAGGTTTTTAGTCTTAAGGGAAAAATTAATTAATTAAATTATTAATTAATTTAAAATACGGGAATATATTTTATTATTAAAATTAAATTCAAATAAACACATATACACACACTTATGGTGTATTGTGTGTGTATGTTGCCAAGTATATATAAGTATGTATATGTATACCTACATATGTATACAAGAAAAAATATATTAAATATATAAAAATATAAATATGTATGTGTAAGTGAACAAGTGTGTATGTATATGCATATACACCTACATGTATAAATATAAGTATATATATATATATATATACATAACTATAAATCTATATATAATGTAACTTAAAATATCTTAAAGTGTGTGTGTGTGTGTGTGTGTCTCCATGTGTTGGTGTGTGTGATATATATATATATATATATATATATAATATACATAAATATACAAAAATCAACCCACTTGGTGATAAAGTAAAATGGGGAAGAGCAAACATTTATGAGATTGGAAGGGGATTAAGTGAGAAGTGATAGGTAGGGCTATGGAGTCAGATTGTAGAGAGAGAGAGAGAAAGAAAGAGAGAGGTTGAGAGAGAGAAGTCGGTGGACTTCTCTTAAAAGAAAAACATGCACTGCATGTTTGCATCTCACGAAGAAAAACAGAAAGGGAGAAGCAAACAAGAAGCTAAGGAAGGAAGAATAGAAGTGGGAAGAGGAGGAAACAGTGTAGAAAAAGGTAAACCCATAAAACACTTAAAATTCTCTCTCTAGAAGTTATGATTTAATATGAACTGTTTAAGGTTATTTTTATATGTATGATGTGTTATATGTGTTTAAGACATGATCAAGCATGAAATGGAGTCTTAAAAATCACCAAAAACACCTAACCCACGAAAAACCGCCATTGAAGACCTTGCCCATGGCAGGTCTGAATCGATTTCCTCCAAGCTCAATTTGGCTTATCAGGACCTCAAGAAGACCCTAAGGGTATTCTAAAAACCTATACCCGCGACCACAAAACTAAAGAATCGACCTCCATAAAGTGAGTTACAGGTTTCGGTTGTTGAAACCAACCTGTCAAACTCCTACCAAAATGGATCAAATAGAATGGGAAATGAAACTATAAAGAAAATGAGTCAAGATAGAACAAATCCCATGGGATTTGGCCAAGAAATGGGTATGAACCGACGGTTTACAGGTTGGATTATCACCTGTTAAACCGAAGCAAAGAGTTCACTTTGAACTCCAAAACGAATGCCAAATGGTTTCTGGGTACCTTAGGAATGTTTTGGAATTAAAACAGTGAGGATCCATGGATCCAAACTGCACGAAAATGGAAGGAATGGAATTCTGAAATTAGGGTTACAGTGGGTTCGAAGTGGGGAAGACGACGAGTCAACTCGTCAATCAGTTTAAAAAACGGGTGGGTTAACTCGGACGCGTGGCAGCCGCTGGGCTTGCATTTTAAAATCGTTTCAATATGCTTTACATTTTAAATAAACGATAGGGCTGACGTCATCATGACGTCAGCAACACGCACAAAACCGGATAAACCGGTTGGCTTACGAATGGACTAGACCGGTTCACTTATGGTTAAACTAAACCCTTTGGTTTTCTAATTAATTAAAAACCAAATAAACCAATATTTTCACTATTTACAGATTGACCCCAACTGTTTTAAGAAATTCTACTGTGGCCCTACTGAGGGAAATTTTATTCAATTTCACCCCTGGAAAAATAATTAAATAATAAATTTAATTATTTAATAAATAAAGTAAAATGACTATTTTGTCCCTGGGTCATATATGAAGCAAATGAAGTCCAAATTAAACACATGAATAGTGTATCCTTACTATTTTGGATATTTTGAGACTAATGGTAGGGTCCATTTTACGAGACAGGGCCCAAAAAATAAATACACGTAAAGGGGTAAATGACCAAAATACCCCTTGTCCAAAATTAATAAGTCATTAGTGTATTCTTACTATCTCGGACCTTCTGAGTCCAATGGTGAGGTCCACGACATGAGACGGGGTCCCAAAAAATAAAGACACGTAAAGGGGTAAAAAGACCAAAATACCCCTGGTACCCCTAAAGTCAAAATGAAACCAGAGAAGGTCTAAATTGACTTTCTTCGACACTCCGGACTCAATGGTAGAGTCTATTCGACTAAAAGAAATGTCTAAAGTAAAAAGACATAAAATTTGATGAATAGCATCTGTCAAATGACTATAAATTAGAGTAATGCCAAAGTACTAATACTAAGGCGTATACGAGAAATGAAATACGAAAGGACACGACACGTAAACATGTCAAATAAATAACTTTGATTCAAAGTTAATGGAGTTACCAGAAGAGTATAAATTGAAATGAATTAAATTTCTAACACGTTAAATTGTGTCATAGGTTAAGAATACGAGTTAAGTTAAGTACACATGAATTTATGAAATCGTTTTAGGATCTAATACGATTTAAGCATAAGTTAAGGAATATCGAGATGATATTACAATGAATGTGAAGTTGATGAGATGTTTATGAATTGTTCTTAGGAACTACGAGGAAAGTGGGAAAGCGCATTTTTAGCACTAACCTTAAAGGACCAAGGTGAGTAACCTTGTGTTTGAAGTGGAGATTTAACTCCATGGATTTAAAAAGGTTTTCAATGCAAAGATACGAAATGTTTGAAATCCCAAATTCAGTATTTACATGATTCAGTTTTTAATTGTTCTGTTTTATAACTCTATTGTGACATGCTCAGTGATTGGTTTTCCTCAACAGTTTTCCTTCAAATATATTTCTGCATGTCTAGTTAAAATGCAATTATTGTTAAATATCCTGAATTTGCTTATTTCAAGTACATGAAGATTTTACGAAGTTATGAAAAGTATCTAAGAGAAAAAGTCACATGATGAATGTTTTTATAAGATAATGGTGCATAAGCACACAGGCAGTATTTTGGGTTTCTTCGGAACTCATTGACCTGTCCAAAGTCACATAGTCAGCATTTTGGGTTCTCATTGAAACTCATTGACCTGTTATGTGAAATGCCCGGTAGCAGGATCTAATCCCCCAAACAAATGAGATATCTCCATTTATACGTAATATGGGCGTCTGGTTCGAAACAAATTCCACTAAGAGAAGTGATAAGATGTTATGTTTTAAGAATGGAAACAGGTTTTACCCTCCTTTCCACTATGTATATGTTTGAGTTTTATATACTTTATTTAAGAAATACATGTTATGATATATGTTTTAAAGTTCACACGTATAAGTATAGCTTGAATACTTTAAATGCTTCAAAGCTATTTGTTTATGAAAGGCATATGTTTCGAGTCATATACTCTATTTGACTAAGTACGAATTTAGCTTGAATACTTTAAATGTTTCAAAGCTATCATTTTAAGAAATGCATATATTCTATGTTTAAGTATACGAACAGTTAGCAGTGAATGTTTTACAAACCATTATGTACTAAAAACCACTGCTAATTGAAAACCCCATGAAAAATACTGGAATTGCTCACAAGCTTAGATTAGCTTACCCAGACTTTGTTCGGATCCCCCTTTCAGGTGACTGAAAGCAGTCGAGTTTTGAAGATGGTGAATCTGTCGGCTTATGGAGTTATGATTAGATGTTTCCTTTTTGGAGTTATGTAAAATTATTAGCACTTATGTTTAAGATATAGTACGGAAATATATATAAACCCCGCGGGGTAACTAATGTTGATGGTTTTATGATATAAGTCTTTAAAATTTTAGTTATACTCTGAATGTGTAACCATGTATGCTACGTATAGAGCGGCAGTATCGGACGGATGTGCATAATTTAAAATGAGAAAAGAAAAGAAAAAGTTTTTCACGCTTCCGCAAAACGCATGTCGCACATCTATTCGATACCGCTGCTTATGTGAGCCTTCGCCCAAGGGTCCTCGGGCCTGAGGGTGGCGGTCGCGATCCGGTGATCTACAGAGGGTGGGCTTCGGGTCGTGACATATACCACCTCGCCAACCGAAAAGAGAATACATATTCGGGCTCAGATATGCACTTACTGAGGAAGATTTCTATGACAAGTCTTTGGCCGCATAAGCCAAGAAAATCGCTAGAGAATAGGGGCTGCCCCCTAAGCTCATAGAAATAAAACCTTACTTCCCCACCTTGAATGGGAGTTTTGTTAAGCAAAGAGAAGATTATCCGTATTATGGGTTCTTTGAGCCATGCTAAGGCCAAGACTAGAGTTCCCAGTTGGGAAATATTCGGTGACTGCACCTGTGGTTTTGATGAGGAGGTGGTTGTATCGGTTGGACAACATGATCCTCAACAAGAGGAATAACAAATTGCTTTGCCAAAATGGAACTCACTGATGATATGGTCGATATGATCTCCACAACCAACATGAGAGAAGGTCTAGTTAAAGATCATACACCTATCCAAGCTCTAATCAACAATTAGCTCCTAGTCAAAGGGGTAACAGCCTCAGATGAATAAGTTGTGCAGGAATTTGGTTACTCAGACTTGACTGATATAGATTCCGACGATGCTTTTGACTCCAAGTCCGAGGACTCTCTGTCTTTAGATTTCATTAATCTTGATGAACTCACTGATTTTATTTTATTTTTCTTTCAATGAAATAAATTCTTTTTCTAAGTATCCTTTAAATGTAAATAAGAAACGTGATGATGAATTTGAAGAATACAATAATCTTGACATAGAGGATAGAAAGTTTTAATAGAATTGGCCAAAACAATCACCAAATCTCAACATAGGGCTCAACCTTTCATAGAACAAACGGTGACCATTAACTTAGGATTAGAAGATCAGATTAGAGAGGTCAAGATCGGTGCAACCTTTAGCCAAGGTGAACAAGAAATCCTGTTTGAACTGTTAAAAAAAATTCCAAGATGTCTTTGCATGGTTTTACAAAGACATGCCCGGTTTGGACATAGACATAGTCCAACACAAAATTCCGATTTACCTTGATGCCAAACCAATCAAACAGAAATTGAGGAAACTAAGGCAAAAGTGGTGCCTTAAAATCAAAGAGGAATTTGAAAAATAGGTAGTTGTAGGGTTTTTGGCCGTGTTCGGGTACCCGCAATGGTTAGCCAATATTGACCCTATTCCCAAGAAGGATGGGCGAGTTCGTATGTGCATTGACTATAGGGATATCAACAAAGCCTGTCTAAAAGATGACTTTCCCTCACCAAATATAAACCTTTTGGTAGACAACACAACTCAACATGCCATGATGTCTTTTGTAGATGGCTTCGTAGGGTATAATCAAATCCAGATGCACCCTGATCACATGGAAAAAACAGCCTTTATAACACAATAGGGCACATATTGCGACATAGTCATGCCTTTCGGCCTGAAAAATGTAGGGACTACATATCAGAGGGTAGCCATTACTATCTTACATGACATCATCCATAAAGAGGTCGAAGTCTATGTCGATGACATGATCATAAAATCTAAAGACAAGGAAATGCATTATGACTGCCTAAGAAAGTTCTTCGAGAGAATTAGGAAACACAAAATGAGACTAAACCCCCAAAAGTGTGTATTCGGGGTTATATTAGGAAAACTCCTAGGCTTCATGATAAGTCAAAGAGGGATAGAAGTGGATTCTGCAAAAATCAAAGCCATGGAAATGCCTCCGCCCAAAATAGAAAAGCAAGTTAGGGGCTTCTTAGGGAGACTTCAATACATTAACAGATTTATATCACAACTAATTACTATCTATGAGCCCATTTTTAAACTTTTGAAGAAAGATTCTCCTGAAAAGTGGAACCCCTCATGCCAAGAGGCTTTCAAAGAATACCTGACCAATTCGTTAGTCTTGGTTCCTCCATAACTCAGGTTGCCTTTATTACTGTACCTCACAGTAACTGACATAGCCGCTGGAGCTATGTTAGCCCAAAACCAAACACAGGAAAGAAAGGAGAAAATTGTTTACTATGTGAGTCGAAAGTTGATCTCCTGTGAGCAAAACTATAATGCACTTGAAAATACGTGCATTACTCTTGTTTGGGTTACCCATAAGCTTCGCCATTACATGATGGGTTATACAATATACTTGGTTTCCCGCATGGACCCTATGAAGTATCTTTTTGAAAAATTGGCCCTATCAAGCCATATTACTCGGTGGCTACTATTGCTTTCTAAATTTGACATAGTGCACATAACTCAGAAATCCATCAAAGGGAAGATTGTGGTCGACTGCCTAGCAGATTGCCCAGTTGAGGGTGAGATTGTTAAGGAAGTTGTGTTCTCAGATGAAGAAATCATGCAAATTCATGACGATAGGTGGTGTCTTTTTTTTTTACAGCGTCGCCAATAGAAAGGGATATGGCATTGACATGCTTTTAGTAGCCTCAGATGGGTCGCATAGCTCTCTAGCCATAAAGTTGGAGTATCCCTCTACCAATAATACCACAGAGTATGAAGTCTGTATAGTGGGCTTACAAGCAGCTCTAAAACTGAAAGTCAAATCCTTACATGTATACAGGGATTCGACCCTTGTTATCGGCTAAGTCCAAAAGAGAGAGAAAATCAAAAAGAAGAAGCTCCTACCTTACCACCAATACCTAGAGATAGTGATAACCAAATTCAAAGATGTACAGTTCTACTATATACCTAAAGCTAAAAATAATTTCACGAATGCCTAACCACCTTTGCCTCAATAGTGGACATTATAGAAGAAGCCACAGTTAAACTACTCTTGGTTTAAACTTAGAAAACTCTAATATACTGTTGCAACATCAATGAAGTTGTAGAGGACTCAACATCCCCACCTTGGTACAATGAGGTTTGGTCATTCATCAGACACTTAGAATACCTTGAAGGATATACCAAGGAAGACAAAGCAACCTTAAGACGATAGGCCGCCCAATTCATCATTTGTGGGGGAAAACTTTACAAAAGATCTTTTAATGGAATACACCTATTATGCTTACATAAACATGAAGCAGAACATGTCATGACAGAAATCCATGAAAAAGTTTGTGGACCTCACTTGAATGGACACATGTTAGCCAAGAAGATAGTCCGATATTAGAACACCATGGATAAAGACTGTATTACTTTCGTCACGAAGTGCCACAAATTTTAGATACATGTCAATCTTCAACATCTCCCTCTTAGAGAGTTGTATAACTTGACATCCCCTTGGCCTTTTGCAACTAGACGACTAGATATCATCGGCAAAATCACACCAAAAGCCTCCAACAGCCACGAATTCATTTTGGTAGCCATTGATTACTTCACCAAATGGGTGGAAGCTGCTTTCTATGTTGTCATCAATGCAACAAAGGTATCTTAGTTTATTAGAACCAACATTATCTACCGATATGGAATACCCCACAAACTAATTTCAAATAATGGCTTGCATTTCAAAGGGGAGGTCATTGATTTGGTCGAAGAGTTTAGAATCACCCATCATCATTCCTCACCTTATCGACCTCAAACAAATGGGACGGTGGAGGTTGAAAACAAAACTTTGAAGAACATTTTGAGAAGAACAATAAAAACTAGAAGAACTGGTATGAAAAACTTCCCTTTGCTTTATGGGGATATCATAAATCTATCAGAATGCCTACCGAAAAAACCCCATACTCCCTAACACATGGGATGAAGGCAATGTTACCTGTTAAGCTAGAAATACCCTCACTCAAGGTACTTTTTGAGAACCAAGTAGCTGAAGCTGATTGGTTACAAAGCAGATACGAAGAGTTAGCATTCCTAGATGAAAGTCGGCTTAAAGCTTTATTAGACACAAGGGTATCACAAAAGGGTAGCCTAAGTTTTTAACAAGAAAGTGAAAAAGAGAGGTCTGAAAGTTGGAGATTTGGTTTTAAAGGAAATTCGAGCACCGATACTTGACCCGAGAGGTACATTTAGTCCTAACTGGAGTGGCCTATTCATCGTCAAATCTATAGCCACTAGAGGAGTAGTGTGGCTCACTGATATGGATGGAGACCAGTTTTCATCACCTACCAACCTCAACCAGCTCAAGAAGTATTATGTTTAGCAGCTAGCTGCCCATTATACTGAACTACGACGACCTGACACCCTATTACATATTGTTGCTACACATGCAGTACGAGGTTTTGTAGGTAGGTCGCGAAGTTACTATGAGTGCAGTATAAAAAATTGCAATAAAAGTTTCATTCTTTCAAATCCAGAAGTTAAAAATCATCTTTTATTCAATAACAAGTAAAAGTATTATCAACTTGGTCTAAGTCTAATATGGAATTGACTTCCTCTAAAATAAAAAAAAAAAGAAGAGAAAATTTCTAAATCTTCATTGATAAAGGATACTCGGATCCTTTATTTTCTTCATTCTTTCTTCTTCACCAACCTATCTTCCAACTCAAAGCAACGACCAGTCTCTTTCTCAATGAAACCCAGGTAGTTCTTTGTCGAGTTTACATGCAAAGAAAAACACCTAAAGTTCAGCTCACCATTGTTACATTTCAATTCTAGTGTCTTCCTAGGTCTTCCTAGATTCCTTTTCAAGCTTAAAGGGGCTGTTACCTCAATTTCTGTCGCACTTTGTGGCTGGCTCACTACTTTCCAGTCCAACTTTCCTAGTCCTACTCCTTTGAAATCCTTGTAGGCTTCTTTGATCGCTTCTAACTTTGAAGTTATGTCCACATTAGTGTTTACTTCAGTTTCTTAAATAATGATAAAATCCTTAAGTTCTTCCCTTTCACTGATTAGGTCTCAGAGCCACTATAAATGTTCTTTCGTCATAAGCACCTTGTTGGAATAATCTGTATTATCCAAATCTGGAACATGAACACAACAGTTGGGTATCTTTGTGGCTATAGATGGAGTCAATATTTCCACAATGAAGTGAGGACCCCAAGTTCTAGGGGCAACCTACATGCATCAAAATTGATGCAGTATGCAAATGGGATAATAGAAAGGGGCTCTATTTTGCCAATAAACAGTGCACCAATCAATATCATAAGGTGATAGTTGAGCAAGAAACTCGCACTAATCTCTTTCATTATCTTTAGTCACCAACAACGCCTTTGAACAATAGTGCTTTGACATATAAGGGATGGTAACTGAAGGTTCCAAGAGCTTTAGCTTATCATGTGACCACATCGCCAACAGCAAAGGGCTACCTCTGAAAACATTTGAGCCATCATGAACCAAGTCCAAACCGTTCAAAGTTTCAGCAAGAAAAACTACCCATCATATTATTGCTTTTGTTTAGTTCAGTCACAACATCAATTAGGCGAATATTAGCCTAATTAGGCTCTTGGACAATCAAGCACCTCAGGATAATGCATAGAGCAAAAACACACAGCTTACTGCGGCTTTCCTCTTGATTCATAAAAATTTCCAATATGAGAAGTAGGGAGAAAGATTCACCTTGAACCAATTCCTTTGTTTTCTCAACATCCAAGCCAAGTAAAGAGGATACAGAAGAAGAATAACTATGTTGTACAGAAGGAACGATTAGTTTACCTAGAACCGTGACATCAAAAAGAGCACAAAACTCTTTACAGGTTCGGCATATTTCTTTTAGATGAAAGCGAAAACAATGATTAGCAGGATCCCAAAAATGAGCACAAGCCCGTAACGGATGCCAATCTATAGTAGCTTGGGTAAGAGAGAAAATAGATTTCAACTTCAATGCCCCCAAGTTAATCTTCTTCAAACTCGAGAGACAATATAGTCATGTACGGATTTGTTCGTAAAAAATAGCTACATCCATAATTCCGGAAGCCATCAGAGCAGAAAGGCAGAAAATACAATAGTAGAACTGTGAAGAGGTTGAATATGATGAGTTTGGAGGTTTAGGGTTTGCAATATATCCTAAAAAAACTCGCAAGTTCATTTCCAAGTTGGTTCAGGAGACTAATTTTAAAAAAAAATGCAAAAACACGCAATAGGCTATGAAACTGCCTAGGATAGGACATGTTGTCGATCGGCACACCCTGAGTGCCGATCAACACACAAGCTTAGGAAACCCCCCTTTTTGTGTACCGTTCGGCACACAGAGGTGATTTAAGTCAGTTTGCCTGATTTCACCTGTTTTCATTATTTTCCTACTGTTTTGTCAATCCAAAACATTTCGGATACCAATTTCTTTTCCATTTTTGATGGTATTTCACACATTCATGAATAATGATGCATGAATTGATCATCCATTTGTTCAAAATAAAACAAAAATAATCAAAAACAAGGAAATCTAAAAAGGACAAATTACTCATCAAACAAAGTGTTCTTCCAAAAAAAATGGAAACGTTTTCATCTAACGGCGCCCTTGCTGTCCTCCCTCATATCGTCGAGACTGACAGGGAGGAGCCTCCGCTTCCTCAGTGTTTTTGGTCTCGCTTTTCACCGCTTGCCTTGATGCTCTATTGGGTCGAGTTGGCTGAGTGCGAGAGCTATTCGGTTGACTCTCGTTTTTCTTCTTATGCTCTCCTCCTCTCATTCCGCTAGGAGTCCCTCTCTTAGGGGCACCCTGTCCTTAGTTCATCTCTTCTAGACGAGAAACCCGAGCAGCCTAAAAAGTCATGAGTTTCAAATGTAATGTCAAAATGTAGTTAATACATGGATAGTCGAAAAAAGGGCAATCTTGTCCTTACAATGTCAGAGTCTGTCTGGAAAGTGGCTTTCCACCACGACTTCATGGTGACTTGGGCAACCTTATGCTTCAGAGTCGTGATGTAGACATAGGCCTCCCCATAAATGGTCCAGGCCACCCGAATTCCCAAACAACATATTGTGTCAATTCAAAAAAAAGAAGAGAAAGCTATAGAAAATTTAGGCAAAAGAAAACTCTTACCCCAATCAAGTGGTTGGGAGCCAGTAGTCCTTCAATAGACCCGGCTGGCCGGGATAACTCTTCTAGCCTAAAATTCCCGTCATCGATCATCATCGATACATTGGAAGTTGGGAAAGCTATCAACAACCCTACATCAGCCATTTTGGTGGCAGCCTCTTAAGATGACCTGTTGCCCGTACTTGGCCTCCTAGCCCTAGGTGGAGAAGGCGGACCCCCGGTCAAAGGGGGTATCAGCTCTTCCAAATAACTTGTCATATGGTCGAACTGGTTGGAGACCCGTTACATAGTCACCCCTTCATAAAGCTCCAAAATGTCAAGGTTGGAGTCAAACGAGTCCAAATCTCTTATATTGGCCGGGGGCGATATAGGCAAAAAGAGCTGTGCAGTCGTATCTACTTGGCGAATCACTCTCTCGCCCAAGTAATATACCCTGTCAAAAGGGCCTTCCAAAATCAAGTGTCGGTGCGCTATCCCAATACTCTGTTCTACTAAGGATGAGACCATCCTTCAAGGATTCCATTAGATTTTTCATAAATGAAGAGCATGAGGTTTTTACATCATATATTAGCAAAAGAAAATTCTAAATAAAGGAACTAACCGTGTCTGCCTAGAGCATGTCTAGGGACTCCATCTTTACACTACATTCGCCCCCGACGAGTCTGCTTGTTTGCCTTCCGCCGTCGCCACATACGGGATAACATGTTCTCTGCCTCTACCAAGGGGTAGTGCAATAGCTGGTGGACCTTATAGGCCTAAATCTGCCCAAAATAGGAAAGTCAGCCAAAACAACATTTTCTCAAAAAAGAAAATGGAGAAATGCAGAAATTCATACCTCCCATATAATGTTGAAACCACCAAGTCCCTTGGTGACTGCCCGGGATAGTACGCACATCCAGCGGTACAAAACAGCCATTGCGGCACCTTCTCAGTTGAAGTGCCCAAAGTTCTCCACATCCTCCAAAGTAGGGAGGCACCAAAGGTAGATAGTGTCACTGGCATTGGCTAAGAGGGCCCAACCAAAGACAAAGAGTGTGAAAGCTCTAGTTAACTGATCCTTCTCAAGAGCGTTACGACACTTCCAAAAGTGAAAGTTCTCTAAGATATGCCTAACCCGTACTGCACCACCGGAGGCCAGTGTGGGTCGCCACCTTAGAAGCTGGGAAATCTTGTCACCCCGACTGTACATTTCACTATCCCAAGGGATTCGGTCACCACTAACTCGAAGTCCTGTGATCATAAAGAAGTTGATGGGAGTCAATGTTACCTTTCTGAACTAGAGGTGGAAAGTACTGGTGGTATCCCACCATCTCTCCACCAGAGCATAAAGAATTTTTTGGTCCTAGTCAACATGGACTATCCGATCTAAAGACTTTGCAATGTCCATCGCGGAGCCCCGAGCTTTAATTTCCAAATCCAGCTGCAAGAAATCAAAGTTAATATGTTAAAAATCCTTTCAAATGCCATAAGCATGCCATGGAAGCATCAATCAAACGCAAAAACCAAGGCAAAGCAAAACTGCCCATAAGGGCATTTTCAAAGGAGTATGGTGTGCACCTTTCAAAAGGCACGTGGGTAAAATACCCATGCATGCATGCATGCAATCAAATTTTCATGCAAAACACTTTTAAAGCATGAAAAACACACGAAATTCATCAAGAATCAACTCAAAAATCGTAAAACAATCAGAAGAAAACTCAAAAAAATCCATACTTGGCCATTACGGTATCGTTATGACAAATGAAGCGCTGCCTCTTGGAGCAAGCTCAGGTTGTTCCAAAAGCCCAGGGCTGGTTTATATCAGAAGATTGTGCCGTGCACTTGTCCTGACATCCCCAAATCACGATCAATGTCGAACATGGGATCCAAGTCACCAAGGCCTTCACTTGACATTTTCTCTTAAAATTTTCAGATTTGTTGTTGAAAGTCAATTTGTTTGATCTTCTGAAATGTCAAAATGGTTCCAAATACTTCAATCTAACCTCCTTCACAACTTTGCAAAACATAGTCACAAGAGAGGTAGGAGAGTACTTAAGAACGCAATGAGAAAATCAAAAGTCGTAACATTTTTAAATCAAGATGCCTAAGCACCCAAGTGCTGATCATCACGGGTAATCGATCGGCACACAAAGGGTGGAAACCCCCCTCTCTGTGTGCAGATCGACACACGGGGGTTGGGCAGTCCAATTTTTTGGGCTTTGACCCAATTTTGCAAATCTGGGCCTATTTTGGCCCATTTCAACCCATTCTTTGTCAAAATCAAACCTTTTCTCAAAATATTTCTAAGAAATCCACTGTGATTCGACATCGGCCGTCGAAGGAAAAATTAATAATTTATAAAAATCGGTTAATGTCGACCAACTTGTCATTTAGGGGCATAGGCTCACTAATCCGAAACCGCCATCAACTAACTCACGATTTCTTTCAAAAGATCATGTGAGTAGCATTTTCTTTGGTGGTCCCTTAAGATTCGGGCCGCATTTTCTAAACGAATCTTGACTGCTCAAACAAATCAAAATCACAGAGTCAACTTGGTACATTCCCCAAAAAAGTCTGAACCATCATCCTTGTCTTAAGGAAATTCATCTCCATAGTAAAAATATGTTGTGGCATTCCCCATGGAATCTTTAATCTTGACAAAATGTCTGAGGATGTACTCCATCTTGGCAACCGTTTGAAGACGCAATCCATCTCAAAAAAATGTCTAAAGACGTAATCCATCTCGGTAAAATGTCTAAGGATGTAATCCATCTTGGCAAACCGTCTGACGACGTAATCCATCTTGACAATCCATTTGTTAAGGACACAATCTTATAAAAATTCTATTAGGATAGCACTCCTTTTAGAAAATATCCTATTATGATAGCATTCATCTCAAGTAAGCCATCCATCGCATCACCATTCTGTTATGATAGCATTCATTTTAGGTAAGCCGTCCATTGTATCACCATCCTTTTAGGATAGAATTCCTCTTAGGTAAGTCGTCTATCGCATTATCAGCTTATTAGGATAGCATTCCTTTTAGGAAAACCGTCTGAGGACGCAAATTTATTATCTTGTTAGGATAACATCCTTTCAAGAAAGTCATCTCATGATGTATTTTACTAGTCTATTAGGATAGCATTCCTTTAAGTAAAGTCGTCCGAGGACGCAAATTCACCATCCCGTTAGGATAGCATTCCTTTTGGATAAGCCGTCTATCGTATTCTCTCTCACCAACCTACTATGATGGAATTTCTTTGTAGGTAAAATGTCCGAAGATGTAAGATCATCTCATGAGAACACAACCTCATGAAAGACTTGTTAGGATAGCATTTCTTATCAAGTAAGACTCCTATGAGTCATTTTCGATGGCGTAACCTCACAATAGCTCTATCGAGACGAATCTTTTTAGAGAAAATTCGATAAGGACAACACTCATTTTTCTAGTCACAAACTACGAACGGTCTGATTCGTTTGAGGGTGATACATAGGAATCTCATAGAGGAATGAGTCCGACCATATCAAAATCAAAAATCAAGGTCAAAATGGTTATCTCTTTTTCTTGCGTTGACGTTCACTTGCTTGCAAGTTCTATTAATGATGGGCTTTTTGTAGACACCTTATTTTGTGACTTTTGATTAAGTAGTAAAAATTGATGATTATGCTAAGAAACCTACTTCAAGTGGGGACTCTTCCTGATTGAGTCCTATTCTCATCAGAACTCCTCTTGAGAGATTCCTATTCCTACTTGCGAGAGTCCCGGTTCTATTAGGACTCTCCTACCGGAGTCCTAGTTCTATTAGGAGTCCTTCTAACAAAGTCATATTCCCGCTAGAACTCTCTTGACAAAGTCCTAGTTTCATTAGGACTCTTCCAACAGAGTCTTATTCTCGTTAGGGCTCTCTTGTTAGAATTCCACTTCCATTAGGACTCCTCTTGACAAAGTCCTATTCCCGTTAGGGCTCTCTTTTCAGAGTCTCAGTCCAAGTAGAACTCTTCCTGATGGAGTCCCACTCCCATTAGGCCTCTCTTGTCAGAGTCCTAGTCCAAGTAGGACTCTTCCCGATAGAGTCCCACTTCTGTTAGGACTTTTCTACCCATCGGAAGGCATTTTGGTAATTTTGACACCTTTTTACCCACTAAGGGAATTTTGATATTTTGACTCAATCCTACCCTCGATAGGACTTCCTTGTTACTTGAAAGGCATTTTCGTAATTCCTATATAATTTTACCTATGTGGGGCTAATTTGGTAATTTTAGCCATTTGGTGATGAATTGAGGGTAATTTGGTCATTTCAAATGTCTTGTGGCAATCTAGAGATTCTTTATCGAATTGGGGACAATTTGGTAATCTTAAGTGATAGTAGTCTATTTAGGCTTAATTAGGACTTTTTGCTTTTAGAGTTTCCATAAATCTGGTTGCTTGATATTTCCTCAAATGAAAATACATTGAACCTAGACGTTTTCATTTTAGAGTTTATTTTTCATTTAAATTCTATTTCTCTTTTATCTTATTGGCACTTGTATGTAGACACCAATTCTATGGTTTGTGGATTGTTATAATTATTTATTAATTCATTTAGTTAAGATAATCATTCTTATTCATTTATTTATTTATTTAATTAGATAATTATCACTTAAGACATGATCTAACCCTCCGTTTTAGGGTTTCATCTTAGACCTTTAGATCAAATCTCTATATTTCCCTATATATAGAGCCCCTAGGCCATTAGTTTTAGAGATACGAAAATATATAAACAGAAGGACGATTTTCATAGGCTTATGCTGTTAGGCTAATTCTAGGGTTCTCTCTACAAGAACCCTCCCTTTCTTGAGGCCGAAGCCTTACCAAAGTGACAGCCTCTCTCCGCGAAGACAGTCAAAGCGACGTTTTCCGAACAGAAGAACAAGCCAAAGAACTACCCGACTACCATGACTGAATAAGGTACTTTCTCAAACCCTTAACAATTTCTTTTTCTTTAGATCCAGTTGATCTCATCTCTTTTATAATGTTATTTTGTCATGTGAAAACTAAAACGAGAGATGTGAGTCTGGAAAAGAAAATTAATAAATGATCTAATATAAAGAAATAAGACAGAACAAAAAAGATAGGAAATAAAATCTGACTCGGGCCTGAAGGCTTCCTATATATCCATTCAGAAGAAGGGAATCAGAGTCACGTTGTTCTTCGGTTTACCCTTTTTTGTTGAGAGTGAATATTCGAGGCCGATTCACTCGGGTTGCGCAAGGTGGGTGCCTAATACCTTCCTACTCTGTCCCTTAGCCCCTAGATCCATGTTTTCTTTGGTTATCCCTTTTTATTTTTGTGCTTTATTTATTTGATCTATGTCAAGGAATCTTTAAAATGTAATTAGGAGAGAAGGCGATGTAAATTTCAATTGTTTCATCCCTTTTTCAGTTTTCTTTTAATTATTTTCTGTTGTAACGGGTTTACTCGTTTCTTGCCTAAAAATAAGCCGGCGACTCCTCAATTTCTCTCTCCTATAAGAGGCGTTCATCCCACCTTTACGGAAGGAGACAGCCGGTATCCCTCTAAATCCATAAAAGGAATGACATACTTCCTTTTTTCTGGTGCTGGCACCCACATAAAAGTAGTGGCATTGGTAATAATAACATGAACTCAATCTTTATAAGGACTGATTTTTCCATAAGGATTTATTCGGGGTTCTAACCTCAATCCATTTTTCTTATGACATACCTAATTGTGGAGAGAAGCATACAAATGATGATATTAGTCGAAGATCCGACGGGAGATCCATCATATTACATTAATGAACTGATTAGCCACATTGTGGAGAGAAACATAGAAATGATAGGAATGTGATCTCACCTTTATCAGGCCTTTATGGAATCCATGAATTGAAGGTAAAGAATTGAACTTAAAGCAAATCACAAATTCGAAAAACAGGCTCATAAAAAATTTGAGTCTATTGGAAACATTCTTGTTGCCTTCACGACTTCTACCTCATGGGTAAACAGTGTCAGTTAATTTTTAGGTGACGAGATCGGTGATGAACACAACAAAAATCGATTGGAGAGCTAGGTATTTTGAATTTTTCGAACAAGTTGGTTGGATTGACGACTGAGAGAGAGTGTATGTGTGTGTGTGATGTTGATAGTGTCGCTGAACTTACAGGCAACAAGGTCGAAAAAGATATCTATAGTGCTCGTTAATTTATAGGGGATGAGATCGCGACGAGCATAGTAGGAATTTCAAATTCTTTGGTTTTGGTTTTGATCGAATTGGTTTCGTTGAAGGGGGTGAGTTTGATATGAGAAAAATGGGGTAATTTTGTCATTTAAAAAAAATTAACATCATAACGTCAACAACTTTGGATCTAGGCTCAAACAATTTAAAAATTCAAGGACTTTTGAAGTTACAATGTTTTGCCTTGGACCTTAATTTGTAAACAATTATTTTTTAAAACCTTCTTCTTGTTAACTCTTGAATGTTTATCTTTGAAACACTTATTTTGAGGGACCACTCCATGATTTACTCCTTAAATTATATTATTTAAATTCCAATTTAATTATACCATAATTACTTTTTCATAACTTGTAAGCTTGCCAATCACTCACCAAGTTTGGGGTATAACTATATTTAGACTTGAACAACTAATTTGAAATGGAAACACTTGAGATCCCATCCACCATATGATCTGTTCAAACACTAAATTCAAAACTTAGTTATTTTTATTTTGTGAATGTTTTAGACCATGCTTCACTATTTGGTACTATTTTCCATAATGGTATTGATGTTTTTTTGAATTGTTCAATATCAAGAATTTTGAGAAGTGTCTCCTATTAATATATTTTACATTTTTTGTTGCTGGAACAAATTTTTATAACTTTCTTACATCAAGTGTTTTGTTAAGGAGAAAAGTTTTAACTTGGTTACCTCAATTTGTCTAAATGTACGAAAGTAATTGAATCTAAAAGCTTATGTTATGATTTTTATTAAACAACCACCGGTGTTATATCACGAACTTGGTAGAGATGCCTTATCAATGGAAGGATTATCAGAGTTGTTTATATAAATTTCACAATCCAAATCTTAAGGTATATTGATGCCTACCTTAAAGAGAAAGTTAGAGAGTGAACTAGAATGTGAAGAGAGATGGTTCTAGAATGAGAGGAGAGAGAGAGAGAGAGAGAGAGAGTTGTATGTATACATGTGTTGGAGGTAATGATGTTGTACTTTTTTATTAGTGGGGCTCTGTTCTTCATCGTTTGTCAAACACTCAAAAAAGATGATCAGAGGGCCATCGGGTTGGCTCCGGTGGTAGCTACTCCGATGATAAAGTTAGTAAAAACTGAAGAAAAGACTGTAATTGAAAGTAATTAAGAAAGCGTAATTGAAAAATGTACCTTAGGGTTCAATTTGTAGGCTGCGGATCTCCCAAATTGAGTAGGATTTTGAGTCACAAAGATAGGAATTTGATTGATATTCGAAGATGGCAGTTACCATGTAGAACTCTGTTTCTTTTCTTCAAGGTCGGTAGGGTATGTAAGGCGGTGACCAGCTCGGGACCCCTTTATGTGCGTGCCTAACATTTCTTGCTCAGGTGGGAAGACTAGAGGTCATGTAGGACCCTAAGCAAAGAGGCTCTAAACTCTATATGCATGTCTGTTCTGGATAGGAAAGCCTTAGTTGGTCTATATGCATAGGTGCTCTGCATGTACACATGTCATGTGGGGATTGGTATGTCTTTTTGTGGTATATCAGCTACTCCCCCTCGAGCCTTAGTTTAGCGCATCGCATGACTAAGGCTGAGGGTTTCTAAAGAGTCACGTGTTATACCCACGCGTCATGCCGCTTTGCTTTCTATGACGACCGTTGATGTGGCATTTATTACGTTAGCCATAATTTGGGCTTTTGAGGTCATCATTCCTTTAACTGTCATGACGGTTCGGACTAATGGGCCCCCACCATTTATCCCTTTATAAAAGGGAAAGGGGTTTGTGTATGCCCTTTCTCTTCATAATTTTTGTTCATCTAAAAATATTTCTACCAGATATTTGAGAAAAGCTTAGGGCGAGGAGATCTTATATCGTACAAAGTTTTCTTAGTTCGATCAACTCTTAGGTTCAGTCTGTTCTTAACCGTTCTTGTCACTTTTGTTCTCCTTCCCCTTCTCATTTTTCTTTTTACTTTCACAATGTCAGCCTCCGATGCTATGTCAGGCATAGGTTATGGCATAAGAAGCTCTTCTGAGACGACTATGCCATCACAAGTTCATGTCATATGTAGTAGTTCCTCCGGGGACATTGAAAATAGGATAGTCAAGTATCCTTCCCCTGATCTAGAACTTAGGATTGTAGACGCATTCATTGAGCCTAGAAATATAATAGGGGAAACCTCAGTTAGGCCATCCCAAAGAGATGAGAGAAAAAACGCCATTACTCAGGGCATGCTAGGTGCTCTAAGGACTGCTTTCTACTTCCCCCAAAATGTAACCTGTAGGGAGCTTGGATCCCTAGATCGCCCTACTGACATCGGTCGGGGTGAAATTTGTGTCTATCTCGAGTGGTTCGATATGGGACTTAGGTTTCTTTTTCCTCCCCTAGTTAAAGAGTTTTTCAAATGGTTTAACATCTGTCCTGCCGACCTTAACATCAATAGTTAGAGGCATTTGTTAGGATTTATAGTTTTAGGACATCTGAATGGCGTCGAAGTAGATCTCGAGCTGATCCATAGTAATATGGATCTAAAGTTTTTGAGGTCAGAGGGCTTATTTTACATGTCATTTGACAAGGGGTTCAAACCCCTCTCCTCAGTACCCACTTCCAACAAAACCTGGAAGAAGTGGTACTTATTCGTGGGAAGAGGATGGGAACTAGAAGACTACGAGGGCCAGACCTCGACTTTTTCTCGGGGTACCAAGATTAAGGGTGAGACCCTCTCTTAAAATAGTCTTGCCTCTACTTTTGCTTTATTTCACTCTATTGTCTGATCTTTGTCTTTCGTGTCCTCTATACAAATAAGAGGGCTTGGAAGAGGTCAATTTTTACTATTGACCTTCAGGACAGGTATCGAAGGCTTCGCCAGACCAGCAATCACTCCCATACTATTGTTCTTTCTCCTGAGCACTTGATAAAGGCTGGGTTAACCAAAGACAGAGCTGGCAACTTAAAGAAGTCCCTGATGTTGAGTTGGGCACCAGGGAAGAAGAAGAAAATGGTAGAGGAGACCTCTTCCCCTACCGAGCCGCCTCTCTAGGTGAAGAAGATGAGGCTCCTCTCTAATTCCCCAAACCGAATAGTGTCTGAGGATATGAGGGAGTCTCCTGCTCTCGAGTCTGCCCTTCCCCCTGCCCCTGTAGTCCCTACAAAGAAAAGGGGGAAAGGGAAGGCCATTATTGCTACTGTTGCTGCTACCGTGCCTGATGACTCCGGCTACTTAGCCGCGAAGAGGCTTTTGATGAGTCTTGGGCTTCAAGCCCAAGCAAATATTAAGGTTTAAAGGCAGAGAAGATTGCCAAAGACCTGTTGACCTTCTAGTTGAGGGTAACTCAGAGTTCATTCCCTTAATTTTTCCTTTCTTTTTCTTTTATGTTTTAAAGCTCTGTTTGTTTTAACTCGTTTGTTTCTTGTTTTTAAACTATGCACGGCCTTGCTGCCAACATGGAGTCCTTAGTGGATTTGGAATTGATTGATAACCTCTAATCCGAACTGGATAAAGCCAGGTTGCTATTGGGGACGGCCCAGTCCACTACCTCTACAGCTGAGGAGAAGTTGAAGGAGGCTGCAAACTCTTACTCCATCCAGGAGTCTGAACAAAATTCCCTTGCCCTGAAGTTGGAAGACCTCCAAAAGAGGTTTAAAGACTTCTAGTCTACCTCACTCAAGAAAGTCCAAGATACTGCCGATTCTATCAGAGCTCATACTGAGGCTGATATGAAAATTGAGGTCGAGGACATGAGTGGAGAGCTGATTAAGCAAGGGTACCTGATTACGCCCAAAGAATAACGCGGTAATTGTAGTGTAGCTTTGGGGTGTCGATTCCACAGGGAGACTAAATTAAAAGAATAATAAACAGAATTTCTGAAACTACAGAAGTATTAGACGGTTAATGAGAAAATAAAATATAAAAAGTGATTTTGAATGCAACTAAAAATTAAACAAATTAATTAATGGAAGAAAATATTCAAATTTAACGAACAGTAGAGTTTCGGGAATCCCTTGCACATAACTGGTATTTTAATTATTTTTAATTCACTGATAACTCAATTGAGAAATTAAATTCCAAATATCTCAATCGGAAGATATAAAAATTATGAACCAAAATTAAACTGAAAATAACTCTTTGAAAAATCATTCAACACTTTTAAATCCCCCAAATTAATATTCACATTGAGAAAATCCAACGACGACAATATACCAAACGAGTAATATTGCAGCAGAGAATTGAATCAATATAAATAAGTAATTATTCCAAAAATAATCAAAACATGAATCCATTCGATAGAAAAAGCATGACTGAATCTATAAACGGACTAAACCCTTTAATTATTCGGAGAATAAAATCCACAAATTAATTATGAATGATCATCAAAGAATTTAACAAGTGAAAACCACGTACAGGAATTAAAAATAAATTAAAAATAACCATCAATGGTGCAAGTTCATCCCTAACTCTACTTAAAAATTTAGTTACCCATGTACAGGACGGATAACATAAATTGCACGGAGAAAAACTGAGTCATAAAATTTTCTGTTCTGTTCTCCTTTGCGCAGCAGCCGCAGCCGCAGCTCTGCTCTCTCCTCTTGTCGCAGCCGTCTGCTCCTCTCTGTTTTCTGCCGCAGCTCCCTGGTTCTCTATATTTTTCCCCACGTCCACAGCCGCCGAATCCCTCTATTTTCTTTCTTTTTATATGTAAGCCGCAGGTCTTGCATTTAGCCCTAAAGCCTTGAGTGCTTGGGCCCACATCAAAATCAGCCATTCTGCCTTGCCGCGCTTGCTCCAGCCCGCACCAAGCCTTAAGCTACCTCACGCCCCACAGCAGCCTGACCTCAATACGCGCGCCGCACCGTCCCTTGTTAATTCCTTGCTCCAAGCCAAGCCAACTTTTAAAACAGCTCTAGGCCCCACGTGTATTGCTCAACATACCTTTTTATTGATTCAGCGCAATACAACGTGTATCGACCAGCCACACGCTAATTGTATTTCCCCTAAGCCGCACGTGATTCAGCCCATTGGCAGCCGCACCAAGCTGTAACAGTAATGTTCAAGCCCATTTTTCTATTGGATAACGACTCAATCTTGACTCAGGTTCTTCACAAAAGTTGTAGCCCCGGATGAGTAGATAATTTTAGGCTCAAGAATCACCTGCTTTGGACTTCGGAAGCTCAAGTTATGTCCCCTTCAAGTTAGCTGGACGGACAGCATTTGGAGCAGCTTCCCAGACCTGATTTTGAAACAATGTTTGGAGGCCCAAACAAACTCCGATTTTTGCAAATCAAACCTTTCTGGAAAGCCCAAGATGTCCTCTAAAAACTTCACGAAGACCGTTTTCTCATTCTGAAACTCTAACGCCATCCAAATCTCAATTGAAACTCAATGATCTAATCTGCCAAAAAATCAAAAATAGTTTCAAAAATATTAAGTGTAAAGCTCAATTGTAAACTATCTCTTGCCAACAAAAAATGCAATATTTGAGATTTAAAATATTACAAAATAATGCTCAAATATATCTCACTGTAAATAGAAATTAAATTTAATAAAATCAATTGAAGCCTAACATTTCTATTCATATTTCTAGCAATTTAAATCAAATAATGGGACATTTAGAGTGCACTTTTGCGCACTCATCACACCCCCCAACTTGCTCATTGCTAGTCCCTAGCAATTTTCATGGAAGTACGGCAAAAGAGACCAAAGATTATCTCACAGAAGGCTTCTAATCACACTTTTTAAATTCGCAAATCAAGGAAATTTAAGGAATTCAAAAATCCTATAACAATCAATCCACTTATAGCAATTCACAAAGTGTATGTGTGTTCTCCAAACCATATCCATCTAACCACAAGCCATGACACATGCAACATCAAGAACATCTCAAGCAAAAGGTTCAACTCCATATCTCACGGGTATAAAAGTGTTTTATGTAGGAGTTCTCTCTATAGAGTTGACAAGGGGTGTATACGCTCAATGAAAAATTAGGCAATTACGCACAAGCAACAAGCAAACATTGATCTTATGATAGGCGCACTAACCAATGAGACTTCCACCACTCTTTCCACAGGCTTACTCAGGATCAGAACGATCAATATAAAAGGGTTGTAACGTGGCTTAGGTTAAAGGCTATATGAAGAAAAGGGTAAAAAGGATTCAATAACTTCCAAGTACATACTAAGAGAATTTCATTACGAACCATAGCAAACCAAACTTTTACTTGATGTACTCTTCAACTTTTTAAATCTTTGAATAACAAAACATCTCATTCTTTTTCTTCTTTCTCTCTCTTTTTCTTCACCTTTTTCAATTTTTTTCAACTTTTTTTTTTCCTTCTTTTTTTTTTCAATAGAATAGACTTTGATGCTCATTGACTTTAATGCTCACCCAACTAAACACTTTTGCACTTTCTTCCTTTTTTTCTTTTTCTGCTTTTTTCAATCCAACACAAAAAATAAGAAATGTAAATTCTACACCTAGTACACACTTGGAAGCAACAAGGGTAGGATAAATAGTGTACAGGCTATGCTCCAATATGGAGAGGTATGGATGATGTGGGCATATGAAAAAAACTATATGTGTTTGTTGGCTCAAAGTGGCTACTACAGGTCTATGATGAGAAGGGTTAGCTTGAAAGGCTCAAATGTTAATCCTAAATTGACCTTCGTCATATCCCAAGTATATCCGCCGTCATACCACCAACCATGTAATGATATTCTCAAAAGAAGTGCCCAACTCAACAGACCAATGAATGCTTATCACAACTGAATTTGAAGACTCTCAATTCTCTCCAAAAATCACATGAATACTTAAGCAAAAGAGTTCTCTAGCTACATGTGTCAACCACCATCTTACCACAAAGTTTGGATAAGTGCACTAAAAATTCTGTGAATGCCTCAGTAGAATGATTATAGTGGATTCGGTGAATTCACAAAAATAGCTATGAATGAAAATGAGTACTCGTGTGAAAAAGATGCACGTGTGATGCAAATTTTAAAAATTTTGACACATGAAAATATGAATTTGCAATCACCCACCCCCCAACTTAAATGAAACATTGTCCTCAATGTTTAACAATCAAAATTGAATGGAGGGTTCTAAAAAGGAGAGAATACACCTGATGTGTCATGGGAAGCTCGCTAAACACCAAAGATGGCATCTTAAACTTGACAAAATGAAACTAACCTGCAAATAAAAACAAAGAAAAACAGCAGCAAACAAAAAGAAAAAGAAGAAAGATAAAACAAAACAAAAATAAAATAAAATAAAATAAAATAAAATAAAAATAAAAATAAAAAAAAAACATACCTGCATGGCGCTATCAAGGTTGATAAACCGGGTCCATAAGTGGAATGTCTTCCACTTCTGGAACTTGCCTATCAATCAAAACTTTAAGACGTTGGCCATTTACTTTAAAAATCCGACTGTTCTTAGGATCCTCTATTTCTACTGCCCCATTTTCAAAAATGTTCTTTACTATAAAGGGGACTGTCCACCTAGACCTGAGTTTTCTTGTGTACTTATGGAGTCTAGAATCATATAAGAAAACTCGATCATTAGACTTAAACGTTTTTCTCAAAATATTGTTATCATGCAACGCTTTCATTCTAACTCGATCAGCAATGCTCCAACCTAGGGCTGACCCAGGCTTACTTAGGGTCTGAGGTAGTTTCTCACCTTGAGACTTAGACAATTCAGATGACATAATAATAGGAAACGTATCACCTGGATCAAGGAAGGCATATTTTGAACCCTTAGGCAAAGGTTTCAATTCAACTTTTGGCTCTTCCACACTTGACGGAATCTGTTCTTTACTTGTGTTAGGCAACTCCTCAAACTTTGGTTTCCATCCCCGTGCTCCATAATCCTGAGTTCTGTCAAAAATAGCACAAACATCAACCATATCAGATGGAGCAGAAATATAGTCAAACTCAGTATTAACAGGAAAATGCTCAGGGGGGTCAGAATCATGAGTTGCAGGAATTCCCTTATCCATAAGTGAGTCAACCATGCACGTCTGACAGCTTTCATCCTCCTCTTCTGGCTGTTTTGCAACATGAAATATATTCACCTCAAGGGTCATGTTCCCAAAAGACAGCTTCATGAGCCCATTCCTGCAATTGATAAGAGCATTAGCAGTGGCAAGGAACGGCTTACCTAAAATCAAAGGAATCTTTGAAGTAGAATCAACAATAGAGCTAGTGTCAAGGATTATGAAATCAACAGGATAATAAAATTTATCAACTTGAATTAGAACATCCTCTACCACACCCCTTGGTGCTCTGACTGAACGGTCAGCCAATTGCAATACCATAGAAGTTGGTTTGATCTCTCCTAACCCCAACTGCAAGTAAATAGAATAAGGCATTAAATTCACACTTGCTCCTAAATCAAGTAAAGCTTGTCCAAACTCATGATTTCCAATACTGCATGCAATGGTTGGACAACTAGGATCCTTGTACTTGGGGGGGATCCTCTGCTCAATTAGAGCACTGACTTGCTCTGTTAGGAATGCTGTCTTCTTCACATGGTGCTTCCTCTTAACTGTACATAAGTCTTTAAGAACTTTTGCATAAGTAGGAATTTGTTTAATCACATGCAAAAGAGGAAGATTGACTTTTACCTGCCTGAGATTCTCTAAAATTTCATTGTTAGGATCCAAAGTGTGCTTGTTTGATTTTAAAGCCTGAGGGAATGGTACCTTAACATAGCTCTTTATCACCTCTGGTTCCTTGGGCAGCTCAGCATTGCTACTATCTTGTTCCTTTTCCACATCCTCTGATTTGTCCACTGTTGGGATGTGTAAAGACTTACCACTTTGAGTCACAATGGCGTTCACATCCTTCAAATTCCCTTGCGCCATGTGTTGACCATGGGGTGTGGACTGAGCTTGAGAAGGGAGTTTACCTCGCTCCGTCACACTCAAAGAGCTCATCAATTTGGACACTTGACTCTTTATCTCCTTGCTCTCTTCCATAACCTGCGTAATCAACGATTCAAACTTTTGGTTAGTCTTGTCCTGTGCTTCAATAAATGCATGCAAAGTGTCTTCTAAAGAATTCCTAGAAGATGAAGATGCATGATCTGGTGCATGATATGGTGCAGGGTATGATCTAGGAGGCTGTGTAGGTGGTGGTGCATGTGGCTGGTTGTTTGACTTCCAGCTAAAATTAGGGTGATTGCGCCACCCTGGATTGTAAGTCTCAGAATAGGGTGTAAAAGGCTTCTTGTACATACCTAGGGTATTACATTGGTCCTCATACATCCCTCTCATCTCAGATGATGTGGGACACTCTTGGGCAAGGTGATCTACCCCGCCACACACTGAACATGGTCTAAAAGGCTCTGCATGATTAGTCAAGTGTGTTGGTTTTACGTTTCTAGCATTTAGCATCTCTAACTCCCTAGTGAGTGTCTCAACCTTAACTTTCAAATTATCCTCCTCCCTAAGATGGTAAATTCCCCCACTCTATTGGTTCCCTATAGGTCGTGACCTATTTGTGCTTTCAGTAGCACTAGGCCCTGTCCATGTGTGAGCTTTTTCAGCAAGCTCATTAAGGTACTCTATGGCCTCATCAGGATCTTTCTGTAAGAACTCACCATTGCACATCATCTCTACAAATTGGCGCTCTCTAGGTGTAAGTCCCTCATAGAAATAACTCACTACACGCCAACTCTCATACCCATGGTGAGGGCATATACTCAATAACTCCTTAAATCTCTCCCAAGACTGATACAAAGTCTCACTATCCTTTTGTGCAAAGGTAGAAATCTGTCTTTTTAAAGCATTGGTCTTGTGTTGGGGAAAGTATTTAGTGAAGAAAATCTGGGTCATCTCATTCCACGATCCAATTGATCGTGGTCTCAGTGAGTATAGCCAACTCTTAGCTCGATCCTTCAAAGAGAAAGGAAAGAACTTAAGTCTCACAATATCTTGTGTTGCATTCTGACTATGAAAAGTCTCAACTACCTCTTCAAACTCCCTAATATGCACATATGGATTCTCATTTTCCAAACCATGAAATGTAGGGAGTAACTGTATCACCCCCGTTTTAACATCAATTGGACGGGCATTGGGTGGAAACATGATGCATGATGGTGTAGCTGTGCGTGTAGGGTGAAGGTAATCCTGAAGAGTCCTAGTGGGTTGATCCTCATATTCACTCATATTTTCAGAATTGGAAGTATTATCAAACAAAGAATTAGAAAAACAAGAAAAATTAGACTCTAAATCCGACTCTAACACAGGCCTATAAGCAAAGCGGCCTAATGCGTCCCTATACTTATTATGCATGCAAGATTACAATAATAAAATAAATAACTAAAAAAAAAAAAGAAATAAAATAAAATGAATAAATAAATAACTAGAAATAAAATAAAATAAATAAATAAATAATAATAATAATAATAATAATAATGCAGTAAGTAAAAAGAAGGGAACGAAGTTACCGCCTTTACAAACTGTTGAAAAGAAAAACTATCTACTGATTCTTCTACCGTCTCCTCGGCAACGGCGCCAAAATTTGATTAATAAAAGGGAGAGGAAAATGGTCTTTTCGAGTGGCGGCATTCAGTTTTCTATAATCAATGCACATCCGCCATCCAGTCACAAGTCTTGTAGGGACTAACTCTCCTAGGTCATTTTTTATCACAGTGACACCTGACTTTTTCGGGACAACCTGCGTAGGACTAACCCATTTACTATCAGCAATAGGATATATAATGCCTGCGTCTAATAGTTTCAAGACCTCATTTTTCACCACTTCCTTCATAGTGGGATTAAGCCTACGCTGGGGGTCTCTACGAGGGTTAGTTCCTTCCTCCAAATTAATTTTACGCGAACAAACTAGGGGACTAACACCTTTTATGTCAGCTATGCTCCAACCTATGGCCGGCCTATGCCTATTCAGGGTCTGAATTAATTTCTTGCCTTGGGACTCAGATAATTCAGATGAAATGATAACAGGAAAAGTGTCACCTGGACCAAGGAAAGCATGCCTTAAACCCTTAGGCAAAGGCTTCAATTCAACTTTTGGGGGCACCACACTTGAAGGAATCTGCTCTTCCCTTTTTGTAGGTAACTCTTCAAACTTTGGTTGCCACCCCCGTGCTCCATAATCTTGAGTCTTGTAAAAAATAGCACAAATATCGACCACATCAGATGGATCAACAATATAATCGAACTCAGAATTAACCAAAAAATGCTCAAGGGGAGTTCCTCCAACTGATTACGCCAAAATTTGATGACGCCCAAAGAATAACACGGTAATTGTAGTGTAGCTTTGGGGTGTCGATTCCACAGGGAGACTAAATTAAAAGAATAATAAACAGAATTTCTGAAACTACAGAAGTATTAGACGGTTAATGAGAAAATAAAATATAAAAAGTAATTTTGAATGCAACTAAAAATTAAACAAATTAATTAATGGAAGAAAATATTCAAATTTAACGAACAGTAGAGTTTCGGGAATCCCTTGCACATAACTGGTATTTTAATTATTTTTAATTCACTGATAACTCAATTGAGAAATTAAATTCCAAATATCTCAATCGGAAGATATAAAAATTATGAACCAAAATTAAACTGAAAATAACTCTTTGAAAAATCATTCAACACTTTTAAATCTCCCAAATTAATATTCACATTGAGAAAATTCAACGACGACAATATACCAAACGAGTAATATTGCAGCAGAGAATTGAATCAATATAAATAAGTAATTATTCCAAAAATAATCAAAACATGAATCCATTCGATAGAAAAAGCATGACTGAATCTATAAACGGACTAAACCCTTTAATTATTCGGAGAATAAAATCCACAAATTAATTATGAATGATCATCAAAGAATTTAACAAGTGAAAACCATGTACAGGAATTAAAAATAAATTAAAAATAACCATCAATGGTGCAAGTTCATCCCTAACTCTACTTAAAAATTTAGTTACCCATGTACAGGACGGATAACATAAATTGCACGGAGAAAAACTGAGTCATAAAATTTTCTGTTCTGTTCTCCTTTGCGCAGCAGCCGCAGCTCTGCTCTCTCCTCTTGTCGCAGCCGTCTGCTCCTCTCTGTTTTCTGCCGCAGCTCCCTGGTTCTCTATATTTTTCCCCACGTCCACAGCCGCCGAATCCCTCTATTTTCTTTCTTTTTATATGTAAGCCGCAGGTCTTGCATTTAGCCCTAAAGCCTTGAGTGCTTGGGCCCACATCAAAATCAGCCATTCTGCCTTGCCGCGCTTGCTCCAGCCCGCACCAAGCCTTAAGCTACCTCACGCCCCACAGCAGCCTGACCTCAATACGCGCGCCGCACCGTCCCTTGTTAATTCCTTGCTCCAAGCCAAGCCAACTTTTAAAACAGCTCTAGGCCCCACGTGTATTGCTCAACATACCTTTTTATTGATTCAGCGCAATACAACGTGTATCGACCAGCCACACGCTAATTGTATTTCCCCTAAGCAGCACGTGATTCAGCCCATTGGCAGCCGCACCAAGCTGTAACAGTAATGTTCAAGCCCATTTTTCTATTGGATAACGACTCAATCTTGACTCAGGTTCTTCACAAAAGTTGTAGCCCCGGATGAGTAGATAATTTTAGGCTCAAGAATCACCTACTTTGGACTTCGGAAGCTCAAGTTATGTCCCCTTCAAGTTAGCTGGACGGACAGCATTTGGAGCAGCTTCCCAGACCTGATTTCGAAACAATGTTTGGAGGCCCAAACGAACTCCGATTTTTGCAAATCAAACCTTTCTGGAAAGCCCAAGATGTCCTCTAAAAACTTCACGAAGACCGTTTTCTCATTCTGAAACTCTAACGCCATCCAAATCTCAATTGAAACTCAATGGTCTAATCTGCCAAAAAATCAAAAATAGTTTCAAAAATATTAAGTGTAAAGCGTAATTGTAAACTATCTCTTGCCAACAAAAAATGCAATATTTGAGATTTAAAATATTATAAAATAATGCTCAAATATATCTCACTGTAAATAGAAATTAAATTTAATAAAATCAATTGAAGCCCAACATTTCTATTCATATTTCTAGCAATTTAAATCAAATAATGAGACATTTAGAGTGCACTTTTGCGCACTCATCAGTACCGCACCTTCAGAGCCAAGCTCCTTAAGAAATACCCTGACCTTAATCTGGCTGGGATTGACGATATTGAAGTTTTTCTTGGGGAGATCGGGGTGCGGGACGATAATGATAAGGTAGCACCTCTTGATCTTCCTCCGGCTGACGCACTAGAGCAAACTGATATGAATGCAGTGTGCTGAGTTTAAAGAAAATGAAGAAAAGACTGATCTTGCTATAGTGTAGAACAAGTTCTTCTTCATTTCTAATACTCTAGAGGTTGCCGAACCAGTAGTAGACCAAGAAATTTTGTACTTTGTTTTATTTCCTTGTAACTTTCCTAAGTTTGGGCCAATTATCAATGAAATTGACTTCTTCAAAACTGTTATGTATTGCCTCTTTATTTCAAAGCATTTGTGTTGTTTGTCAATAGAGTTTCCAGAGTAGTCACACTTGTGGGACTTTTTGATGCTGACATGTTATTTGTCATGATGTACCAAACTCTAGCTCTTGTAATGAATTTCAATACTTTGATCAAATCTTCATTTCAAACTATCACAGCTCTGTTTTTATCTTTATAACTTATAATTAAACCAAGTAAGAATTAGTAATTGACTTTCGAGCATAATAACTTGTGATTGGATTGAGTGCAGATCTTCAGAGCTTGCGATTGAATCAAGAGCTTCACCACTTATAGTTAAATCAAGTAAAACTCTGAATTTGAATCAAAATCTTCAACACCTTGTAATCAAGTATTGACCTTCAGGTGTGATAATCGGACCAACACTTCATAATCAAATCTGGTGGTGATCCTTAAAAGCAGTGATTGAATCAAGGCCTTTGACGGAGATCTTCAAAACATGAGATTAAGTCAAAGTCTTCATAAATTGTAGTTAGATCAAGTTTATCCCCATAAAAAATGGAGGGCTACGGCAGGTTGAACAGCCAGGGCCTCTGATGCTTTGATTGCTCTCTTGAATGAAGAATGGACCAATCCTATAGCACTTCTAACGGATACAAGGCTTTTTTAGGGGTCGGTGAAATGGACTAGACCTGTAACACTTGCAATGGTTGCAAGGTTTTTAGGGGTCTGTACATTGAGATTGACCAAGCCTATAGCATTTGTAACGGATACAAGGCTTTTTAGGGGTAATTGGAATGAACCAGACCTGTAACACTTGCAATGACTGCAAGGTTTTTAGGGGTCTATACATTGAGATGGACTAAGCTTATAGCACTTGTAAAGGACACAAGACTTTTTAGGGTCATTGAAATGGACCAAACCTGTAACACTTGCAATAGTTGCAAGGTTTTTAGGGGTATGTACATTGAGATGGACCAAGCTTATAGCACTTGTAACATATACAAGGCATTTTAGGGGTCATTTAAATGGACCAGACCTGTAACACTTGCAATAGTTGCCAGAATTTTAGGGGTCTGTACATTGAGATGGATCAAGCCTATATCACTTGTAACAGATACAAGGCTTTTTAGGGGTAATTGGATTGGACCAGACCTGTAACACTTGCAATGGCTGCAAGGTTTTTAGGGGTCTGTACATTGAGATGGACCAAGCCTATAGCACTTGTAACGGATACAAGGATTTTTAGGGGTCATTGAAATGGACCAGACCTATAACACTTGCACTGATTGTATGGTTTTTAGGGGTCTGCATATAGAGATGAGAGCACTTAGAAAAAAAAAAGAACTCTTTTATTGGTAGTATTTTTGTAAGTGCTCAACATTCCAGGGCCTGGGTACAGGCTTCCTAGTTACATCCTCTAACCAATACGTCGTGAGCCTCACAATCTTAGTTACCTTGTAAGACCCTTCCCAATTAGGGGAGAGCTATCCTATGGTGGGGTCTTTAGTATTTGTGAATACTCTCCTGAGGACGAGGTCCCTGACCTGGAAATGGACAGGTCTTAGCCCTTGTCTGAAGTTTTTGGCCATTCTTTGTTGGTATGCTTCAGTCCTGATCCAGGCTTGCTCACGTTTTTCCCTAAGCAAATCTAAGTTTTCTATGAGATGATAGTCATTGGCTTCCTGGTCAAAGGCATTCGTCCTTAGGGTTGGCATGCCAATTTTGACAAGAGTGACTGCCTCTGAATCGTATGCAAGTGAGAACGGTGTTTCTGCAGTTGGTATTTTTCTTGTGGTACGGTAGGCCCGGAGCACTCTAGGGAGTTCCTCGACTCATCTTCCCTTGGATTCTTCCAACCTCTTCTTTATTGTTTTAAGAATTATGCGGTTGGTAACCTCGGCTTGCCCATTAGCTTGGGGAGCCTTAGTGAGGAGATGGCTGATGTGCAAGTATTCACAGGACTTCTTAAACACCTTTCCAGCAAACTGCGTACCATTGTCTGAAATGATGACGCGAGGCATGCCAAACCTGCAAACTATGTTCTTCCATATGAAGTTCTTTACCTCTACTTCTGTGATGTGAGTTAGAGGCTCGACTTTTGCCCACTTGGAGAAATAATCAATGGCAACCAGTAGGGACCTTCTATTTGGAAAGTCTTTTGGTAATGGCCCTACGATGTCCATCCCCCATTGAGCAAAGTGCCAAGGGCTGGCGATAGGAATGAGCTTATGATGGGGGGCATTTGTTACACTTTTGAACATATTCTTGGCTTATTTCAGCATGCTGGGCCAGTAATAGCCCGAGTCATAGCTCGGTGGGCTATGGTTCTACCATCATTATGGTTGCCATAGATTCCTTCGTGTATCTCAACTAAGACATATTGAGATTCCTCTAGAGATAGGCACCGCAAGAGGGGCTATGTTTAGGATCTTCAGTAGAGCTTCCCATTTAAGATTAGGTACAAAGCTGCCCTGATTCGAATCTTTCGGGCCTAGTTTCTATCCTTTGGGAGTGATCCTTATTTTATGTACTAGATGATGGGAGTCATTCAGTTCTAGGTTTATTTCGAAACTTGGGAGGATTGTACCTCTTCGATGCTTGGCTTTAGTTAGTAAGAGACTCTCATAGTTGAATCTCTCTTCGATTTGAGATGGGAGGCCATATTTGCCAAGGCGTCGGCCTTGGAGTTCTGACTCCTTTCAATTTTCTGAATGGTGAACTTATGGAAGGAATGTTTTAATGATCCCACCAGTTCTAAATATCAGATTATTCTGTCATCCTTGGTGGAGAATTCTCCCAAAACTTGGCTTACCATAAGTTGGGAGTTAGAGAATGCTTTGAGGTTTCAGGCTTCGCATTCTAGGGCCAACTTCATCCTAAGGATGAGGGCTTCGTGCTCAGCTTCATTGTTAGAGGCTCTGAACCCCAAACTGACTGCTTTCTAGGTTATGAACCTGTCGAGGGATTGAAATACTATGCCGATGCCCGAACCTCTATCGGTGGATGACTCGTCAGTATAAAGTTGCTATACCGAGGTGTCCATATTGGATTGTGTTTTAGCGTGCAGCGCTGGAGTGAATTCAGCAACAAAATCTGCCAGTGCTTCCCCTTTGATGGAGGTCTATGGTATGTAAGATATATCAAATTCCCCTAACTCTATAGACCACTTAATCAGTCATCCTGAGACTTTAGGTTTGTACAGTACTGACTTCAGAGGATAAGCGGTATAGACCTCAATAGGGTGCGTTTGAAAGTAGGGCCTGAGTTTCCGAGCAGATATTACCAGAGTGAAAGCCAATTTCTTAACTTCAGTGTACCTTGTCTTGGTATCCAGGAGTGTCTTGCTTACACAAAAAATAAGCCTTTGGATTCCTTTTTCCTGTCTGATTAGTATAGAGCTGACGACGTTCTCTGAAACTGTAAGATATATGAGCAGCTTTTGTCCCTGGACTGGCTTTGAGAGGAACTCGGGGGATGCCAAGTACTGCTTCAATTTTTGAAAGGCTTTTTCGCATTTTAGAATCATTTCTAGGGCCTTACTCCTCCTTAAGGCCTTAAATAATGGAAGGCATCGGTCGGTAGATTTGAATATGAATCGGTTCAAAGCTGCAATCCTTCCGTTTAGGCCTTGAATGTCTTTCTTGGTTTTTGGTGACTCTAGTTCAATTAAAACTTTTATCTGCGTGGGGTCTGCCTTGATACCCCTTTGAGAACCCAGAAAACCTAAGAACTTCTCTTTAGTGACCCCGAAGGTACACTTTAAGGGGTTCAACTTCATCCTGTGCTGCCTCAGGATGTTAAATATCCGGTTTAGATGCTAGATGTGGTTGTTCTTCTGTAAGCTTTTGACCAGCATGTCGTTTATATAGACTTCCATCCTGTCACCAATCAAGGGGCCAAACATTTTGTTTACCAAACTTTGATATGTAGCTCCAGCATTCTTCAGATCGAACGACATCACTATATAATAATAGAGACCTCATTCGGATATGAAGACTGTCTTTTCCTGGTCTGAGGGGTACATCTGGATCTGGTTGTATCCAGAGTAAGTGTCCATGAAGCTCATGAGCTCGTGTCCAGCAGTCACGCCAACTAGCTGATTAATCTTCGAAAGAGGGAAGCTGTCTTTGGGACCGGGTTTGTTGAGGTCTGTGTAGTCAACACAAACCTTCCACTTGCCATTCTTCTTCTTGGCAAGGATTATATTGGTGAGCTATTCTAGATAGAACACTTCTTTTATCATTTTGGCATCTAGCAGCCTCTGGACCTCATCGTTAATGATCTTGTGGCGTTCTAGAGCAAAAGTCATTATCTTTTACCTTACGGAAGGTGATTTGGATCGGTCATTAGCTTTTGGGAGATAAGGTTAGGGTTTTTCCCTTCCATATCCTTGGTTTCCTAAGCGAATACCGACAGATTCTTCTTCAGGAATTTCACCATCTCTCTTTGCTCGATGGGAGATAGGTCTGAACCAATCTGCAGATACCGTCCTCCCCCTTCAAAGCTGACAAGTACCTTGATAGGATCTTCTGTTGGTTTGACCCGACTGTCTTTTCCTCTAGGACTTAGTGGCTCGTCAATTTCAGAGGGGCATTTAACTGCCTCATGAAGGTTTAAAGGGCCTTAACTTTCTCCTTCATGAGAGTGTTGTGATTACTATTTGGGGGTCGTTTCCTTCAGTGTGAGAGCGTGGCATTCTAGGGCAGTTGGTTGGCAACCCTTGATCGAGTAGACCATATTGTTGTGTACGTACTTCAGGCACTGATGGAGGGTCAAGGTGACCGCCCCCATCTGATGGAGCCAAGGTTTTCCAATGATAACGTTGTAAGGGGACTTAAAGTTGAGGACCATATATTCGGAGACCAACGTATTCTATCCGTTCCCTTCTTCTACTATGATCGGCAAGTCAATTTTACCAAGCAGGGTGCTGAGGTTCCCATCAAATCCTGCCATTACTGCGGTAGTAGTTTTGATGTCATTGGGGTTGAGCCTTATATGCTTGAGGGGCTCATAAAATAGCACATTGGTGGAACTCCCTGTGTCCACCAAGACCCTTCTGATCTCAAAATTTGTAATTTTGAGTGAGATGGCGAGGGCGTCACTGTGAGGATAGTGCACTCGTACAAGATCCAACTCTGAGAACTGGATTTATGGTGTGGGCTTCAGCCTCTTCTCAATGGCAGAGATTTGGAGGACATTTGTCACGACCCAGCACCCCACCCTACGCGGATGCCAAGGACGTGATGCCAGTTAGCCACCTTGCTAGTTTCTCTACTGACAATGCGACCAACCAAAGGCAAACTTTTGAACTTTACAATGAATTGCATTCCAAAAGTAGGGTCAGAGGAGAAGAAATTAAGACATTTTCAATTCAAAAATGCAACTCATCCAAACATATCCGAGCACGTCTAGAATCAGTCACCAAATATCTCTAAAGTAACAATATACATGCCCCAATGCATCTGTTCCATATCAATGAATTACTTAAAGCGAAAGTCACACCAATACAAATCGATCATTTCTCATTTTATACTTTGCATGTTCCGGGGTTTTATTTAGCCCCTCAATTTTCATACTTAGATTTATGACAGTTACTTATATCAAATTGGCTTTTATTCGGCCTTTACTTTGTATTTTCTATGCTCAGGGGTATTTTGATCATTTCACATTTTATGATATTCTAACCCCGAATCATTATTTGGTCACATATATGAGTTCATAATTATTTGGGCTTCCATTGATATCAATTTCATCCAATTTGAACTTTATTCGGGCTTCGTACTGTATTAGGGGCATTTTAGTAATTTTATATTTGTACGCGTCACGTCTTTCAGTACTTCGTTTGTCAGTATGGACTCTACCGTTGAGTCTAGAATGTCTGACATAATTAAGATAGACTATCTTTTATTTCTAATTGGCCCTGGTACTATTAGGGGTAATATAATCATTTACAATTTACGTGTTTATATTTTTTGGGACTTAATTTCACAAATCGGACTTCATCGTTGAGTCCGGAATGCCCGAAATAGTAAAAATATACTATTCATTTATTTATTTTGGACTTCGTTTAACTTATTTAGCATCCAAGGGTAAAATGGTCATTTTATCCATTTAATAAAATAATTAAATAAATTATATTTTATTATTTTCCAGTGGCTCATTCGAATTAATTCTTTAAAATCTGGGCCATAACAGAATTTCTTAAGAGTTTGGGGGTCAAACTAGAATTTATAAAAGTTCTGGTTTATTTATTTTTAATTTCACAAATCGGACTTCATCGTTGAGTCCGGAATGCCCGTCATTTTATCCATTTAATAAAATAATTAAATAAATTATATTTTATTATTTTCCAGTGGCTCATTCGAATTAATTCTTTAAAATCTGGGCCATAACAGAATTTCTTAAGAGTTTGGGGGTCAAACCAGAATTTATAAAAGTTCTGGTTTATTTATTTTTAATTAAATCTTTGAACCAAATGGTTTAAGGATGGAAACCCTAAACCGATCTAAGTAGGCCTTGAACTGACCGGTTCAGGCCATGGCAAAGAACCGGAATAGCATACACTTGCTATTCCCCTTATCCGTGTTTAGGTTAATCTTTTATCCTCAATTTCCAATTTCTGATAGCCGAACCCAAACAATCCAATTCTCAATTTAAAATTCAATTTTACACTTAACCAAACGATGCCGTTTAGATTATTTGGATTTTTGGTTGGGTCGGGTCTGACCCAAACCCGATCCAAGACCCTACCCGAACCCTTAATGGGTTTTGTCTTCTCTAGGGAACAACAGTCTCCTTTTCTAGCGAAGGCAAGAAAATGCCGGTGAATTTTTGAGTTCAGTCCGACAGGTTTCAAAGGGGAATTTCATAAGGTTTGCATATCTGCATTTGGATTTCAGGTTGGACTGCATCTTGGCCGTCAAACGGCCAATTGCAGTGGCTGTTACCCAGTTTCTGACGATATTCTAGTTTCAATTTTGTGCACTTTGGAGCCCTTTTTGGCTTTTGATTTTGATTACTATGGCCTTCTAGGGCCTTTAGGATCAGTTTTACATGCTTAAAACCCACCAAACACAACGTTTTCTATGATTATCCCTTTGATCAACCGTACCTATAACCTCATTTTTTTCACTCATTTTTGGACCATTTTGGCCAATTCGAATTGCGATGAACTCCATTTTTTATGTTCTTTATGCCCAAGAGTCTTAAATCGAGCTTAGGGTTAAGCTTCAAAAACCCTAGATATCTACCCTCGGTTTCTCATGATTTCAAGCCCAAAACTGTTCAAACTCAACCAATTGATCCCCATTTTATTACCCTTATCGTCCCCAGTACATTTATGTTCTCATAATACTCTAAAACAGTGTGTGTGTGTGTGTGATCATTTTTTAAAAAGGAAATTTGAGTTCGAAGGGTTGTAGGATTATACCTTCTTAATAGTGAGTTGTTCTTCCTCTGGTGGTCCAGTTTTAATGCCTTAAACCTCCTTAGAGCAATCTCGGCTCTCCTTCATCCATGCTTGCAGCATGCAGCTCCTTCATCACCCTTCTCTCTCTATCTTCCTCTCTTTAGATCTCTCTCTCTTTTCACTGAGTTCTGCACGCACACACAGTTTCTGATTTCTGAATGTCTTTTTCCATACGCAATAGGCTTATATAATTGCATAAATTTAATTTTATATTCTAGTTTGCTACATGAAATCTTATTGAAGGGTGTGGTGGCCCAATGAGGGGCTGCCACTTCATTTTGAGATTCTGAATTCAAGCATTCCATGGTATATAAATATATATCTTATGTATATTATAGCAAAAAAGTGCTTGTGGCCAAGTGGTTAACTTTTTGGGAATTTAAAATCTTACCTCACTTGGTCAAGGGTTCAAAACCCCTTGGCTTCACATTTTGGCATTTTCCTCTATTTTGGGCTTATGCCTCATTTGGCTGGCGCAGATTCCTATTTTGGCTTTTTCCTTCGTAATTTCTTTTCCATCGCTCTTTTTACGAAGCGGTTTCTTTTGGTCATTCTCTATTTAGGTTAATTCGATGTCGGATGCCTCGTGTCGATTATTATTTCTTTGTGTTTTCTGTATTTAGCTAATTCGAGTTTTAATGGTGCTAAAACGAGGCTAGAATGGCTAAATTAAGCCCTCCCTTCTTGACGTACTAAATTATTTTATCGGTTCATCATGACCGTCGAGAAATTTATGGTTAACTTTCTTGATTATTCTTTATGTCGTTTCTAATTAATAATTGGAGCACTAATTATTAATTATTCGGGTCGGGGTGTTACATCCTAACCCCCTTAAAAGAAGTTTTGTCCTCAAAACTTAGTCGTTCATATCTAGGTGACTCTAATCTCTCTTCATGCTTATTCTATCATCATGATCTCCCCTTTTATTTGTTTCTCGGTCTATCGTGGTATTTTAGATACTGTTTCTCCAGATAAGAAAATATGTTATACAAGTTTCACCCAAATTTCACATTAAATACAGGAAATCCCCAATAAGTCTGATTCACAATCGCAATGTATGATCTTATCAAGATTCAATCATTTGGCCCATATTAAACCCTACTTGGTGATCATCCTCAAGTGATGCGAAAGCATCCATTAGTCCTACTAAGGGAACTATTCAAATCATATCCCCGTCCATTGTCTCTTATGAGTTGCCTTATAGGCCGTCAATCATTAAGGATTTAACCATACTAGATCTAGTCCTTACCTAACTTAGATCTTTAATCTCTGACCTAACAGACCTTAGTCTTTAGACTTTCTAAAACCATACATTCATCTCGACATCTGATCTCAGTTTCTCCATTTCTGAGAATTCCATAATTTCATTTCCAATTTCCTCAATTGGGACTCATCACTTGGTAAGCTCAGGTACTCTGTAGTTCTTAATCCATGACTAAATGTTTTGATGAGGACAATGGTTTAGGAAGCATTTCACAAACCATTGCACATCTCTTCATACTCTTCTTTGTTTAATTTTGGTAGTGATTTCGAACGTCAAAGATTTGACTTTTTATCTTTCCTCGAAGTTTTAAGCTTAAGGTCTCCAAATTTCTGCTGCAGCATTTTGACTAATCCCATGCTAGTTGTCATATCCATTTTTATTTGACGCTAAGTTGTGATTACATCACCATTCATAGACACCTTGGCGGTTTCTTTATCGACAATGCGACCAACCAAAGGCAAACTTTTGAACTTTACAATAAATTGCATTCCAAAAGTAGGGTCAGAGCAGCGAAAATTAAGACATTTTCAATTCAGAAATGCAACTCATCTAAATACATCAGAGCACGTCTAGAATCAGTCACCAAATATCTTTAGAGTAACAATATACATGCCCCAATGCATCTGTTCTATATCAATGAATTACTTAAAGCGGAAGTCACACCAATACAAATCACCTGATCAAAATTCATCTCCAATGACCATCAATCAGAATATCTACTAGTACAATTCAATCATGATGATCCAACATACTAGACTAACCTCGTCACTAACGATACAATATTATAGTGCATAACTTTAAAGTTAACCTTACAGTGTTTGCGTTCAATCTTTGACTTGGAGTTCATATCATTAGTGTCATTAATTGTGCTTCACTAGTTCCACTAGTTATCTCATTGCATTTCATCCCACAAAATGTCACCTGAAAAATGTTAGATAAATAGAATGAGCTTAAACAAGCTCAGTAAGTAAATTCCTAACTTTGCCATGGGTTTGGGTTAGTCTAGAAGAATATAAAAGAAAGAGATAAAAAATAGCCAATCACCAAAATGAGCATCAATGACCCGAAGGTCTAAAGAAAGGCATCTCCCAACATATGGCATAAGAAAATGATAATAAATCAATTAAAATGGGATCTAGCTTATCATGAGAATCTCTTGCCACAACAAATACTATAGCCAATCAAAAATATATTAAGCTTGCAACAATGTGATCATTCACAGGGCATAGAATATGATCACCCAACGGATATCCAAAAATGTCAATAACGAGTTCTAACCAAACAGATGCGTAAACAAACCGAGGCCCAGCATACTCCACTGAAACGCATACTTAGATCCGCCTCGGTTCCTCGGGCTCTCTAAAAAGCATTAGAGCTCTTTTCTCATAGGTCTCGAAGGACATATAAGACCCCAAAGGGTCTTTCCCCCACGCAATTGTGACTGAGCACAACCCCAAGCACTTACGAAATGTCATGATCAACAAAATACTACACGAGATATACAAACATGTGGATCAATCAGTTTCTTAATCAACAAGTCATAACGTGTGTGGTATAACAAGATTTTCAACACATGATATATCACAAGATCACGACATGGCATACATGAAGGTACAAGAAAGCTCAGGTTGTAGTCTGTTATCTTTATGAGCTCGTCATTGAAGCGAGCGATGTACTCCCGAAGCAACTCGCCTTTGGCTTGTTTTATGTTTAGCAGGAATTTTGGGCCCTTTCTTAACTTCCTACTGGTCAGGAATCGATCGAGGAACTGCCTGCTGAGCTCGAAGAAGGTTGTGGAACCACTTAAGAGCGGTGCCCTTAAGGCTGGTTACAAAGGTTCGGCACATGAAGGTGTCAGTGGCTCCATGTAGGGCCATGGTGTGCTGATAGTGGGAGAGATGGTCCCCGGGATCATCAGACCCGTCGTACAGAATGAACTTCAGGACAACAAATTTCTTAGACCGCTTCTCCACTATTATGGCAAGAGTGAAAGGCATGGCAAACCTTCCAAACAACTTCGCTAGTTCGCCCTGCTCTAGAAGAATGCAGGTTCCTTTGGTGATGATGGTTTGATCCATGGAGTCTGCTACTTCGTCCACCCTTTGTGGAACCCTAGGCTAAGTCGGTTGTTGTTGGCCTTGTCTTGCAACCTCCATCCCTATATAGAGGGCTCGATTTTGTCCGGCAGTAGTAGGAGGATGTTGGTCTCCTTGGACAAAGGGAACTGGCACCGGTGGAGATTGAAATTCAGGTGACGCTGGGTTGGCCCCTGAAGTTGCTGGAGTTGGGACCCTGGTCCTGCTTTGATAATGGACGGTAGGATAAAAGGCTGGCATTCCTCTCCCTGCTATAGTGGATGGCTGGGGATCACCCCCTATGTGAGTGGTGCCATAGGGGTGCACCAATTGCACGTTGGGAGCCTTCGTGGGAGGTCCTCCACCCATGGTGGTGGCAGGAGGTTGAACCCCTTCATCAACAGCATTGGTGGGAGGATGAGTGGGATTGTTCTACTGGTTCTGAGCCAGCAACGCCAAGGTTTGTGAGATGGCAAGGAGTTGTTCCTGCATCTGATCAGATTGCTGTTGGACCTGATCGAGTTGTTGTAAAGAGTTGGATGCTTGTCCCATTCCTCTTCCAGCAAGAGGCTGGTTTCGGAGGTTTTGGAAATTTTTTCTTAGACGAAGATTGGAAGCCATCGTCTATTAGTGAGAAAAGACAAGAAAGTTGTCGTTGTCGAAGAAGAAATTTTGCAAGAAATGATTTTCGTTTTCCATAGACGGCGCCAAACTGATGTTGCACTTTCTGATCAATGGGGCTCCGTTCTCCGTTGTCTGTTAAGCACTCAAAGAAGAGGATCAGAGGGCCACTGGGTTGGCTCCAATAGTAGCCACTCCGATGATAAAATTAGTAAAAACTGAAAGAAAAGACTATAATTGAAAGTAATTGAGAAAGCGTATCTTAGGGTTCAATTTATAGGTTGCGGATCTCCCAAATTGAGTAGGATTCGGAGTCGCAAAGATAAGAATTTAATTTATATCCGAAGATGGCAGTTACCATGCAGACTCTGTTTCCTTTCTTCAAAGTCGGTAGAGCATGTAAGACGGTGACCAGCTTGGAACCCTTTTATGTGGGTGCCCAACATTTCTTGCTTGGGAAGGAAGACTAGAGGTCATGCAGGACCTCGAGCAAAGAGGCTCTGAGCTTTGTGTGTCTGTTCGTTCTGGATATAGGAAAGTCTCAGTTGGTCTGTATGCATAAATACTCTGCATGTACACGTGTCATGTGGAGACTGATCTACCTTTTTGTAAGTATATCAAGTAACAACTCACATAATATGTATTTATAATATCTGATAAAGTGGTTATCCAACACCAACTTGGAATAGGGTTCTCAAAGTCAAAAAATCTCATACGGATACACCATAGATTACATATTCTGTTCAAATCCGAGATAAAATCTAACACTTTGCATATTTGATTATAGATGTATTGGCAAGTGTCAATATTCAATCCTAGCTATATATTATTGGGATTCTAAGATTGCTTGATTAATGATTAGGTATAGAATTCCAAAATCATAGTTGTGAGCCCTTCATATACATACATATATATATATATATATCTATATATATATGTATGTATGCATATGTAGTTATATACACATATACAGTTATATAAGATAACAATCTTTTATCAAGACTCTAAGCAATACATGTAGCAACACGTAAAGGAAAAACCCATTACTGAATCTTCACCCACATACCAGAACTTGGTATACATGCATGAACCACAAACAACAGATAGTACCCTGGTGGTGCAATCTCAGCTGTTGATGGCCCAACCGCAGTTAACCTATACGCATCAGAAGCAATTTTCAAAACCTTCACCATCTTCAGCACCACCATTCTTTGATTCATCGCCAGTGAATGTGTGGTAAATGATGGTGCAAGAACCCTAACTGACACAGCACCCTTCCTCTTAAACCGTGGCACAGTGAAAGTGATCGAAAATGATTGCCTATATCCCAAATTCTCATTGTAATACATAATTCTCGGCCGCTTTGGCTCGTGGTGAGGTGATAAATAGGGTGGTGAAAAGGCCTCCAAACTCAGGTCAGTTGGATATTCTACGTCGGTGAAGTTGTAGAATACATGTGGGTTGCTTCCTCCGACTAAAACACGCCCGTCGGTGAGCAACACCGCCGATGAATGGTACATTCTTGGCCTCGACGAAGGGTACATGACAGAAAATTGGCGGCGGTCACCTGTCGGTTTTTTTGGACTGTAAATCACCGGACTTGTAACAGGTTCTCGGCCATTTTCCCAACCTGCTGTGCCTGCTCCTGCACCATTGATCATGATGACATCGCCGGTAGGAAGAAGTAACATGTCACTCATCACGCGTGCCATTGGCATGTTCTCCATCATCCAGTTAGGGTTTTCATCAGTCAGCTTCATGCGTCCGCATGTGGAGATGGCCGGAATGAAGATTCTCCGCGCTGCACGCCTGAATGAGCCGCGTGGTGCACCACCGCATATCATAACCTCGGCTTTAATGGCTTCATTTTCATCTATAGGGAGCAGTACTGATGAGCCCGTGCTAGGGTAGTTACGAGGATCGTCGCCGGTAATTCGAGGGAACTCTCTCACCACACGATTTTGCTTGTAATTTAGAGATATTGATCTTGTGTTAGCAAAAATGAATAAGTTTCCATCTGGTAATAGGTGTAGAAAAGGATACAAATTGTTCTCATCAGTATCTGTAGTTTCTCTAAGAAAATGAAGGTGCAATGTGTTGGATGAAGAAAAATGTGATCCAGAGCTTCGAGGGTAGAACTCGAATGAAAACTGTCGTCTTCCACCGACGATGATAATGCGACCATCTGGTAGTATCTGGTTTGTTGCATACCATCTCCGCTCTAATAGGTAATGGGGAAACTCAACCCAATCACACAAGTCCATGCATGGTGCAAATGTGCGCACGACGCGGTCACCGTCATTGAACCCACCGGTTTGAACAAGGGTTCCATTGGGGAGGACAGAGCCTGAGGAGCACCATGTGTCGGTTTGAACCATTAATGGACGGAAAGTGTTTTTGCCAATATCATACAAAATAGAGTGGGCAGTGCAGTCAGTTTCGAGTACAACATCAGAAGGGTCATGTCGGCAGCGACCGCGGGGAAGAGAGAGGTTAGAAGCGCCAAAATCGGTCCGATCAAACATGACTACTTTGTTGTTATGTAAGAGTTGAATGTGCATGGCGGATATGCCAACGTTAGAATGCAAGAGTTGCCATGTGCCTCGCCTACTAGTGTGAGAAGACAAAGTTTGCTGACATATTGTCGGAGTGGGATGGATGCTGAATAACAGTGATAGTAGGAAGAATGTGATGATTTTAGGTGTCATACTGGGTAGAGAGAGGGAAGGAGAAGTTTTGGAGGTCTGTTGTTGAAGTTATTGGCGAGAAAAAGTTGGTGCGCGCAACGAGGTTGATGGAATGAAAGAATTGTGATATGTCCATGTAACTTTGTGTTTGCGTGTGTGTACACACATATATTTCATGTACATATTTGCAAGCTCCGGAGGTCAGCATGAAACAAGGGTGCATTCAAGAATTGCAACAAAGCTTAAAGGAAATGACAGTATTTGCAGCAGAAATAAAAGGGTTCACCTCCTCTATTAAGTCTTTCAAAATAAAGGATAACAAGAGACTTTCTCTGCAGGCTAGAAGCTTGAATTGACCAGACTCGTGCTTGCTGTCATTTTATAGTTGATTTTCTTAGCATCTTGGTTTGAATTTGAATTTTGTTAATCAACCACTTGCAAAATCCTACACTAACTTGTAAGATTTATAATAATTATACTAACGTTTTCCTAGATTTTTTTCAAATTTTTATTAAAATTTCTGAAATTATATTAATCTCTCATACTTTATCTAAAAATATAAGGATACTTCACTCTTATTAATTTCTCCTTAAAAAAATGACAAAACTATTATTTTCATATTTCTTTTTTTAATTTTTTAAGTTTTGACTAATTTTTTTTTAAATAAATATTGATAAAAGCCTTAAGTTTATTTTTATATAAAATAAAAATAAGTTATTTACCTTAAAAAAATTTAAATAAAAAAATAAAAATAAATCTTAAAAAAAAAATTAGTCAAAATTAGAAAAATATAAAAATAAATAAATAAAAAAGATAATTTCATCATTTTGAAGAAAAAAATTGATAAAAGTCAGTATAATTTTAAAAACTTTAAAACAATTAGTATAATTGTGATAAATTTCAGATGTAATTTATCTTTTAATCAATTTCGCCTCTTAATCATATAAATGTATGCAAAACCTGGGTAGGCTGAATCTGAATACTTCTCGGCCAAATGAAGTGTTTGGCAATTACATTGTAACTAGTAGTCAGTAGCGATTATATTTTTTTACTGCAAAAGTTAATTAAAATCGGTCACTGTTCACAACATGGTCTCTGCTATCATATTTTCACTTGTGTGTGACAATGGAATGTATACCGCCAGTTGCTAGGAATTTGGTAATAGTCAAGAAACAACTATTTTAAGTTATGATCAAAATTTTATTTCTTTTTCATTGAAACAATTGAGACATTTCCATTTGGATAGTTATTCAGAAATGATTTTTTGTATAATATTTTTAAAATGTATTTCTAGATATTGTAATTAAGTTTTTAAGAAGTACGAAAATACGTTCAGATATGATAATCTGAATTTTAAACAAATATTTATTTTCACAATTAATCGAAATGATACACTAGTGAAATACCAAAATTTATATGTTTTCATAAAAACAAAATTGTTTCTATAAAAACATACCGAAATAGTGAAAATATTTCTTTCGTATTAACAATAATTTTAGAAGTTGATAAAAAATAATATCTATTTATTTTTTCAAATGAAAAAAGAGATTGAAGGATTGAGACCCAAAATTACCAACAACAAAAAAAAAAAACTATTTTTTTTAAAACAATAGATAAAGAAAAGTAGAAATAGCCAAAACAAATGTAGATAAACAACTTATATAGTTAGTTATTTACTAATTATAATAGGTTTAAATTACTATTTGTTTTATTTATTATTTTATATGTAACTTATATTTAATTGTCTAATTCATAAATATTATATAATATATATATATATATTGTGATGATATTGTATTTAATTATAATAATTTTACATATTTTATAACAAATATATAAGAATTTGATATTACATAAAAATAAAACCTGCTCTAAATTTTTATACTATTTTTGAGCTGTAAAGAGTTATTTAGTATTAATGACTAACTTATATTTATAATTTTTTTTTTCAATTTTACCCTACTATCTTATTGTATTCAGACGTTTATCCTAAAACACTTTTAATTAATTAATTAATTAAAATATATATCTTTACACGTTCATATATTTTAATTTTTAATAGTTTTCACTATTTTGCAATGTTATTTCGGTCACTCAAAAAATAAAAATGTTTTAAAATGAAATTATAATCATTGATTACAGGACAAATAGGGAAAGGGGCGAAGTTTTCCGATCAGAGGCATTGGTTGAACAATAGCATTTGGTTCCGATTTTCAGAAACAATATATACAAGCCACAATCACTTAATAATTACGTTTATTTGGAACTGTTTTTAGTTGAGATGATACTTTCTGCAACAACTCTTCTTTCACATAGTATTAGAGGCTCATCCACTATCATGTCCTTTTGATTTAAATTTGACAGGGATTCTGGGGGATTGACTGCCATTTTGGATCATTCCCCAAAGTTTTCATCATCATTATCGTCGTTATTGACAGCCCGACACATGATAGGGAAACAAAACAAAAATAAATAAATAATTTAGCAAATATCATTACAAATTGTTAGTAGTCTAGTATACAAAATTGTCAGATGCTTCCATTTATGGAGCAGTTGGTGATCAATTCTTTTCAACCATGATTCAATCATCACATCATAACCCAATATTGCTTTCCAAACTTACAGCTAAAGGCACCATCCTATGAGATGATATTCTGCTGTTTGTGGTTTGTCTCACATCGTCCGTCTTTAAGTTCTATACGTTTATTTACATAATTGTCTGCTACTCTTCTTAATATTCAAATTTTAAGGAGCTGAATGAGCTTGACCTCTAATTTTAACTATGGTATCAGAGCTTGGTTTGGGTTAGAGAAATCGGGACTCGCTCACCTAGCTTTCCTTCGCGGGCAATGTAGTCCAGGGCTTTACGTCTCTTCACGGGCAATGTAGTTCAGGGCTTTACGTCTATTCTGAAACTAATTTTGTATAAATGATTCTTGAGATTGGTACATGTTGATAACAAATAGTAAGATTCTCCAGAATTAAGGAAAGTGAGAAATTATCCTTTATAAGATGTGGCTTTATGGGAAACAATTTAGTTATCAACCCTTCAACAGTATATAATGTATATAGTATAATTTTACTCATCAAATAATAATAACAATTCAGTTGTATATATAGCATATTACTATTATAAAAATATCGTTAACATACTAGCCTAACATCACTGTAACATTTTTTCTGATTTCTTTTTTCTAAAACAACACCTAGAGTCTTCAGTTTACTCTCCAGGAGATTGACAACGAATATGTAACAATTCTTTACATTGTTTGTAATCAACATCACATAAATGAAAATTTTGAGACTACCATTGATGAATTGTCAATATAATAATATCCCCTTGGGTTCTGGCATAAAAAAAAAAACATCCCCTTGGGTTCTTATGAACCTACTTGCAATAAACTTTCCCTCACCCACTCCTGAAACCCTTACAAGAGTTGAAAATCATATTGCTCAATATTCTCTATTATCAATTAATAAGTTTTTGCATCCCAAGGTTACATGTCATATGTTATGCCTGTGAAATCTTATTATTGTCACACCGAGCCCCTTAAAAAATTAAAAATCAAACCACTATTTTATCCATTCAGATTCAATTCCCCATCATTTCAACAGAAAGTAAATGAATTCCTATAGTTTCTTTCATCCTCAGGTTATTCTGTATTGTTTAGGTGACATAAGCATTGAATCATAACATCTTATAATGCTTTATAATGAATAAAACTAAGTATTCCTTTAAAAAGGGAGCAGGAAACATGCCTGAGAAACAAAAGCCACATGAAATATGCATGGGGATAGTAAGGGAGGGTGAGTGCTCAGAGTCAGGGATATCATGACTAGATGTTTATAAATCATTCTCTTAGTTTATATATGTTCTGCATGCTACACTTGTCAAAAAATAAAAAATAAAAAAGTCCTGCATGCTACATTCAAGAACAAACAAATTTTTTTTTTTTATTTGATGTATAAAATCATGCCATCCTTCAAGAAAATTGAAAATGGCACAAGCTGTAACTCCAAAGCAGAAAGATGTAAAAGTTATAACAATTAATGAAAAAAATTTAAAGATAAGTGAATCCATATTACATCTTATAGTGACAGGAGATGACAAACACAAATTCACTGCTTAAAGAGGAAAAGAAAAATGTGAGGTGGGCATACTACAAAGTAGAGCGACAGGGAAGCAAGATATACCAGTCCATTCCTTATTTACAACTTTTGCAACAGATTCATTAGCTGACTTACTGCATGTTTTCTACTAAATGGGAAAGAGTAACAATAATTGTTTCTATAGGAGTCCAGCCTCAAATTTTAAAACCTATTCAGGTTTTTTGTTACATAAATACTGTCTTTCTTGCCTCTGCCAAACATGTTTCAAATTTTTTTTTTGAAGGTAAGCATATTCGAAGATTGATGGTGCTGCAGAGCGATCAATGCCTTCTTAACTCTTGATCAAATTGTCAATTACAATCTCAATTCCTCCATAATTGCTAAATTACCTCAAGTAATGCAACACATCTAATCAATAAGCATTGTATTCTCTCTTTATAAATCTAAGCATATTTGAATGGGTTGAACATCACAAGCATGAGGAGAAAGGGTCAACAAAAATGACACATTATTCTTACCAATCTCAAAATTAAGAAAAAAAAAAAAACATTAAATAACAAATTATTATCATTCACAAAGCATAACACATTATCATTTGAGAACCATAATTACCTGTCCGATATGTGGAACAACAACTCTTGGAGCAATTGTTTCTCTTAGATTCTCAATTGACTTATAATTACCTTCTAAACATTCTTCAAGCATAACCATTAATTTTTTTGCCGTCTGCCCAAAATGTATAACATGTAAAGCATAGGAAATTGGTATGAAAGACAAGAAAGAGCATGAACATATGTAGAAATAAAAGCAATCAAGAGAAAAACAGAGCCAAGCCCTCAACATTTATAATTTCCTCCAGCAGTTAGTAGCATAGTTTCTTTCTCAAATGGTAAAAATAAATTGATAAATCAAATCAGTCTTTACTGGAGAGAACTGGCATTGGAAGTTTAAGTATGGATGAAATTTTTTTTAACCCATCATCATTTTAGAACTAGTATTTTTATGACCTATAAAAGAGCACATGTTATGCACATGACTAAAAAGAGGAACACTAAAATTACTGGTCAATTTTTAATTGAGACTGCAAAGAAGCACCATGCAATAGCTTTTATTTTTTCAATCTTGGGCCGGTGAAGATTATTCCCTCTGCTTATGTTGCAGTAATTGAGAGGACAGTATGGCCTTCCTGTCCTTGTACTTCTTTTCCCATCTGGTTAGATGGAGGAGAAAATGGGAGAGGGGTAGTAAACAATACTTGTAATCAACAAATAAATACAGAGGTTGTTGGCATACATGAATAAATAAATATATTTTTTGATCAAGTATAGGCACACAATATGCTGAAAGGAGGGATTGTCATGCATGAATTGTATCCACTGGAAAAGGACTTTAAAAGGGCCTTTTGCAGCAAAATGCAAACTCATCATGTGTATGTCTTATATCTATACATACTACTAACAATGGATAGGAATAATTGCATAATTTCTTCAGTTTCTAAAATTTTCGTCATACTTCTAAAGGAGACAAAAATAAAGGCCTAAGCTGTCATGACCCGAAACCCGGCTTATGCGGATTAGGGGTTTGTGATCGGCCACCGAGGCCTATTTCAATAATCACAATACTTTTCTAAATACTATTTACGCAGCGGAATAATTTTTTATTTTTTTTTTCTTATCATTCACAAAATAAGCTACATCACTTAATTAGTCGATTCAAATACCATCATCAAAGATTATAGTCTCCAAATCAAGAGTAGCATAATATTACATAACTTAATACATAAGATCCCAAAAATATCTAATCTATCTTCGGTTAAGGACTCATAAAAAAGAACTTGCTTCGTCACTTAAGCACTTATCCTGCATCACCTGAAAGCAAGTTGTCTAGTCCTTACCTGAAAAATGTCAAGAGAATGGGGTGAGCTTTAACAAGCCCAATGAGTACTTCCATAACATGCCAAGGGTTTTAAAATTACTATGTAGTACAGTCTGAAATGTATATACTCATATGGAATTAAAATACATCATATCAAGTACAACAGATCAGAAATTAGTATCAAAGTCATTTTCAATAAATCTCAGTTCAATCACAGTCGTAAATCAAAATCGATAACATAACACAGTCAAAATAATGATCCAATAACATAGTTGGTAACGATGATTTGTATTGTAATTCAAACATGGTTCATAGTTATTTTCAATATCAATAGTCACAGTCAAATGAACATCGTAGTATAATATTATAACTCAATCATAGTTATGGTTCAAAGTCGTTTTCAATATCAATAGTCATAGTCAAATCAACATCATAGTTTAGTATTGTAACTCTATCATAGTTACGGTTCAAAGTCGTTTTCAAATTCAATGGTCATAGTTCAAATCAACATCATAGTTTGGTAACATAGTTCGATAACAATTTCATAGTCTGAATAATCAAAATCGTAGTTCAATAGTTCTCAATTCGATGATTCAAAGTTCAATCATAGTTCACATTCGATATTCACAAGAGTTCAAATCATTCAAGTTTTCCCTTTCTATGGCCAGCAAATTAGCACCTCGCTGACTGAGATCACATTCAAAAATTCCACCAATATACCCCGTGGTTAGGGTTCAATAGGGTCACAATCTGTTCGATAATGACATATCATAAAAGATTCTATGGCCAACAAATTAGAACCTCGCTGAATGAGATCAAATTCAATAATATGCCGTATCACACCGGCTCACCACCAATATACCCCGTGGGCAGGGTTCGATAAAGTCACAATCTATTCAATAGTAACCAATCATAGAAGGGTGTATCATTCAAAGCATCAAAATCATTTCCAAAATCAATAACAGTCTCAATTATTCAAATAAGAGTTTCATATTTAACCTTTAGTCAAAACAGTTCAAATATTGGTGAGAAAAACTGTTATAGTGTCATAAGTATTTTATAAGCTATTAGGAAATGGCAATATCAATAAGTTATTCAAATCGATTTCAAACAGAATGATCTATTTTCAAATTATACCAGAGTTCGATATTTATACCTATAATGAAAATCCACCTCAACATGGCATGAAAATACTCACCTGAAGTCCTAAAAGCAATTTCCAAAAATCTTTCCTTAACGAGGGTCTCTATAATCACAATTCAAAACCTTATTACTTTCTTGTTCAAAGTTTCACATAATTTAACTGTCAATTTAGAGCCATTTCTATTCCAATTTCCCCACAAGGATGTCTCCGTTAGGTTCAAAGTGTCGAAGATAACTGGTTTAGGTTTTTTCTATATCTAATTTGCGTATTTATAGTTTATTTTAAGCCTAGGGCGTTTTCATGATTTTATGTTTTCACGTGTCATATTTTTCGGTACTTCGTTTGCCAAATCGGACTCCTCTGTTGAGTCCGAAATGCCCGAAATAGTAAGAATACACTATTTATTTATTAAAATTGGACTTCGTTTGAGCTATTTTTGAGCTAGGGGTAAATTGGTCATTTTTCCTAATTAATAAAATAATTAACTAATTTATTTTATTAATTATTAAGTTTTTATGGGCATAAATGAAAGAATGTTTCAGAAACTGGGCCAGAATAGTATTCCCCAAAACTGTTGGGGTCAAACTACAAATTCTGAAAGTATTGAATTGAACCAAAGGGTTCAGTTCACATTTAAGTGAATCGGACCGAACCAATCCGGTTTTAACTTGTTCAAGGAACAATGCTGACGTCATGACGACGTCAGCCCTAGAGATTAAATTTACAATTTACTTATGTCAAAACGGTGTAGTTTCTGTATACACGGGTTAACCGTTTCTTGGTCGAGTCAGGGCCTGACCTGATACCCGGTCCATGACCGACCCGAACTGTTCATTGTCCCCAAGTTAGGGTTACTGTTGCCCTAAAATCTCAGAATTTTTTTCTTTGATTTCGTGGGATTTCAAGCATCTTTTCTTACTGTTATCCACCCTAATCGATTTCTGGAAGTCATACAAACAATTTAACATTCATTGGTTGCATCAAATTGAGCTCAATGGCTCTGTTTCAAAATCGATAGCCGAACCTGCAACTGGTTCGTGAATGCTCAGTTCTCAACCAAAATGAGCGTGGTTTGGCTCAAAATGATCCTTGTGTCATGAGGACTCGATCCCCATTCATAAGTGTCCATTTGGGTGTTGGTTTGTGGTATTGGGTTTTAGAATCCCGCCCTGCAACTAGGTGTTCGAAGGTCAATCCTACGTCTTTGGGGTCGCGGCTTAGGTGTTTTAAGATGCTAGAAGTGTCTAGTTTTAGTTTAGATAACCCAATCCAAGCTTGGTGAAAGTTGATTCAGACCAACCTCAGTCCAGGTCCTCTAATGGCGGATTACATACGATTTGGGTGTTCTGGGCAGTTCTGAGGGTCTAACCCTCATGCATATCAACCAAATCCTCAGTCCAAATCCCATGCATGCAGTAGCAACTCAAAAATGCATCAAAATTTAGAGGAAATCTTAAAAGAGAAATATCAAAGTTTTTTTTGGGTATTTCACCTTGCTCAGCGATTTCTCCTTCCTCTTTCACTCGTGGTTCAGTTCAGCTTCAGTGGATTCCCCCTCAGATCCGTCTTGGACTCCTTGGCTCCTTCAATGGCTTTCCACAACAAGCACACAATCACAATGTCTCTTTCACTCTCTCTTTAACAGTATATAGGATATCTACAGGTCTGATTTCCCCTACTATGCATATATGGAGACATATAGAGATCAGATTTCTTGATGTTTCATCTCCCCAAGTTCATGATGGTTTTGCATGCATTTTGGTTGGAAGAAGGTGCCATCATGTGGTGTATAGGCATGATGGTCTAGGGGGGTAGTGTGATGCATGGCTGATGTGTTGCATGCTTGGCTATTGGTCACTTGGGAGGTGGCCAGATTAGATTTGTGTTCATATACATTTCTTTGTATATTTGTACACAAAGGTGCCACCAGCCTAGTTGGCAATATTTTTTTGGATACACAAAGTCTTGCCCACTTGGTCAAGGGTTCAAGTCCCCTTGACCTCAATTTTTGGCTTCCTTTTTGTTATTTTCCCTTTAGGCCCTAATTGGCCAATTTAAATATGTGTTTTTGTTTTATTTTTTTTTTTTTCGCTTTTTTTTTATTTGTTTATTTATTTATTTATTCATTTATTATTATTATTATTATTATTATTATTATTATTATTGTTATCTTTTTCTAATTTAATTTCTCGTAACTTCTTATTTTACTCTCGTCAAATTTCTAAGACCAATTTACTAACTTAATTTTCCGATAAACCGGCCGGGACGTTACATAAGCCGTCTCTACTCTCTAGTAGTGTTTTACTCCCAACAATTTTCTTATTGAAACCTAAAACAAATGATAATCCCATTTCAGAGTTTTGACCATGAAATGCCTACATGTTGGAGTCGTAAGGACGTAGGTTGCAGATAACATGACTAATATGAGACCAAACTGTATAGACATTCAATACAATTCTGTTGGCATGGGAGTTTGGATAAAAAGATAATGGCAAGAACCTTATAGGCAATATAATCAACAACACTGTATGAACCTGAATTAAAAAAGACATCTTAATACGGGGTGCAGTAGGGGGTTCTGACTTCACACAAACCATAGCTCTGGCTTTACAAGCACAAAGCAGTTTCTATAAGACTTGACTCCAAGTTCTCACCCTGGACAGCTAAATTTTTAGAAATTCACTAAGCAATGGCCCTCTGAAGTGTGAGAAGGCAAGTAACATTGAGGGAGAGAGAGAGAGAGAGAGAGAGAGAGAGAGAGAGAGAGAGAGAGAGAGAGAGAGAGAGAGAGAGAGAGAGAGAGAGAACTAAATTTTGGGAAGACCACATTCCAGAAAAGAAAAAAGAAAAGAGAGAAGAATCGGGCAAGCAATGTTTCACATAAGTAGCTGATTTGCTTTCTCTAATTCATCTTTAATATGGGGTCTTAGATACCAACAAATGGTTGGAAACAAGAAAAGGAAGCGGAGGTGACAATACATTGCATATCATACGAAGCTGATTTATTCGATTTCCTCACATTTGAACACTAAATGATAGGATTATAAAGTTCCATTCAGAAGAATCATTCTCGGTTGAGCCGTTTTGGGAATTGGGAAGCAATGTTTGCTTAGGTATTTACAATGATTAAGAACAACAAAGGAATAGACATAATTGTTGTCCTGAAACTACCATGAGAAAAAATTACAATGCCACGCCATAAAAAAGAATTACAATATTACAATATAAAGAAACATAGATGTCAAAGAATCAAATTAAAAAACTAACCTTTTTTTTTTATGTTCCAAATTTTTTAATATATTTTTCATATCAATTAATGGACTATCATATATATATATATATATATATGCATATATGTAATAAGTGATTTAGATGATTCATATTTTTTTTGAGTCACCTCGAAAGTAAGAAACTGCTATATTCTGATTATGATTATGATTATTAATTTTTGTAATTAATTTGTGAATAAGATTTTAATTTTAGATACCTTGTATACATATATTTGAAAAAATAATAATTTTTAGAAAAATAAATTTTGAAGATTTTAAGAAAAACAATATATAAGAAAATAAAAAATAAAAAATAGTTATATCCTGTTGACATCCAAATACAGAATTGGGATATAATAGCATACCCAAACCTTTTTATCCGAGTCAGTTCCAAATTCTGGATTAGAATTGGGATAATGTCTCATGTGATTTTATATCTTGTTCGATCCAACTATATTCTATCTAATTATGCCTTCTTATTCGGTCACCCAAATGAGGCCTAAAATTATTTTGATTTAGATTTTTTAAATTGATTTTGATTATAAGATAAATGATTATTTTATAATTAATTAATATTTAAATAAATTGAAAAAAGACAATTTTTGGTTATTAAATATGAGTAAAAGTAGTTTCTTCTTAGAATTTCAAATTATCTAAATGTATAAAGTTATTTAAAAAATAACCACTATAAGACTTGATTATAATTTAATTAAATTTTTCTACAATCGATTATAAATAATTATTTTTATTCAATTACTCAACTATTTTTTTGAGAATAAAAGTTGATTTAATCAGGCAAAATAATCTAAAAAAGTGAATTGGAGTACTTTTATGAATTGGTGGCTGCAGCTTCTCTTACCATGGCAAAGATTTGGAAAAATGCAGAGGCTCTTGCTTGGCATAGTTATGCGATTCAGAATCAAATACTTTATCCTTCTAATTTAAGAGTTGCTTATTTATTTATTTTAATGTCTTAGAATTAAAATTTATTTTAAAAAGTCATTGCATAAAAATATTGTGAACATTTTAAATTATCCTAGAATTTGATGTCTTGTAATAACTATTGAAAGAGAATGCTTTTGATTTAAATGTGTAAGCATTAGATTCATGTCTTTTTTAAAAAAATTTCTAAATAGAATTTTTCAAATTAGATCAGATTAGAACCACACTTATTAAGTTATTTGATTTTTAAGAAAATAACTCTTCTCTAATCTAACTTTGTTCAAGTTTTAAATATTTTTTAGAACTAGACATGAACCAATATACTGTTAAAAAGTACTTACTAAATAGTAAAAAATTTAAAATCTATTCATCTGTATTTTATAGAACCGGTTCTAACCTTTTTACAAACAGACTCTTAAAATGTGATGGAAAGAGTTTACAAAACCGTTTGTTTATGTTTTTAAAATAAGATTTTTAATTTCAAAACGCAGGATACGTGTTTGGCAAGCTGTTAATTTTAATTTTTTTTTAATTTTTTATAATTTAGATTATTATATCTAAATACGTTTTCACAGTTTTTAAAAAATTAATTATAAAATTTTAAAAAATACTTTTTAAAAAATTATATCTAAATCACTATCCAAACTAAATGTTTTTACTTTTAAGTAATGAATGTAAATTAGGCCGACAAGTCTAAAACCTGGCCAGTTTCGTGGCTAGGCGGAAGCCCATTATACCATGGGTCGGGCCTAGGCTTGGTCCTGTTAGTCTAGCCCGCGACAACATTCGGCCAGACCCAATGTGAGAGAAGGGTTCGCTCCAATAAGTCTCGAGATATTGTGTGGTTTAAGTTTATAATATATATTTAATATCAACTGTAGGCCGAAGCCCTGCCCACCGGGCCCGGCCCCTTAAATTAGGGTTGGGCGATTGTTGACTGAGTCGACACCTGTCGTGGACGAGGATGATTTTTGGGAAATCGTAGCCAACAAACATGCTAGAAACCAACACGTGTCACCATAAGTGTAAGAGAATATCGCCACGTGTCACACTTCAAATAAGCCTGTCCAAACTGTTAGTTAATCCAGAGAACATATAACTAGGTGCCCTTCTCATTGATCCTACTACACCGGAAGTCTGACTCACCTAAGGCACCAGAAGTCCGAGCCACCACCACCGACAGTACCCATTTCCACCATTAGCCCCTAAAATGAGCCATGAACAGCCGAGAAGGCCAGAGTCCCAACAAGAAGCAATCAAGTACGGCGATGTCTCAGGGCAGGCAGTGGAGAATGCCATGCTTGAAGAGATCGAGAAAGGCGGAGCGGCCTCGGTGATGCAATCGTTAGCCACCCAAAATGATGTTGGCGTCGGGATCACTGAGAAGGATATTCTTCGGGGGAGACATATTATAACTGAGTCAGTTGGCGGACAGGTTTCTTTCAATTTCTCATTCCAAATATATATATATAAGGAATGTCAATGGGGCAATTATTTTTGGATAAAAGGGGCGTGTTTAAAAAGTATAAAAAATATATAAGCAACATAAGAGTAGTGTCAAGAGTGTTGTATACTGGATTTATTTTTTTAATCCTATGAGATTAGGTTTGAAAAAAAGATGTTAAAACTTCATAATTTTTGAAACAGGTTTAGAAATAAAGGTTTAAACCCATCTCACCCAAATTATAATATAAATATATATATATATATATAATTGTAAAATCACTATATTAAAAATAGATATATTTAATATTTTTTTAAAAATAAAATAATAAATTTTAGTATAATCAATCCGGAGCTTCTGTTTTGACATGGTAGTGCTCTGACCAATTAAACCAGAATAGGTAATGTATGGTGTAACATCTTATATGTATAGACGTGGCTGATTATGTAGGACGGTGTTTTTTCAACCCTTTGGTAGAAATAATAGTTACTAAACCTGGTCTTAACATTGATTCGATAAAATGACTAGGTCAAAGTGCCACCGATTCAACTAATGAATTAATTAGTCAGATTCATTATATTATTAAATTATTTAAAATTATTAACATATATTTTAAAATAAATTAAATAAATAAATAATAAAATATAAATATAACATGTTAAATAATATATTATTATATTATCATACCTAATAAATTAATATTAAACATAAAATTCTAATATTATATAAATTTCTATATTGTCATTCCTTATTCTAATTACTAAATTATAGTTAAAGTATTAGATGTATGGTTAAAATTCAAGTTAAATATTATATAAGAATAATAATAAAAAGTAAAAATATCAAATGAATATATTAATAATATTTTAATATAATTTATGAGGATAAATTACTTAAAATATTAGTTATTGAGTTATTTTTTATAATTATTTACGATTTAACTGATTCATTGGATCATTCATAAAAATGGTTGGCTTAATCACTTTTTATCGATTCACATATTTAAGTGGTCTAATAACAAAATCGGACCAACCTGAACTCCGTTTCATCGAATTGACCCACCGGGTCGGGGCTAGTTTAATAACACTGGTTGAAATAAGAGGTCTTATGCATTATATATGTATTGTCACTCATATACAAGTGTGTTTAGCAGTAGTTTGAATAATGAAGGCTAGCTATAACCTGAACATGCAGGTCATAGGACGATATAGTCAACCAGTTCCATTAGCCATGCTTTGAACGTGGAAATATAACCATAGGTGAGGCACTTGAAGCTACAGCTCTTACATCAGGACACAAGCCAGTGGATTACAGCGACGCAGCTGCAATACAAGCCGCTGAAGTAAGAGCCACCGGTCGTACCAACATTTTTCCCTGGTGGTGTTGCCGCCGCTGCTCAGTCTGCTGCAACTCGTAATGCTCGCACCACAAAGGACGAGGACAAGACCAAATTGGCTGACATTCTCTCCGTACGTATTTCTCTCCTACCTGCCAATATTGCTACACAAAATAGCTTGACTTGACCATTAAAACTGACCACCACAATCACATGAAAAAAGCTATATATATATATATGTATTGAACTTACTGCATTTTGGAGATACCCAGATATAATTTCTTGTTATCCTAAGAAGTAAGTAGTACTGTAATCCTCTGTAACAAAGTTGGCCTGTGTTTGTCATGTTGGTAGACATAACAACTACGTGTAGATACATACAAGCAATATGTACGTGTATGTTGTATATGTATGCATAAGCATTGTCTGCTGTATCTTGTATGAGTACCTAATTAATTAGGACGCTTTGCTGTATGTTTGTGTTTGATATATATGTACGGGCACAGGATGCAACAGCAAAGTTACCGGCAGATAAACCGGTGACACGGCGAGATGCGGAGGGGGTGATTGGTGCGGAGCTGAGGAATGATCCAAATCTGACCACACGTCCGGGAGGCGTTGCTGCTTCTGTAGCCGCAGCTGCAAGGCTTAACCAGAATAAATGATCAGCAAGTGTGTGTGTTTTGCAATCAACTGCTGGAAATAAATAAGAGAAATAGGCTTTTTTTCGAACTAGTTTGATTTGGATTCTACAACAATGCTTATTTTCCCTTAGAATCATCATGCTTATGTATTTGGTTCAATTTTGACATTACTAATGGAAATGTGTGTGTTTTTGCAAGTGCTCTTACCCCCACCACTTTGCTCTTCTTGTTGGGTGTGAAATTGAATGGGGGACTTTAAATTGACCAATTAAGGTTTAATGAATTAGAATTGCTAGGTTATATATATATATATATATATATATATATATATATATATATATGGGCATCAAAATCTTAATTACACTATATGAACAAATAGATAATATGAAACCAAAATTTTTTATTTCATTTTTATTTTTGTTGTTGAAAGCAAATTTTAAAAAATAAAATAAAATTGAGGACATATCTAATATTATTTGTTTTCTTTTTTAATTTTTTAAATAAGAATTGTAGAGATGGTTAATCATTGATTCAATCTTCTCTCAATTAAGTCCCAACTCTATTGTTAATAATTATATGCTTGAATGCTTTTTCACTCTAATTGCAGCATCTCAAAGAATTGAATTAAATATACTTCATTTATAAGACCACAATTTCTTTTATGGTTTGTTGATAATCAAATTAAAAAATAGAAAAGAAACACATTAGAAATAGCAGCAAAAGTAGGCCTGGCAAAACGGTTCCAAATCCGTCAATCCGCCCAAACTTGCCCTAACCCGCCTATTTAGTTAGCGGGTCATAAACGGGTTGGATAATAAGGAATCCGTTAATTTAGCGGGTCAATACGGGTTGAATATGGGTGTTTGACGGGTTGAGAATGAAAAATAATAAAATAGTATAAGAATATATATAGAGAGATATATATATATATATATATATATATATCTCTATTTGAAAAAGAATAAAATACTAAAACATATACAATAGATTATAAAACAAAATTAATATTAGAGAATGTAATTCAACATCACCATATATATAAACAAAACACAAACAAAAAATTTGTGATTCAAAATAAGTTAAATTGGTCTTCGTTAGGAGCTTTGAATATCATAAACAATGTGCACATGTATTTGTTTGTTTGTCGTTTTTGCTTGTGAATGTCGAGGAAAAAAAATTCTAACACTCTCCGAACTCCATAGTGACGGAAAACTCATGCACTAAACAAGTCCCTAGAGAAAAAAAATTATATATTAAATATAATTATTAAATTTACTAAATATTAGTTATTAAAGAGTAAACTATACACTAATGCAATAAATCAAATTTTAAAAACTCCTTAAACTGGACCATCAAAAATGAAATTGCTAAATAGAACTAAAATTATAAGGTTGTGTTTGGCTCGAGCAGTTCTTAAAAAAAAAAAAAAAAAACTCAACTCCTCCAACAAGTTTTATTAAGAGAAAAATGTAAAAATGAAAATCAATTGCTTCTTCCCAGATTAAAAATCTTGACCCAAACCATCCAATAACTACCAAATTTTAACAGAATATCCAAAGGTTGGTCAGAGCCCACCTCAGGATCCTTATAGTTTTGCACTTCAAAATTGCCCAGTACAATATGCTTTTTGGACATTAAAATGAGAGCTCCAACGAAGGGATTTTCACAAGGACACTCAAAAGGGACAAAATGAACCTCTTCTTACCATAGAAACCTTCTACATGAGAGATTAGTTCCATAGCTTCAATTGATTTTAAAGATCAAAGAATTCTGAGAAGAGGCCAGTATTATATCGCCTCATTAGATTTACTAATAGAGAAATAAAAAAAAATTTAATATGTATTCACAAAAGTTTTAACAGAAAAACGTGATGAATTTTATTAGTTATATTATTTGATTGAGATGTGACAATCTTAGGTAGTGTTTTATTTCTAAAAAAAAGTTGAGTAGCGGGTCAAATCCGACCTGTAATCGACCCGATCAATTCGAGTCAAATATGAGTTCAACCCGTTTATGACCTGACCCGTTTACAACCCACCCATTTTGCCAGGCTTAAGCAAAAGTAAATAGCATCAATTGTTTTATATGATTCTTTTTTTTTTTTTTTTTGGGGGGGGGGGGGGGGGGGGAGTACAAGGATGGGGAGGATTTAGTCACATTTGTTGAAAGAGAGAACTTTGATATTTCGATCGGAATCTTCGTCCCGATTATTTCGTATGATTCATGTAATCACGACTCATAATTTGGGTTTTTATGAAGAGCATCTCAGTGAGTGTGTTTGTGTGTGTGTGTATATATATATAAGGCCAAAAACCAAGAAATAAAAGTAGTTCAAATTTAAGGGGACAAAAAAAAAAAAAAAAACAATTTCTATGTAGCTAGTAAATTATGATTATTTTGGTCCATCGAACCAGCTCACACAAAAACTCAATATATAATCATAAGATTAATGAAAAAGATTAGGAGTAGGTGACATAGCTAAGCTCTTTGATTGACTGAGTGCATTTTAATTTATCCGATCAATATTGCGGGACCATTAAATAATTTTTTTTTAGCATTTGGGTTTACTGTGGGAAGTTCACACAATTTGTTTTCTCATCAAATAACAATTTATACATTTTTTCTACCAGAAGTTGCGTTTTGTCCCTCGACAACTCAACATGTTCTATATATTATATTTGTCATAATTGTTGAGACAAAAATTTGACATAAATACCCACAAATAAATTTTTAATTTTTATTTTTTTAAAAGTCGGCATCATTTCTTCAGCAATTATAAGGAAGTATTTGGCATTTGAAAAATATTTTTTAGAATATGCCATCAAAACTCAGTTGTTGTAAAGACAAAAAGGAACATGACACTAACATTGAAACTAGAAGGGATATAATATATTTTCAAAACAAGAGGACTATTATTATTTAAAATTATTAAAAATTTCAAGAGTTATTAGTGTAATTTACACAAATATTTCATACAACTCTCACAATTATGTGACATTTACTGTTTTTGTAAGTTTTATGAGTCCCACGGGAATGTGAAACAACAATTACAGTCAGTCACATGAAATAACTTCTCTCTCTCTCTCTCTCGTGGGTCCAAACAGTAAACAAGACTGACAGGTTTAAAGGCCTCTCACCTAAACACAGGTTAAGGACAATATGTTTGAAAGCTAGCTAGCATGAGAGGCTTGGTTTATTATTGGGAGGCTTCAAAAGCCAGGAGGCTAACTGGGCTCCAATTGAATTCCCAAATATTGGCTGCTCCTGGGGCTGATGATTAATTTATATAGTAATTCCTCAATAATTTTAGAGATTTTTTTTTCAGTGTTCATAATTTTGACATGGTGGGGACATTCAAGCCAACTTCAAACCATTGAAACCAAGAGGTCACTAATCTGGTCAGTAGAAATGACTTGGTTTTTGCAATCCACTCATGGAATGAAGGAAAATACTATGTGGAAATCAAAATGGACTAGTTCCAGACAAATTTGCTCTAAATGTAGATGAGGTAACATTTCATTGAAATTGATTTTATTTATAATGCTATGAAATAGAATGGAGTCATTTCAAATGCCAATATATACTGCAAAAAGAATGACAAAAAGTAAGAGGAGATGCTCAATAGTTGTGATTAATGATACAATTTGAAGAAAAGGGCCCCTCAACCAAGTTGAGCTTGCTTGCACATGACTAAGCCCATCCAATCAGAGATGTTTGACTGTATGCTTAGTTCATATAATGAGCTGTTTAATTGAACTAGAAGTCAGTTATGGTGATACAAAGCTTGGGAAGAAGAGAGCTATTCAACACAGCCCTTCAATGATATTATTTAGTCAAGGATCACAAAAGTTTTTTTTTTTTTTTTAAAGCTTTAGCATTATATCTGTGTTAAGCTTTCAAGAACACATTGTATTCCAGATCAAAAAAAATTGTACACATTTTGGACCACTGTGAGTGGCAAGAAGTCGAAAAAACCAAATCATGATAGAAAACCACAACATGATCATCCTGAGGTAACTTATATGAAAACAACAAAATGGGAATTCTTAAATAATGTACAGACCACTATATGATAAATCACTGCACAACAGAGGAAGAGAAAAAAATTTCCTCACCTACACCTCATATGGACAAATAAACCTCAGATGACTCAAAAGAGCACTTGGTTAATTTGGAACAGCATTCTTCCATGTGTCAGCTGGCTGAACTAATCTTCTGCAGTGCCAACTCCCTAGTGATGAGTCTAAGTAATACTTGCACAAGTTCTCTTACTCTTCCTTCCCTGTCCATGTAAAGGTACACAAGATATAAAAACTACACTGTATTGCATGAAAAAATTACGTACATTTCATTTTTCATTACTCCTCTATAATGGCATAAAGAGATATGCTTCATCACAATGTGTTTCTCACAGCCACTGTTTAAATTACAGCAGTTGCAAATCGTGTCAAGAAGTTAAAAGTCTTTATTAATGGGATGTGTCACCACAACAAATGTTATGTCTTATGTTTCTTCTATCTTTTTCCCCATAATTGCAGTTTTGGTAGGCCAAAAAAATATTTTGTTATATCATATTCATTTTTATCGTAAGGTTTTAGCTCATCATGTCTTTTCTCAAGGTAAAGCTCATGCCTTTTGTCCTCTCTCTTATGATTGCAACAACTTCAACTTGAGTCTTATTAATTCTATCAGTTATGTTATTGGTCTCTGTTTAACATGATCAAAATATCTTAAATTTGTATGAGCTTTTTCATTTGATTTAGCAAACATTTCTTGATCACCGAAACTCCAACAGCTTCCCACTTCATCACATCCGCACTAAAAAAAGGTAATACACTCTAATGTCCACTTGCTCGTGGATTATTAATCATAGAACATCAATTTTAAAAATTTGCCATTTCTTTTCCATCAATATGCAACATCTCCTTCAATTTCAAGTTTCAATACACACATATTCACTTGCAAGCATGTGCATGCAAACAACATTTGTAATCATGCTTATGTGTGCTTTTTGGATTCTTAAACATGTCTTCGTTCATCTTGGTGTTTAACTTTGCTGGTCTCAACATTAAGAATGATGTTAGCAGAAATACGGAATATTGCCTACAGCAAGAATATGCCTATTTTCTTTGTCCACAATCTTTTTTCTTTTTTCTTTTTTTTTTTTTTTTTTTTGGGGGGGGGGGGGGGTGTTGAATATTAAACCTTATTGTATATCTACAGAAAAGTTAGCGTATCTACTTCATAGTCTTTCACTAAAATCCACAGTACTCTCCCCGTAAGTTTTGTATCAATGCTTTTGGCCAGTAATAATATTTTAAATTTATTTAAGAATATCAATTACTGAATCACGATAAATAAGAAAATAATTTATTTTGGTAAGTGAGAAACCTTATTTATGAAAAAGGCAGTTATTGTGATAAACATCACAGCATCCTTTATAAACCATTATAATGCTACTTCTATCATTGAATATACCTCAAGTTTTCTAATTGTAACTAGTTTTTTGCTTAAAGATTTTCTCTTACCTTGATATAACAAGCTCACAGAAGGATGGGAAAAGAACAAGCAGATGTGGACGCATGCCTTGATTTTCCTCTGCATGGCCTCCTTTCAAATATGGATGTAAAGGAAGAATGGATGCTGTATCTGAATGAATTACCAGACGAGCCAGTTCTTGAAGGACATATAAAATCTCTTCAAGTCTTGCTGGTGGCAATGAACGTTCGCCTGCAGATAATGTTGGTTTTTTCAAAAAGGCATAACTTGGGAGGAGAAAAGAGCTCAAGATGAAAAGTAAAAGTATGTTAAAGTAGTAAATTAAGTGAAAGAAGCTGCACACCTAAGTCATTCTCATCGATCAGAAATTTTTTCAAAATGTATTCACATCTGTTCATGAGTATCATGATTGAAATTTTACTAACTTCAGATCTTGTCAAGTTCCAACCGCTGACTTCGTTTTCATAACTGAAAAAAAAAAAAAGTGTCATTACTTAACATAATAATAAATTTCAGGCACAACATATTCATTATAAACAGACATTTTAAGAGTTTCTGAACTTGATTACGGAAAATTGTTAGACATGGTGAAATAATTTAGCTGATAATAGTAGCAATCAAAACAAGTACATGTTCATGAGAACCTGATAGTTCATTTGGGTATTTAACTAATTTTTTTAATTCATCAGATTCATTTCATCGATCACTTGTTTAACAAAATGAGTAATACTATCTTTACCTTAACATTTTACCAAAAATTTTTACCTACTAACGTGGCTATTCAGGTGCTAGTAAATTCAGCTAGTGAATTCAGTCTCTTAGTGCTAGTCATGTTAAGTGAGTTCAAGAGGTTTAATTGACTAGCACCTGCATATATTAAGAGGCTTAATTGACTAGCACCCGAACAACCACGTCGGGTAAGAAAATTTGGTAAACTTTTATGGTAAGGATAAGATTACTCTTAACAAAATACCAATATTGGCTATGTAGTATGTACGCAATGGCAAACTGAGAAGTTTCAATCTGGAATTTTGTATGTTTGACAATATTTTTTATAGGGTAAATTACACTGACTTCCCCTGAGGTTTTTGACAATTACATTGACTTTTCTTGAGATTTTTAAAATTATACTAACCTCCCCTACTTTTTTTGACAAACTACAATTACCCCCTCCAATCAAAATTTTTCTTCAAAATGACAAAACTGCCTCTTTTATGTTTTTTTCTTTTGTAATTTTTTCTATTTTGACCAAATTTTTTGATTTTTTTTTTTATTTTCAAATAAATATTGATTAAACCTTTAAATTTATTTTTATATAAAATGAAAATAAGTTATTTATCTTATTTTTTTATATATAAAATAAAAAATCTCTTTAAAAAAATTTGTCAAAATTGAAAAATACATTAAAAATAAGACGTAAAAGGGGCAGCTTCATCATTTTGAAGGAAAAATTTTACTGGAGGCGGGTAATTGTTGTTTGTTAGAAAAAGTAAGGGAGATTAGTGTAATTTCAAAAACCTTAACAAAGTTAGTGTAATCTACCTTTTTTATAAGACAAATAGGGAGTTGCAACATTTTCACTACATTTGAGAAGAAACTCTCCATACAACCAACCATTATCTTTTCTCTTTTTCTTCTTTCTTGCTACATATAAGAACTTCATAACATGAATTACATTACAACAGAGATTACTTCAGTGGTTGAATCCTAACCTCTCAACTGAGGTTCTTTCCTAAGCCTACCATTTAAGGGTGGCAATTTCAACATAAATCCACCAACTACTCTAACTCGCCTATTGTTAGGCACTATGAAGCATGGACACTTTATTTTGACTCACATATCCGTGTGTCGGACACAAACACTTCCCGAACAAATGTCAGAGACGCGAAAAAAAAGAGTTTAATTTTAATTTCAATTTTTTTGAATTTTGAAAATGTCATGGACACGTTTTTGACATGTTTTCTATTTTTTTCTTGTTCTTTTTCATATTTTCCCTCCTTTTTATTCTTTTTTTTTTTTTTGGGGGGGGGGGGGGTTATATATATACATATATATACATTGTATGTAATAGTTAATAAATTTATTTTGAAACTTGAATTATGAATGTTGATGATTAAATGAAGAAATTCTTGAATTTTTATTTAATAACTTTGTTATTTTAACATCGTAATAATATTTTTTGTGAAGTATGTTTTTATAACAATTTTAATTGAAATAATATTTGATTTTTATTATATGGTCATAATATATATATATATATATATATATATTCGAGTCTTAAGGATGCTGCTAAAAACATTGCTAGTAAGCCCCTACATTCACATGCTTATTTGTCAAAAATGTTGAACTAAAAACTGTAGCCTGAATTGTAAGGGTTTTTTTTTTTTTTTATAACTCAGATGAATAATGAGAATTAATATCATTGAAGTGTAAATAAACATCATCAACGAAGGAGTGAGATGAGACGTCCGCACAAAGGCATGATATCTGCTAGTGGGAAGGTAAGACCTTCAAAGTGGAGGATCTAGGAAGGAAAAACAAGAAATTTTTTCAAGTTACTGAGCAAGGAAATGGGATTATGCAAAAGATTCAAGCAAACAGTGAGGGTTTTAGATGGATCTGTGAGCAACTACAGGAGATTGGCTCTCGAAGGGACGGACAACACTTGGAACATGTTTTACATGGAAGGGAGAGAAGTTTGAGAATCATGAGGATGAGGGTGGAAGCTCTGTAAGGATTGAGGAAGCGGTTGTGGGGAGAAGTGTCAACATCTATATCCCTGTGTTTGACAAAGGATGGGGGTGGAAAGGAGTGGCTAATGCTTTGAGGGACATGGCTAATGTTCTGGGAGTGGAGTCGTCAAAAATACAGAGGTCTTTCAAGGAGGTGGCTTCGGTGCGAGACTGGCCAGAGGACCAACTGAAAGTGAAGAACGGAGAAGGAAAAATGGGCAGGAAAGTGGAGGTAGACTTTAATTCCTGCAAGGAAAACTTGGATCATTGCAAGCAGTGCCTAGTAGGAAGAATGGGTGCCCCAAGGGAGTTGAAGCCGGAAAGAGATAAGAGTTGAAAGATGGGTCGATCGAGCATGGAAACTGCCGACAGGGGTTAAAGTGAGGGAAATGCATGGAGACTGGTTCTTGTTCTTGTTCCCTTCCATTCAGGAGCCCCCCTGCATCTGGAGAAACAAGGAATGGGTACTGGAAGGTTGTATGGTCCTCCTGGATTGGTGGATCATGGCATGATGCTGTGTCAGGGAAGGTATGGAACAAAAGGAAGTGTTAGGGTGATAGGGGTGCTGGTGTTCTTGTGGAGCAAAGAGCTATTCAAAGAAGTCGGAAGTAGAAGTGGCTAGTTCACAAGGATGGATGAGTATACCGCTGCCATGAAACAATATGAGATGGGCAAGGATCTTGGTGGAAGCATGCGGGAGACACTTACCGTCATCAATCAACGTGAAGTTGGGAGAGTGGAGTTACGACTTGTCAATATGGGTAGAAAGAGGGCCTTGATTCTCTGTGATGTATGGAGAATAGAGGTAGCCGGAGGTGGTTAGGATTGGAGAAGATGACGCAGTGGAGGCGCATACCTTTCAAAATCAATGCGCGTGAGGAAAGAGGTCTGACAGGAGATCGAAGGAAATCCACGAAAAGCACAGGATTTCGACACGTGGTCAGACTGCCAGAGGATAAGGGAGATTTGAATTTCTCTGCCTCGCGCTCCGAAATGGGCCCAAGCCAGTTGGATGCTAGTAAAATGGAAGAGGCTAAGAAGAGGAGGAAGCCTTCGGCCCAGCCCGTGTCTCGTTATAAAGAAAGGGCAAGGTAACATGTGGAGAATCAGAAACTCTTTTGCCTACTTGGGGTCACAACTAGACGCAAAGTGGAATCCCAAACAACAGCGGGCCGAAATTTCAAGGGCCCAATGCCTGGCCCAAGTGGTGCCACATCAACGAAGGGTCCATCACTAAATATAGAGGGCATGACGCATCCTCCCGAGTATAGTGATTACAGACGAGGTGTGAGATCCTGCTGGGTAGAAGAGACAAGCAAAGAAAGGGAAGAGAAATGCATAGGCTGCGTGGGGCTTGGACATGGTCTCAGAAGAAGATTTGGTTTCGGAGGACAACTTTAGCCACGGGACAGTGGTGGCAAAAGACAGAAGATGAAGTGGATGGGAAATCACAGGCATTTGATGGTTTGGAAAGCAATTGAGAGTAGGTCAGGATTGCGAAGAGAATAAAGGGGCAAAAGAGAACCATTCCAGTTCTGATTCAAGCAAAGAGGACTAGCAGATCGTGCCTGTTGATACTGGTGAAGAAAGGGAGCCGTTAAGGGAGATCCTGCTGCATGAGCTGGTGGCGAGAGAAGAACCAAGGCAAGATGACATGGTTGAAAGGGTTCTGATGGAGTGCCTTGGACTTGTAGATGATCGATTGGCTTATGAACCTCTGGCCATGATACTGCCAGATGGGGCACAGAGTCCTTAGGAGGTCAGACAAGAAAGGAAGAGGCTGGAAGCATCCAAGTGGATTATGTTAAGGATCAAGGGGATGAGCAAATATTTGGGGATTTAGTGTCATGGGTTTAATGATAGGTTTCTGGACTTGATTTGGGAAATTGATTAGTACAACAGACAGTGGAGAATCACGGCTCCATTAAGCAAAATTTCAGAGGAGGAGGAATCAGCCAGGAAACTTCGCAGGGCGATGAAGAATTTGGAATGTGCAGTCAACTATGATGGTAGGAAAAAGGGAAGAGGGGGAGTGAGGGGAAGCGAAGGAGATTCCAGCACAGGTTTCCCAATGAAGTGGAAATTTTTATCACGGAATGTTCTGGGTCCGAACGATCCAGATAAAAGATCAATAATTAAAGTGATCTTGAAGGGGTGGAAACCGACGCTTGTGTGTCTAGAGGAAACAAAAATACAGGATACGTCTCAGGCCATAGTCAATAGTTTGTGGGGTGGCAGATGGGTGGAGTGGTTTTTTTTGGCTGCAAGAGGAACAGCAGGAGGAATCCTCATCATGTGGGACTCTAGAGTGCTGATGGGATCAGACATGTGGGAGGGTTGTTTCTTCTTGTCTTGCATATTGAAATGGGTAAGTGATGTCCATGATTGGGTTTTCACAGGTGTTTATGGCCCAAATTATGAGATGGACAGGGGTGTGTTGTGGGGGGAACTTGATGTGCAACCAGGAGAGGGGCTAACTTGTGGGTAGTTGGTGGTGATTTTAATATAGTCAGGTTTCCAGCTGAAAAAAGAGGGGGAGGCAGACTGACCAGTAGCATGAGATCTTTTTCGGAGTTCATAGATAGGAGAAGATTGGTAGACCTGCCTCTTGAGGGGGGAAGATATACATGGGCAAGTAACAGGGAAAATCCAGCAATGTCAAGACTGGATAGGGTCTTAATATATGCTGATTGGGAGACAAAATTTCCAAATCTTGTGCAATCATGCTGTCCCAATGCAATATCAGACCATAGCCCAATCAGTTTGGACAGCGGAGGGTTGGGGTGGGGTAAGGCACCGTTTCGGTTTGAAAATACGTGGTTACAAGCCCAGATTTCAGAAACAAAGTGGCAGCCTGGTGGGGAGGTTATGACATAAGCGGTGACCCGAGTTTTGTGAAGGCTAGGAAGCTTAAGCTTCTAAAGATGGAATTAAAGAAGTGGAATGATTTAGAATTCGGGAATGTACAAGAAAGGAAGGAAGATTCAGCAGGTGGATAGGAAAGAGCAAGATGGCTCTTTAACAGAGGAGGAGAGATGTGCCAGAGAAGGGTTTAAAGGGGAATTGGCGCAAGTTTTGAAGATGGAGGAAACTTCTTGGAGGCAAAAGTCATGAGCCCTTGTGGTTGAAAGAGGGGGATATATAGAAATACTAAGTTTTTCCATCGGGGGGGGGGGGGGGGGTGTGGTAAATTATAACAAAAGAAGAAACAATATTAGTGTGGTGAAGATAGGGAGTAGGAGGCTTCAAGGGGTTGAGGAGGTAAAAGACGGTATTGTGGACTTCTACAAGGATCTTTATAAGGAAGCAAGTGAGTGGAGACCATCTTTAGAAGGTCTGGAGTTTGAAGCCATAGAGATAGAGCAAGCGGGAGAGATTACAGAAACCGTTTGAGGATGAGGTGATCTCGGTTCTAAAGAGTTGAGATGGGGATAAGGCTCCGGGGCCGGATGGATTTACAATAGCTTTTTACAATAAGTGCTAGAGAGTGATCAGAGGGCGATGTGATGGCAGTACTTGACCCGTTCTATCAGTCCTGCTGCTTCGAGAGGAGTTTAAATGCATCGTTTATTGCATTGATCCCAAAAAAAGAAGGTGCAGAGGATATTAAGGACTATAGGCCAATTAGTCTGGTGGGGAGTTTGTATAAGTTATTGGTTAAGGTCCTTACCTTGCGTCTAAAGCCAGCAATGAGCAACATTAGTTTGACAAGTCAAAATGCTTTTGTGGGAGATAGACAAATCCTTGATTGCAGTTTTGATTGCTAATGAAAGTGTGGATGTGAGAAGAAAGAGTGGAGAGAATGGCTTGGTATGTAAGCTCAACATTGAAACAACTTACGATCATGTGAATTGGCACTTTGTTCTTCTTTTGCTAGAAAGGATGGGGTTTGTGGAGAGGTGAAGAGGATGGATCTAGACATGTATTTCCACAGTTTCTTATTATGTTTTGGTAAACGGTTCTCTAGCAGGCTTCTTTTGGTCTTTGAGGGGTTTAAGGCAAGGAGACCCTCTTTTCCCTTTCCTTTTTGTGATTGTTATGGAAGCACTTAGTAGAATGATGAATGGAGCTAGAGGTGGGGGGATGCTAAAGGGCTTTGTTATAAAGCAAGAGGGGGGAGGCAAGAGGAGATTTCACACTTGATGTTTGCGGATGATACCATTGTATTTTGTGTAGCGGAGGAGTTGCAACTCCGGATCTTACGACGCATTCTCTTATGCTTTGAAGTTATTTCAGGATTGAGAGTTAACCTCAATAAGACAGAGATCATCCCAGTTGGAGAGGTTGCAGTGGTGGGGGAGATGGCATGGAACTTGGGGTGTGTGGTGAGTGGCTTTCCTTCTAGATACCTAGGATTGCCGTTGGGGGGGTCTTCGAAATCAGCTAGCATATGAGACACAGTGATCGAGAGATTTTAGAGAAAGCTTGCGGGTTAGAAGAACAATTATTTGTCCCCGGGGGGGGGGGGGGGGGGGAGGATCACTCTTACAAGGAGTACATTGGAAAATCTCCTGATGTATTACATGTCTATCTTCTGGATGCCAGCTTCTCTTTGAAGGAAATTAGAGAAGATTCAAAGAGATTTCCTATGGGGGGGACAAGGAGGGGGAGAAGAAAATTCACCCTAGTGAGTTGGGACAAGGTGAATGCCCCCATTACGAAAGGGGGGTTGGGAATTAAAGACTTGTCTTTGTTCAACAAAGCTTTGTTAGGCAAGTGGAACTGGAGATTTGCATGGGATGATCAAGCACTATGAAGGAGGGTGATATCCGCCAAGTATAGGTGTGAGGATAGAGGGTGGTACTCAAAGGATGTTTTGGGAGCTTATGGGTGTGGAGTGTTTAAAGCCATTAGAATGGGGAAAGAGTTATTCTCTAAACACATGAAGTTTGATGTGGGTGAGGGGGGGAGGGTGAGGCTTTGGGAGGATTCTTGGAGTGGGGAAGGGGTGTTGAGATTCCCTAATCTATTTCATCTTGCTAAGGATAAGGAGGGGGTGGTAGAAGAGAATAATGATAAGAGTAAGGGGTAGGAGGGTGTGGTGCCCAAAGTTTAGAAGAGATTTTTTTGATTGGGAACTAGGGGAGGTAAAGGACCTTATGGGGGCGTTGAGAAGGTAAATTTGGTTGAGGGAAGGAGAGATGGGATCTTATGGGAAGGCAGTGGGGACAGCATTTTTATGGTACGCTCCTTTCATAAGAAGATTGGGGGGGGGGGGGGGGGGACGGATAGCTTTTTTTCGTGGAAAGCAATTTGGAAGACTACATTGCCGGTAAAAGCTGCTTTCTTTACTTGGGAAGTGGCTTGGGGCAGTATTCCCACAATGGACAATCTTAAAAAAAGAGGCTATCATCTTTCAAGCCACTGCCTGTTGTGCAAAGAAGAGGAAGAATTAGTTGACCACCTTCTATTGCATTGTAAAGTAGCAAGGTATGTGTGGAATTTGCTGCTGTCCCTTATGGGCTGCAATTGGGTAATGCCGGCTACCATCAAACAACTTCTTTCGGGATGGAGGTGAAAAGGCATAAGGAAGGATCTGCGACTTGCTTGGAATATGGCGTTGCTATGCCTCATTTGGAGCATGTGGAGGGAAAGGAACACTAGAGTTTTTGAGGGTGAAGACTGTACCCCTTGGAAACCGAAAGATACTTTTTTGAAACACTTTTCTTTTGGATCAAGGAAGAATACCCTAAGTATTTAGATAGGCTTGATTTTGTAGCCGATCCCTTGTGTATGTATACGGGTTAGAGGCATTTACCGATCAATATATATATATATATATATATATATACTAGTTTAGAAGCACGTGCGTTGCACGTATATAGTTTATACTATTTTATCTGACCCAAATATATATAAGTTTGTAATAACAGCCTCACATTTAATGGGTATTTCTAAAAGTGTAACTATTTTTTTAACTTTTTATCGTATGTTTATCTCGAATGCGTTACGTGGACTTTGATAGAAATATAGAGTTTGTGAAGAAAAAAAAATAGAAATATAAAATAAGAGAGAATGTGCGATTGTTTGACTAATGTAATTCTCATATCCCAAGATATGATAACCCAACCCCATTCCAATAGCCGTAAAGAATGCATTTCTAGTAGAAAATTATTTAAGTAAGAGAAGTTGTAAATAGATATTTTATAATTCTTCTTTAATTGTATGATTTTGCTGAACATATAACAAAAAAACTATATAAAATTAATTTGAATCAAAACCTAAAATAATAATTAAAACTCAATAAAATATTTAAGAAAATTGAAATGGTGGTCTAAAAATATAATTTTTCTCAAATTTTATTTTCTTTTTGATGAATTTTTTTATCAATTCACCATCTTCCTCAATTTGTTGTTTTCTTTTCTTGAAACTTGAGATATTGTCTTCTTGAATTTGATTGGGTTTGTCTTGAATTTGAATTGGTTCATCCTTTTCAACTGCATGCAATATCTCGGTAATGAGTGATTTTTTTGCTCTAATTATTATTTTTGTTTATCTTGACTAGGAACTTGTACTCTTTGAACTTGCATAAAGACATCTTCCTGAAAAAGTTGGAGTTCTCTCTTTTTTTTTCTTTCTTTTTTGCGTCGTAGAGATGTAGTTAGTAATACTGTAGTTCAGTTAGTAATATAATTTAAGGTTTTTTGCCATACCTCATCAATAGATTTTATGTATTCTGAAACTGGACAACCAAATATAGATGCAACTACTTGTCCAAACAACACAATTGTCACTTTATCATAATCCTGAATGACTCCCTCACATTCCGACATAAATGTTTATTATGTTAGTTTTTTAGGACATAATATTATTTTCATATTTAATGCATTTTTTTTTACCTTAAACCAATGTTACCTAGAACGTGAATCGTTATGGTACGCAAAACGAAAACGGAAACGGAAACGTAGATCATTACTTGTTATAGAACATGGTATGTTAGGGGTAGGCTTCTTTGGATCGCTTTGTTAGAACAAAATACGTTTATTTGGAACGTGATATGCTTTTTGATTGTATTTGTAATAATATTGGTATGTATATATAAACAACAAAAGATTTCAACAAATCCAAGCTATTATAAAATAAAATTCCAATGATCTGTGTATTTTACATGATCTTTTTAGGACTTTTGATATTTTAGATTGGAACTTATATTTTTCGTTTCAAATCATTAATGATTTATGTTTTGAATCGTGCGATCCCAATTTACAATTTGCTAGGGGAGCAAATTGTGGTAACCATGCCTTGGACAGTATTTTGTATTTTTTTCATTGCATTTGCTGCATTGTGCTCCATCTTTAGTTATGTTGACTCTTTTACTGTAGATGTATGCATTATACCATGGTTGTTCTTTATTTTCAATTATTTTAATGGTTTGTGGCAAAGCACTACATTGAGTTTTGCATAATTTGAGATTTGATATCATATGTTGATTTCATATATGATTTTCATACCTCCATTAAAGATCATGAAACGGATATAAGATCGCAAAGCTTTACTTCCTTAGTTTCATTAAATTTCCTTCTATTTGCTATACACTCCCTCCATCCCATATTAAGAGCTTCTTTATTCCATTTTGGAGTGTCCCAATTTAAGAGTCCCATTTGCAAAGTCAATGTACTTTAATTTGTGAATTTCCAAAGCTACTGTTAACTTGTGAATTTTCAAAGCTACCCTTTGTTATAATATATAAAATAGCCTATTGAAAGTTAAATGAGGGTAGTACTGGAAATTTAAACAATTTTAAAATAATAAAGTATTCTCTCTTAACTAGTTGGAATTCCAAAAAAGGTCACTTAATTTGGCACAGAGGGAGTATCAATAATTTCCTACCTAAAATTATACGTGTGGTTCGACAAATTCTTTCTTCATTTTTTAATTTTTTTGGAAAGAGTTGTAGATTCAAGTAATGACCCTTTTAATAATGTTTATAGTTGTTTTCTATCATTATAGAACTTTTTTTTGAAAATTTGTAGTTATAATTGCTTCGCTACTACTTTAATTTATTTCACTTTTCTCTATTTATATTTATTTAAGTTCATTATTTAGTAATTCAATCCTTTTCTCTTTTTTTTTTTTTATTTGGCACACTTCTTATTTACATTATACAATTAATTAGACGAAATTAAATAACCTAATGAGTTTAATCTGTAGTTTGGAACAATGCTTCTTTGGAAATTGAGGTCATATATAAACCTATTTATTTTGCAAGATCTATTGTTGCAGTGTTAACTCCAATTTAGGGATGTTGAGGGGGGTATGTATGGACCTATCCCAAACCTATCCCACTTAAAACCACAAAATCACCTCCATCCAAGCTTCCTTGAAAACCCCCCCCACCACTCGGAACCTCTGTCCAAATAATCCATCATTGTTTGCATTCACCAACACCACAGAAAGACTCTATAAATCTATAGCTTTCTAACGCTGTCAACCACAACAATCTCCACTGCTCCACATTTGTGGCCTAAACTTTTTGCAGCAAGGAATCATTTGCGCACCCGCCCAATCATTTGCAACAGGGATGACAAATTTACATTATTCTTTACTTGTTTCATATTTTCCTCCTTTATCATTAGATGATGACGAATAGTTTAACTGATATATTTATTAATTGACGTTTTTATCAAGAAACTTTAATATTTTTTTATTGAAAAATTAATAAATTCATAACCGAATCAATCACCTGTAATGAAAATTATATAACTATGAAGTATGAAAAGGATATTCAATTAACTATGTTCAGTTATATAATAAAAAATAAAGTTTGAAAAGGATATTCAGTTACAACAAAATAAGTTTGTAAAAGATATTTTAATCATTACAACAAAAGTATAGAAACATAAACATTCCAATATATCACTTTATATTTGTTTAACATTATTACCCGGATAGCATATTGTTTACATATTTTATTAACCATTTTTTGCCAATGTAATGTTTTCTTTTCCTAGATTATTAATTCACTTTTTCTGTATCTTTTATATTACCATGTCAAATTTTAATTTTTAATTTGTACTATTTTATACAGTTCTATCATAATGTCAAAAACTTCTTTTTATCACCCAATTGTATATTTTAATTTATTTTACTGCACATATACTTTTAGGAGTCTAAACTGGATTTTTTTTTGGAAAGTATATTGGTCTGTTCCTACATTATTGATCCATTTTTTTTTCCCTACTTCTATATTATCACAGCCACAAACTTATTTTAAAATTTTTTCCTCTATTATACTTAATAGAATTCTTGCTCTTTTAGTATTCTAAACTTTTAGGAAAGTTTTATATTTTTTTGAAACCATCACCTTATATGGATATAGGTAATATATGTATATAAAACAGGTCACCCACTTCCCAAATTTTTCTCTCTATTTCTATATTATCACATTTAAAATTATTTTAATCTATTTTATTTTATACAATTCTTGTTCTCTTAGGATCGGAGAAAAATTTTAATCCCATTGAATTGAAGTTCTAATGTAATTATAATTTGTGAGAAAGATTCTTATATGTTTTTGTTTTATAAGTGTTATTTATGATGTGTAGAATTTAAGATGAGTTATCTAATTTTATTAGGAGTCTTTTTTATTTAAATAATTAAATTGATCAAATAATAATAGAAAATAAAATGGGAATTTAAAATTTTATTAAAAAGATGCTAATGAGGTGGAATCTCAATTTAAAAACATGTGTCCATGTTATTTCTATGTTCAATTAGGATTCTATCATCTTCCCTTTTTTAAGAATCCTAAAGCAAAAAAAAACTAATCTGAAAACCGAATAATTTTAATAATCTTAAAAAGGTAATTTGTTGGGAGGAATCTAATATAAACCTGTGGATGTTTCATAAACCAATCAAAGTCAAGAGCTTCTATAAAAATTCCAAATTTACTTGAACACAAATCATTATGTTATTGCAAAAATAAAATAATTAGCAAATAGAGAAAATAATTTGATAAGTGTGGGGAGAAGAAGAACACTAGCGCAAAAATTCAATATATTTAACATTATTTAATTGCATATCATCCTTATCAATTTTATTCTCTTAACCAATCGCTCTATGAAATATTTTGACCCATTAGTTTGTGGGTCACAAAGAAGTTCCCATTATACATGATATAAATTATGGCTAGAACAAAATTCAACATGGAATCCTTGTTCGAATAATTTACCAATTTCTATGAACTCCCGTTGACATATATACATATCCTGGAAATAATAAAACCGATCTTAGAGGATAGCGAGGACTTATAAAATTGATGTAGGGTATTAGAGGGTATTTTTGTCTACTAAAAGAAGTGTGAAACAAAAACAACTCATACTTTTATATATAGTTTCTATAAACTCCCGTTGTTGACATATATACATATCCTAGGAATAATAAAATTGATCTTAGAGGATACCGAGGAATAATAAAATTGATGTAGGGCATTAGAGGGTATTTTTGTCTTCTAAAATAGTGTAAAACAAAAACAACTCATATTTTTATATATAATATATATGTAGTCAACGTGTCCCTAATGTGTCCGTATCCTACTTTTTTAAGAAATATCAAGTCTGCGTGTCTGTGTCGTGTCGTGTTGTATCTGTGTCCCGTGTTCATGCTTTTGAGGTTAGGCGGGTTACGATGAGGCTTATTAGGTTCAGGTTGATTTTGGGTTGACCCATTTATGAATTGTCATTAAATGGGCCAGTTTTGGGTTTAGTCATCAAAGGGCAATTATATTCTAAAAACTCAAATGTGATACAAAATTTATTATGTTTACTCTTAGTGTGAATTATTATTATTATTTTTTATTAGTAAAGGTAATAACGTATTATAAACAAGGTTCCCAAGGGGGGCAAACCCATAAACAAAAGATAAGGGAGAGGCTACAAAAAATTAAGGCCTTAATTATGATTTATGAATTATGAACCATAATTTATCTATTATGGTAGGAAATGTGTGTTTGTGCTCCTTTTAACTTTGTTTTTTTTTTTTTTTATTTTAAAAAAGAAGAATAATTGAAATCTAAATAGTTAAGGCGGGTTATCAGTATTAAGGTGGCTGGGTTCTGATTTTCTTTTTTCTGACGTATTTAACCATTAGGTGGATTACGTTTGAATTTGAACATGTTTATGTACACTACCAACCCAACCTGAACCCATTTATTGCCACCCCCACCGACATGTCAGTAGACCAAACAGGTCTTGGCCAAGTGATTAAAATTAATTACTGAAACATGATAACCCTTGGGGTTGGACGAGTTGGGAAGAGGAGGCTTGGGTAATATCCCCAAGGTCCCAGGTTCAACTCCCACCTCAAGGGCCACTTACCTATCAAAAAAAAAAAAAAAAGGTAATGAGGAAGAGTCCTGCATAGGTATAAAACTGCATGCTAGCATGGATGATTGCAATCCCAATAGAAAATATTACCTGCTCAAGGAAAACAACTTCTGTAAACAAGTCAAGGAGAATCTGCTACAGTGTGAAGGCATAAGTTCCACTGTTTCAACAGGCAAAGAGCATGTTCGTGATGCACAACGGTCCAAGGTGGAAACTAGCCGTTGCAAAATCTGTGAAAATCAACATTGCATGAGAAAATGTGCTTGTAAAGGTCTGAGCAATCAATTTCATTATCTTCCCAATTAAATCATTGTCTCATAGAGAAGAGCAAATGATGGAACTGTTATGTGAAGGACAGACCTAAAGTGCAGTATCATAGATAATAATTGAAATAAGTAGAATATCAGGAAACATGCTGTATTTAGAAGTGGGCAAAAAGACACATTGTAATTTGTAAATGTGTAAACCTGGGACTTTTGAGCTAATGGCAGGTTCAACCGAACAACCTATGGAATTCCACAAATAGTTGAATACCTTCTTCCAAGGTAATTAATACGGGCTTGATGCACAAGATCATTTGGACAGGGACAGGATATGATTTATATATTATTATTATTATTAATAATAGAGCTGCTGCTACTATAAGAGTCTGGGTTGACATGTGCACAAGATCGTTGGGTCATTATTTTTATTAATAGGAGTCTGGGTTCTATAAAATTTTATGTAGAAATTAACATCAACAAAAATTGTTGATAATAATAATAATAATAGTAGCAGTAGCAGTAGCAGCAGCAGCAGCAGCAGCTACAGTAGTAGTAGTAATAATACTAATACTGATAATAATAATAATAATGAATGTACTTATAAAAAAATAATAATAGTTATGAATGACGTTAGTATTGATATAAAATCAATCAAATGATGATTTTTAATAATAAAGCTCCATTTGGGTGGATGGATTTGGTTTTCGTGATTTAAAAAACATAGCTTAAATTTATATTTGATAGCTTAAAGATAATTTTTGGTAAGATGCATAAATAGATTTGACAAGCTTGTATGTGTGGATATCAAATAGCAAGGTGAAGGGAGTTATTTCGATACATGCCATGAAGGATTCTAATTGCACATTGATCCTAATAAAATATATCTTCCCTATATTTATGGCCGTATATTCTATCCTCATCCTTGGGTCCTCTCAATCCGACTTCTATAGCTAACACTCCATTTGAACCCCAAATCCCTTTATTCCAAATCCATCCATCCAACGAAATGGCACATAAAATTATTCATTGAAGAAATCCTATTGATGTTAGGTAGGAAAGAAGATTACACCGGGAGGAGCATCAATCTGCGACTTGAGAATCTTGTCACCGAGAATGTCTAAAATATTCATCTCAAGAGACTCATCAGCCTTAAGTGCCACGTCTGACAGAGAATTGGATGGAAGGGCGCAGGGCAGCGACCACAATAACCTATTAGGAATATTTCATAAACATCTGCAACTTCTTTCCAGATACGTATTCTTGCAGGATCTGGCCCACAATTTATTGCTAATTTGCTGACTTCATCAACAAGAATGCGGTTGAAGCCTTCAACAGCTAATCTCCAAAGTGCACTGTCAGGGCTGTCTCTTCTTGTTGTCATACACCTATTATAAAAAAAGATTGGTCCCATTATGTAAAGCATAATAAGCTTCATGTTTTAAAGAATGCATTCGCATGAAAAATATAAACACAGCATAATTAGTAGCAGCATAGATGCTCAAACTTTCTCTAAGTGATTCTGCCATGACATACATGCGCATATGGCATTCATGTAAGCACGACTGCCATTGAAAAAGTGAAGATATTGTTATTTTTAACACATGATCCATTCATATGAAATCTATCTATCATGCAACTCATGAAGCAAAGTTAAAAAGGTAGGGCACTGAGCCACTGGAGACAGAACGACTCCGAACACTGCCTCTAAAAGAATCCATTGTGAGCTCAGCAACTGCCTAGATCATCTTTCTGCAGCACATGGCTAATTAGGAACAGTAAATAAAAAAGGGCTCTATGCTAAATAATTAATGCACAATTTATATTTGTGGTGGATTATATCTAATATCTATCAATATAATTATGCAGGACATGCATAAAAATATGAGGAAGCATGGTGTTGCTTGCCCAGAATCCATCCAATTCAATAAACAAAATAAAAAAATAAATGAATGAATGAATGAATAAAAATAAAAGACCTCCGCATATAAGATCCCTACAGAAACATTCAAGCTCATTACATTTTGGATTGGTTTCCACATTAAAACAAAGCAGACTTAAAATTGGTTTATAAGTAAGCCGAAGGCATGCTTCTAAACTTAATTTTGCACCTTCCAGGTCCATTTATGAAGTTATATGTTAATTGGGAACAAAAAAATATGTGCATGCTCATGGGGACAACAAAAAATTGGTTTTATCAGTATATTTTAGCATCTAAATTATTGAACTTTTAGTTGTAGACTAATCCTTGTCCAACACACTATCCCTTGGATTCAAGGAATCAATGTAAGTGAAAAGGTTTCAGTGCTATCATTAGATCACAACCTCTATATTTCAGTGCATCTAACTATAATTACATTAAGAAACTTGTCTAAACCAACAAAAAAGGAATGATGCTGGCAGACAGGCCGCCTCCCCTAGCCTTCACACATTCTAAGCAAAGACTAATTTCATACCATGTGATAGAGCAATTATTACCTTCCAAGGCCTTGAATAATTACAGGAAAAAATTTATACTTCTCGAATGCTGGAGCCTGTAGGAAAATATCTACAAGTGCAGGAACAAGCTTCTCTGCAAACAGATAACCTGACATGCTTGTCATTGTAGTTGTATTTGATCCAGAGCTCAAAGATGAACCTCCTACTTTGTTTGGGGATAAATAACCGGCACCATTAGGGATCTCAGACTTTGTCATCTTACTAGTGTCTGCAAATGATAATCAGTTTTAGAACTTTTTCTTGTTTAAATTAGAATTAAAATCCAGGTCAGGTGCAACTTGTATACCATGAATACGATCCCCAGTGCCGGCCTGCTCTGGTTCATCATCTTCACTATGTAAAGGAGAATCAGATCTAGGAAGATATTGCAAAAGTTCCTGGAGAAGTAAGAACCACATTGAAGAAAGATGCTCGGCAGGACGTAACAGTGGTAAGATTTCTAGCACAGTACGTTGTGTAGGTGGAACATGTCCCTGGAAAAAAAAGCTGGAATCTCATTAGACAGAATTTCATCTGTAATGGAAATTCTATTCAAGAAAGATTTAACCTTATATTTTTTGTGCCCCCTTTTCATTTCATTTCATTTCAGGTTCAAAACTTAAAAACCAAAAAAATAAAAACCTTCCAAAATCAGCCAGAATTTCTTCAAAATACTGGAACTTTGTTATAATAGAAAAAAATTGAATGCAGTTACAATATCAGAATGACTTGAAATTTAAACATAAATTTGACATTTTGTAAATATATGATAATTCAATGATAGAAACACTTCTGGAGTTTATTGTAAACAAGGATAAGCAGCTGATTCTTTCGAATCATTTCTGCATACTTTTGGGGCAACATGGTGAAGGTGATGGTCCGCTTCAAGAATTTAGAATTACAGTAAACAAATATGTTATGCTTACTGTATCACAACACAGAAAGCATGGAGATATGCCTCTTCACCTCTCCACAAATCACTTAGATCATTTTATTTATATGCCCTCCAATCAGGAAAATAAAAAGAAAAAGACATAATGCTGAAGGAGGGAGGTCTACTAACAATGAATGAGAAAATTGACTTACAAATTCAGCTTCAAAGTTATGATTAGTAATCTTGGCTTCTTCAATTGCCATGTGTATGACTGCTAGCAACTGTGTGTACATGGCGTCATCAAACATCCCTTGTGCTTGCACATATAATTCTCCTGCCAAAAGTTTGAGGAAATGCAGAGAAATAAAGTCAGGCACACTGCTGAGGATATGGCTCCCTTGATTGAGACAAAGAAGCACCATAATCAGGACAGCATGTATCCATGTCTCCTTGATCATTTTACGGTTAAAGGACATGACACACAATGTCTGCCTCACTGTGTATTCTGAGTGACAAGATGGATATCTTGATTCTAGGATTGCAATGCAGGAGGGTAAAGACACATACACAAAAAAAAAAAAAGTTCGTAAATACAATAAGTCCATGTTTCTTTAATGAATTACCAAGATTGTGTAGAATCTCTTGCTTGACCTTGCTAGCTGTATTACCATCATAGTTTGATGAATTCTGAAGGACAAGCTCATAAACGTCGAGTACTGATTTAAGGTAAGCCATTGGCAAATTTCCCTGATTCAAACAATAGTTTTGGTTGAAAGATGAGATATGCAAGCAACACTCTCTCAGCAATGTTATTTATGAGTCAAAATCATTGTGCTTTTCATAACAGGTATTTTGGTAAAATATAGTAATTCACCATATTTCCCTATGAAAATGAAGCAGCAGATCTGATTCAGAAATTAACCTTAGGAGAATGAGAAATGACAGTGGACTGCAAACAATTTATTGCTGCAACAGCAACTTCTTTACTACCATTTAAAATGCTATTCTTAACAAAAAGAAGCAAAGATTCCCATCCTGCAGATGTGAAAAATCTAATATCAGCTGCGGGAGTCGGTGACAACAAAACATAAAGGGAGATAATAATGTCATGTAAATAAAAAAATAAATATAATTGGAGACTCACCAGACCAGAAATTACTCAAACTTCTAAGAAAAGGAAAGAAAGATCGTAAAATTCGAGCAATTCCACCTAAGACCAGCACTAATGTCTCATCCCACTGTTTCTGAGCTGTGTTACGGCTGCAAATCCGTTCAACAGATGAAAGAGTTGTATGACCGGGAAAGGAAGGAAAATAAAAATTCTTGGACTGAAGATGAAGGAATCAGATTTCGCATACCTATGATGTATAAGCATGTGAACTGCTTTTCCTCCTCGCGTTCCAAGTTCTTTCCCTTGCCATTCATCTTTTGATGAATTTGCAGCCTACACGCAGAAGATTCAAATCTATCAAGAAAGGCAACAAAAATGCTCATAATACAGATTTTAGAACCGCTTCGGCTTACCATGTGAGAAGCACGATTTAATGTTGGGAACACATAATTCCAAAGACAATCCTCCCACATACTCTTGGAAAGTTTTTGCCCATGACTTCCAAGAGTTTGAAAAAGTGTCCTGATAGCAGAATTCCTAACCTGAAATAGAAAAGGCCCAGCCACAATCAAAAGGTTTTTCACACATGACAGTTGAAGTTACCAAAAAAATCTTTATATATCCTTGATGGCTAGGGTAGACTTCTTGCAAAATGGCAAGGAGGTCTGAAAATTATAAGAGACAGAATATAATGATTTAAGCACAATATAAAAGAAAAGAGAAGTTGACTGCACCAACAAGGACTCTGGGGGATAATATACCAGCTAACAAAATTTCTTCCAACCGGCAAAAGTATCTCTCCAGAATTTCATTTATTATCTATGGACATCGTTAGAGGATTAAAGACTTAAGTTACACCCTTTTAAAAAGCTTAAATTGGTGGTTTAATATGCTATCAAAGCAGGCAAAGGTCCTGGGTTGAACCTCATCGCTACCCCGATAATTATAATTCATGCACGTGTTGGCCCACTTGTGGTGGCGAGTTTGACTGACCACATGTGAGGGGGCATGTTAGAAGATTAAATACTTAAGTTACACCCTTTCTAAAAGCTTAAGCTTTTAAATGAGATGGTGGTTTTACATACATTACAGGCATAGCTTCCATATACCACACTTAATTTGTTTTGGGGGAAAACTGCACACTCTGAAAAGCTTTGCAATTTTGCATTAAACACACAGCAAAGTAACAGGAAGAATCCTGACCAATATATCAATTCCCCATAGCAGAGCAACAACTGTAAGTAAGAAAAGGAGCAGTACTAATAAACTAAAAGTAAAATATGATGCCCTATTTGCACAGAAAATTCAAGAGAATATAGAAAAACTCTAAATAAGAATAGGAGCAGTACAAATAAACTTAAAGTAAAATACAATGCTTGGTTTGAACAAAAAATTAAAGAAAAAGAAAACAGAAAGCAAAGTTACCCATAATTTGAACTTAACAGTTGTTACTTGGGCAGTGCATCATTGTTCCCGGTTGCAAGAGAACGTGACTAAAGCAAATTTTTCTTCGATAATTGATATATTGATATATTGATGAGAGAATACTCATTTATTCTTCATGAGATCTCTCAAAGTATACGGGAAGAAACTAACTGTGTAATGCATGGGATAAAGTTTGCAAAAGAATAGTATAAAGGACAACAATAATAAATAGCTAAGATTTAAAATATTATTTATATAAAATAGGATTTGATAACCAAGAAAATTGATAATATGGATACATAGGATTCACTAAAATATGATTTAACCTTAATATTATCTCAAATACTATGGAGAATAGTCTAAAAGAAATAATAAAAGAATAATAAGAATTAGATTTAAAATACCCTCCAAATTAGATACCCAACTGAACAAATCGTTAAATCTCAATTACTTTGAGTCGCCTAGTTCTATCAAGCCTCTGTCTTCCATTTTTGTAGTGTTGGAAAGTTAAGAAAGGCTGAATCATCTAGTCTGTAAACCAAAATAGGGTTCATAAAGATTGTAATCCTAAATCTAAAAGGAAACTTATTTGGAAATATTCATCAAATATATCTAATCCAATCCAACCATATCTAATTAAATCAAGAATACTGTTAAGGTGCATCACAATGCACCATAATCCAATAACATTCAAGATACTCCCTTATTCTCAACACCCCCCCTCAATTGGATAGGGTGATAACCATGATCAATTTGTCCCACGGTCAAATCTTCAAACAATGACAATCAGATTTCTTACATGATCAACTTTACATAAAATATGAACCACATGATTGCCAATGGAAAATAATCAATTTGCCACAAACATGACTGTTCATTGAATATGAATGTGATAGGTGCTGCTTCCACACTACGATCATTCAAACTTGGGCCAACTTCACAAAAGGAAGCATCACATGCCTTTACACGTGTGAAGGCATCACATGCCTTTATACGTGTGAAGGCATTACATGCCTCCACAGAAGCCATCACATGTCTTCTCACATGAAAGCAAGCCTTGAAAGACTTGACACACAACTCAAGTGACGATTATGTTAAAATGGAAACATTTGCCACATGAACAGAACAATTCTCTGCACTAGTTACACAAAAAAATAAGAGGCGGAAACAATAGCAGCAAATGATGGAGAATATCAAACAAGCCTTCAAGAAATGGTTGAGGACAACATTTGATAGGTGAAACAAGAAAAAGGAGATATCATATATGATATATCACATCAAAAAACCAAATAATATATATATATATATATATATATATATTAAAGCAGCTATTCCCTTTTTCCTAGGCAAGAAGTAGAAAATTGAGGGAAGAACTAGGTCTTAGAATCAATGAGGGTCTGGTACCATGTTAGAAAATAAAGAAAGGTTGAATTCTCTAAACCAAAATGGGGCTGATAAAGATCACAACCCTAAATATAATAGGAAACCACTTGTTTAGAGGTATTCATCAAATATATTACCTAATCTTATCCAATCAATTCTAATAAAAAAAAGAATAATGTTACAATATACATAAACCATAATCCAATGCAACTAATCATTAAGTCATGATACTTATTCTCAAAATGTAGCACCTTTCAATGGTGCAAGCACTGGGGTGCAGCTATGAATACTGACAACGAGGTAAAAAGAAAGTTCACTCTCATAGACAAGCTATCATACCTCTGGCCTCTCATCAGCACCTAGCTTTTGAAGTAATGAGAAAACAGAAAATAGCAACTTGTTACAATCAACTATGAGCTTCAAGGGAGCTTCGTCGTGAACTATATTGACAAAGTTGAGAGCTTCTTGTTCCCTCTTTTCACCATCCATTTGTTTTGGAATTAAATGCACATCCGGAATTTCTGTAATATTGTAACACGAGTAAGAAATAATGAACTTGTTTAACTGCTAAGACTACTAACCAATACTCCCTTTGTCCCAATTTTATAGTCCACCTTTCCTTTTTAGGATGTCCCAAAAAATAAGTTCCCTTTGAAAAGTAAATGTACTTTATTATATAACATTCCAATTTCCAAGTCTACCTCAAGGTGAAATTTTGCCCCATATAATTTGAAAACTCAATTTCTCACCATAATCTAATAATACAAAATATGTTTTCTTATGAAGTCAGAGTCCAAAAAGGGTCCCTAATATTGGGACAGAGGGAGTAGATCAATAGTTTTACAAAGCCAATTGAACCTGTTTCTTTTTCCTCTGCAGGTCCATAAAGAAGCCCCTTTGCAATAAAATCAGTTGTAGTCCATAAAAGACCAATTGCTGTCAAGGCTATATTCAACTCTGTCTTTTGAGCGCTGTATGCTCCAGTAACATCTATACATCTGCAAAAGTTTGATTAATACTGTTATGAGCCCAACAAGTGATGAACAATGATAGCAAACAAGGAAAAATTTATAAATCCAAGGAATATGTCAGTTTACTGCCCCAACTAATTGGGGGTTAAACTACGGAATCTTTGCTCAAAACTAAGGGCCATTTGAGCCAAATATGCATTTGTCCTTGGGTTAAGTCCATAAATAAAAGTGGAAGCTCCATAAAGATGGAGGCTGTACAATGCCATGAACTTAAAAAAGAAAAGAAATAAGGTTATGAAGTTGAAAGATAAAGACCCACATAACTACAAGCAACTGTTAAGACAATGACCAAGGTTGTTGAAACTGAGATCCTACATTTGATCGTGAGAGGGTCTTCAAGATCAGATCGTAGGATCGGATCAAGAATCATAAGATTATACAAAATGATAAAAATAAGAACTCAAACTACATTTATCTATTAAAACTTATTAAAAATCTCTAAAAAGCAAGCCTAAAACTCAATACCTCAAACTCGAGGATAAGAAATTCCTATGGCTAATCAATTCTTGAAAATCATAACTAAACCATGAATTGAATCACATGCAATAAATCATTTTTACAAAGAGAAAATCCAGAATTTTTTTTGAGAGAAACAAGTAAAAGAGAACAGCTACTACCGTAGATTACTTTTGCAAAACTAAATAAAAAGATAAATATAAATATAAATATAAATTAAAAGAAAGATAACTACTAAACTTTTTAGGACGATCAACTCTATTCTAATATGCCATAAAAGAAGTCATGGAGGTCAAAATCAACAAAGATGTTTTAATAGCTCAATTCTTTGCTCAAGTTGAATAGTTCAAATGAAAATAAATTTTGTTCTAGTTGATTTTATTAAGGCATTCTACTAGGTTGTGTACTTATATTTATTATTGTCATTTTGGCCACTAGGTGTAACTATTTAAAAAGGACCAAACGGAATAAAAAAAGAGGCAAAAGGTAGGATCTTACAATGCTAAGACTCAATCCATGATCTTATAATCCTGATCCGTTCCTACTATGATCCTACTTTACAATGATTTTTAGTACAATTCGGATTGATTTTGAGTTTTGGGATTGTAGGATCATATGATCCGGATTGCGATTTTAAAGACAATGAGACAATCTAATCAAAGGATATTACATCAAGCTATTTGATGCTATCAACTGGCACTAAACAAAGAAATGTTTGTCAAACACTTTTGTATTTGAATTTTCGGGAAATTTCTAGATTCTAGATCTTCTTGGTAGATTTTTTGGGCCAGTTTAGTTGTTTATGTGGGGCCTAGTATTGGGTCCTTGTATACTTACTATGTACATAGGTAGTACCCCTTTGGCACTCTTTGATAAAGAAATATGCACATCTCATTTACTGAATAAAAGGCAAGGAATAAAAGAAACAACAGTTGCCAAATATGAAGAAACAGGAACTTACACATGAAGGCAGTCTGTAGGTAAGGTTGAAAGCTCATCGTTCATAATGACACGCAGGCTCTACCAGAAAAAAATTGAGTCAGGTAGAATCTAATAGAGATTAGACTATGATTCAATACGTATAATAAACGTTTTCATATGAAAACAGTGATTAAAGCATCTGGCATCATTTATACTAGACACTAAAGAAATGATGTTGCAAATAACCACCTATTATTACAATGGCCATAGCATGGTAAAAGAAAGAATGCATGTAAAAAAGTGATGTCGACAAGACATGCAAAAAAAATGGCGTTGCTAAAATAACATTTGCCTAGTCCAACAAAAACTGAAGGAACTTTACAGAATTCAAGTGTAATCTTTTTTGATAGGCAAGTGGCCGTTGGGAAATATAAGTGTAAAAAAGTGAAAAAAAAATGGATGATTAATCTCTGTGTTGAGGGCTTCATGTAATATAGGAGAATTGAAGCACATATGAACTCCTGAAAACTAGATGCAAGACCAGACAGCTTCTTGTCAATCAAGCAAATCTTCAATTACACCCATTTGTGTCAGCTAGAAGGAGATCAATGGTGTTCCAGTGTCTGCAATCTGACTCATAGTATCATTCTAGGAAATACAAGTACATTTTATGTAAGGACTTGCAAGTACATATTATATAAGGACTTAAGATGTTGTAAGATGATGCAAAGGTTCTCAGTAGGAGAGGATAGATAAACACTCGACCTTGACCATGTACGTTATTATATACAGATGATATGATGGTTTTTTGTGACAAATTGCAGAGTTGAAGTTTTTGAGGTGTACTTCCAGGCACCGTTGGGGCTGAGGATTAATTTGTGTAAGATGAGCTGATTGATGTGGGGGAGGTGGAGGATTGTACAGTGTAAGCTACCATTCTGGGATGTAGAGTTGGGTCTTTTCCAGTCTCTTACTTGGGACTTTCGCTGGGTTCCGAGGCTAGAGTGGCAAGGGTGTGGGACTCGGTAGTGGAAAGATTCAAGAGAAGACAGAACAGGTAGAAGAAACAATATTTATTTAGAGAAGGCACTAGGCAAGCTAACTTAGTTAAAGAGTGAATGATACGTACTAAATTGTTCCAAATTCCAGTGCAATATAAAAACTAATGATAGTAAGTGTCTATCAAAAGTGTAAAAAAATTTATATCACTTTTTAATTAATTAAAACATCATTTAATTAATAAGGAATAAATACTTTAAATTATCTTATCAATGAAGACAAATTACTATCGAAAATATTATCTTGTTAAATATTTAAGATCCTAAGTTCATAAAATTAACACGATAGCAATAATAATAATAAGATCATGCAACCATAAAAAATTATGACATAAAAGATTTACGTGGAAAACCCTAATGAGGAATAAAACCCACCACAAGCTGGAAAAATCCACTACGTGGAAAATTCTAATGGGAAATAAAACCCACCACAAGCTACAAAAATTCACTAGTAAAAAAGAATGATGTACAAGTCCACAAATCCCTCAACCAAAAACAACTAATCTATTACCTCCAATTATTTACTGCTAATTTGTCTACAACTTCTCCTTGTACTCTTCAACTTTGAATAGCTTTTGCCAGCTCCAACACCAACCGCGATCCTTAGATCCACCACCTTCTGCAGTGTGTAAGCTCTAGCAATGGAAGTCCGTACTCTAGCCCTTCTATATGATCCTATGTGTACTAACGCGACACTAGGTATATATAGAATCAACTACAAAGAATAACACCTTACAATAAACTAACTCTATGAATTAAAATATGAAGCAAATCATTGCTTTGCATTCTCTGAACTTTAAGAGGCTAGAGTTATTACTATGTGCACATGTAAAAGACTTAAAACTAGTTGGAATAGGTTATGTGCACGAAAATGACAAGTTGCAATTGAGCGGTGTGAAATCACTGAGCCACGTTTGGATGGTAAACCCTTCATCGTTCGGATGGTCCTAGGGTTCCGTTTGGATGATCAACTTATTGGAATTCAACCTTTTAATTTTCAACTTCAATAAACGCAGATTTTTGCAAATTAGTATTTTATAATAATAAAACAAGTTTAGAATGTTACCAAAAACCCATCTTCCATAAGTGTATTAGTTCATAGCCAAAACTAACCCACTTAAGGTCCAATTAAGCACAGTTAAATGCAGTTCTAAACTTAAGTTGAATTTTAAGGTGTGTGCCTAATGAAAATGCATATACATGAACACATACCTTGTAATGACTTGGAAAATCATAAAGAGCAATTTGGTAAATTGCCAGCATTAACTAATGTGTGATTAATCAATGACGTGTCAAAATAATTGAGAAATCAATTGGTAAACCATCAGTATGATGTTGTAAGGCTAATTAAGATTTTAGCAATTTATCCAGGATTGGTGTGAGTCACAGGACTACACAATCATATATGGGACACAGATAAGTATGGAAATTCAAATAATTGAATTTAGAGAAATGGACGACATATTTGGAATTAGAGCGTCAAAATTATCTAGGGTGCTAATTTTGGTGCAATTCCGAGACAATTTATTTTCCAGCGTATGTGCACGCCTGTTTGGCCAACTGGCCACGTGGTGCATTGGGAAATGTGCAAAGCTTTCACAAGAAGCTTGGTGGACATTTCTAGACTTGGACACTTGGCATTAATTGATTAGACAAAAGAGGATCCTATGTTAGAAAGGTTTGTGTGTGAAGGTGCACCATAAGGAACAAGATGGACACATGAATGGGACACCACCTTTTCTCTCTCCTCCTTTTTCCCCATTTTTCTCTCTTGGGCATAACTTTCTGACTTCTCTCTCATCCTCACGCAATTTCTCTCTCTCTCTCTCTCTCTATCTCGACTAGGGTGTATATATTCATGTATGTGCCTGTATACATGTGGTGTGTTTGTGTGAGAGGAGGTTGTTACAACCATGGAGGGAGTGAGTTATGTGTGTTGTGAGTGTCTGAGAGAGAGAGTCATAGAGTGTGTGAGTGAAATAGTGGTTGAGTGCATGTATGTGTGTTGTGTGTGTTAACACATACCATGAGCGCAAAGGAAGGAAGAAGAAAAGAAGAAGAAAAAGAGGAAAGAAGAACAACGAAGAAGAAGAGGGAAGCTGGACCAGTGGGATGGCGGCTATGGATGGCCACCTCAAGGTTTCTCTCTCCTTAGATTTTCTCTCTCTAGGCCACAGCAAAACGAGGTGGGGGGACATCTCTAGGCTGGATTTTATACATGTTGGTACAAATATATTGTGTGCACGAATGTGTGTGACTATGTGTGTGAGTTGCAGTAAAGAGAGAAAAATCCGATCTAGGTCTTCTCATGTGCTGAAGATAATGGGTCTTTGGAACATAGTTAGAGGCTGTGGGAGTCTTATGAAGTGAGGAAGGAAGAAAAGACAAAAAAACAGAAGGGAACAGTGGTAAAAAAAAATGGTGGGAACTGCGAGTTGCAGAACTTGCCAAAGCATTGGACCATGGAAATTTGGCTTGATTCGATGACTGTTGATGCTTGAAACCTGTTCCAAAATGGGTAAAATGATGACATATAAGGATTAGAATGAAAAGGGACAAAAAACAATGCAGAAAAATCCAAGAAAAGAAAAAGGTTTTTACTGTTTTCCGATGACCCTGCTAGAGAAGATGATCGGAGTGGTCGCTGCTGGCGGGTCAACGGTCAATCGGGCCTGGTCAACTTGGGTCGGGTATGGTCAATGTGTCAGATCCTGACTCACGGGTCGCGGCTCGAGTCTGGTCCATGGTACTGTTGGCCCATTGGGGCATGTTTGGTTAAAATGCAATTGTAACCTTAAAATTTATGAAAACCAGAATAGGGTAATCCCTATTCCTAAATTTGAAATTAAAATTAAAATTGTCCTGTTGGAAACTAGGGATGAGAAATTGAATTAAGGAAAATTCAAAAGAGGCTAGTTTAGTTTGATTGATTACAAATTCGTGAATAAATTGTGGCCATGGTACTGTTGGCCCATTGAGGCATGTTTGGTTACAATGCAATTGTAACCTTAAAATTTATGAAAACCAGAATAGGGTAATCCCTATTCCTAAATTTGAAATTAAAATTAAAATTGTCCTGTTGGAAACAGGGATGAGAAATTGAATTAAGGAAAATTGAAAAGAGGCTAGTTTAGTTTGATTGATTACAAATTCGTGAATAAATTGTGGCCATGGTACTGTTGGCCCATTGGGGCATGTTTGGTTACAATGCAATTGTAACCTTAAAATTTATGAAAACCAGAATAGGGTAATCCCTATTCCTAAATTTGAAATTAAAATTAAAATTAAAATTAAAATTTTCTTGTTTGGAAACAGGGATGACAAATTGAATTAAGGAAAATTCAAAAGGGGCTGGTTTAGATTGATTAATTACATATCTGTGAATAAATTGTGGAGAATTACATAAAGGGCCACTTGTTTATAAAATTAAAAATAAAGTCAATTAAAATGCGAGAAGGGGCATTCTTAAGTTTTTTGAGCGTTCCGATCTCAATGGCGAGATCGGTTTGGACATTCAGAGACCCGAGGTGGTCCTACATAAATATGTAAAATTATAAAAATGCCCCTGATGATAATTTAAGTAATTCAAAGGCTAATCAAAATCCAGAAATCGCTAGTCCAAATTTTTTGGATGCCCAGAATTCAAATGTAATGTTAGATTGAACAAATTGGGATTCGGTGATGATCCTACCTAAATTGGTAAAATGATGATTATACCCCATACTTAAATTGAGCAATTGAATGCATAATTAAAATCTAGAAGAGGCGTTTTCAAGATTTTTGGACTCCAAGAATTCAAATATGATGCCAGATTAACAAAGCGAGAATACGGGATTGGTCCCACATGAACATGTAAAATTACCATTATGCCCTAGGCATGAAACATATATCTAAAGGGTTAATAAAATACAAGGAGAGTATACTTAGGGTTTTTGGACCTTCTGGATCTAATTCCAAGGTCAATTTTGTGAGACAATGTTTCGATAGATGTGAAACTTTTCTGATAAAATTACCAAAATACCCTTATAGGTTTAAAGGGCATTCAAATCGGTATGTAAGCTAATGTGAAATTAACCTAAGAGAAAATAAAGAATCAATATGAAACATTAGTGTTAAGGGTCGGGGTGGTCCTGAGAATTGAGCCATGAGTGTGTATGGTATCCAACGCATATCACTGGTTGAATCTGTGTAGTAAATGTAAATGAATGTTGTGATTGTGCTTATGAATCCTATGCATATAAACATCATGCATCACATTCATTGGCGATTAAGGTAGATTATAGGGTGAGCCTGTGTGGCCACCTGACTATTTGGGACATTGGTATTTTGAATGGAAATAAAACAAATAGAATGAATTGATGGAAAAGACGAGCGATGGGCTTGTGAGATTTCGCTAAATACCTAGAGATGATTATGATGGGGATTGTGTCTCCCTTTGCTTACTGAACCGTAACCCCGCACAGGATGATAGTGTCATTCCATCGGGTTAGTAGCCCGAGAAGTGCCAAAGCTGACTGGGGGCCAATAATTGATTGATTGTAGATTGAGAAAGATAAAGTTGAGATTTGAATTATAGTTCAAATCATGCATGTTTATGGCTCACCCTTACTATTCATGGGAATGGCAGGTAATGGACGGATAGATAACAATTGTTGAATCAGCACGAGATGGACAGAGACTTGAGTAGCATTGAGTTCAGATTGTTGTATTTATTCATTATATTGAAAAAGGGTGTCTGTACCCTTGTTTGATTTAATGTACAAGTTGTATATTGGACCATTAGAGTCAGCTTTGAACATCACTTTGTTATATACTGTTGATGGATGTTTTTGGTACAGTTGCACTTGATAATAGTCTAATTCATTTAATCCTGTTACGGGACTTGAACAAGTGTAATGTTAACGAACCGAATCAATTAACGGAAAATGATTTAAAGGAAATCAACTCTAAAAGAAATAGATTGTGTTTTATTCACTTGACTAGGATGATTAGTCCTAATCACCTACCTTCTCAGGGGTCCAATGACCCTGTGGTCTGGCACTGCGGGTTAGGGGGTTACATACCTTGAATTTGCACAATTCTTTCAGACATTTGATGTAGTTGTGAGGTATCACGAGTCTCACTTCATGATTAGCAATAAACCATATAACTCAATACTAACCTAACAATCATTGTCTTAAGAAATACAATCTTTTGGAAAAGAATTTCGAATATAAATTGTCTAATTATCTTAACAAAGTGCACCTTGTCAAGCTTGCCAACCTACTTTTATGTCTCTATTTCTTATCCCTGTGTCAATAGTCAAGAATCTTAAAAAGCCACAATGAAATTTCCTATGGAGGAGAAGTGGGGAAGACTTAACGTTTCATTGGTCGATTGGAATAAGGTGTGTTGCCCTTGAAGGGATGTAGACAAGGCCCTTTAAGGGAAGTGACTGTGGAAGTATGGGATAGAAAAGAGAAGCCTTTAGAGAAGAGTGATAGACATAAACTTTGGGTCGAGGAGGAAGATTAGTGTTCTTAGGAAGGGAGATATTCTATTGGGATGGGAGTGTGGAGAGGCATCAAGAGAGGGTGGAATGAGTTCACAAAGCATATTAGATGGAGGGGTGGATAACGGAAGTTGGGTCAGATTCTAGAGTGGCTTTTGGTGTGAAATTAGGCCTCTTTAGGTAGTGTTTCATTAAATCTCTTCAGAATAGCCTCTAGAAGGCATGCTCCAAGCAATTTGTTACAGGAGAAATTTTTTTTTTTGGGTGGGGGGGTTGGGGTGAGACATTAGTGTCATCAAGTAGCTTCAAGATTGGAAGGTTGAGGAGAAAACGGACTTTTATGGCTTGCTCTATAGGTCATGTATCTGCGAAGAAGGTCAAGCATCTTCTAAGTAGTCGTTTATTACAAGGGCAGTGTGGACTTTACTAATTGGCCTCTTTGGAGTCCATTGCTTATGTTATGGTCCACGATGGCAGTATTGGCTGAGTGGAGGGAAAGTAGGGTGACCAGGAGGGTGTGAGACGGGTCGCGTATGACGCCCTCATGTTTAAGGTACACCATATGTGTAATGGCCCCACATTTTCTTTTGAGCTTTAATTACACATTTTTGGAGTTTATTAATTTTTAGTAGTATCTATTAAGATTATTAACATTGTATTGAAAGAGGTTGAAGTGGTATAGTTAAATACAATACGTAAGTGGGATTATATTTTGAGTAAAATAATAATAACAACAACAAAGGTATGGGGGTTAAAGTAAGATATTAAAAAAATAAGGGTACTAATGTAAATAAAAGAAAGATTACTTTAATATAAAAAGCTAGGTCTAATAACTCTAGCCGTGTTTGGAAGAGTAAAAGTTAAGTCACTAAAAAGGAGACCAAAGAGAAAGAGCCGAGTTGGGAGGAAAAGAACAATTAATTCTTGGCAGCCTCTCCTATCAGATCAGTATTATTTTATATTAGATGTGTAAAGGGAATCTGGACAACTAGAAATAGCAATTAATGAACTGGTTAGAGAAAGTGAAATAGTGTGTTGAGTTATGTGCGCATAGCCGTGTACTGCAAGTACAGTGATTTTATATTATACTGTACAGAGTACAGAGATTTTAAAGGAAGATTTCTGATCTGTGGTGTTTAATGTTGTCTCGAGTCCCGTGTAAAAAAGATAGGGGTTTTGTCAGGAATATTTGTACCATTCTAGAAAGAAATAATGGAAGGTGAGTTAGTCTGCATCAGCTTTTGTGCAAGTGTAACTGGTAGGGTGAAAGAAAAAAAAAGTGCCGGGTCTTTGTGTGTAGCAGTCTGATGAGAGAATGAAAGAAAGAAAAGTGTCTTTTGTAGTTCCTTGAATCTCATGTACATCAGTGATGAAAAAAAGAGAAAAAAAAAAACAATCAAATTAAGAACACAGTGCTCAGTCGGTCCGTCTGAGTCACTGTGTATTGTGTTGGTGTGTATATTGTGAATGATAAGATATGATGTGAATTGAGGCATCTTTGTGGTTATGCGTTGGAATTGGTAAATAAAGAAAGACATGAGAGTTGCTTTGGTGTACCGAATGGGATTGTGAGGGTTGAGAAAAGTACTCATGGTTTAGTCGTTTGTCAATCTTGTCTTTTGTGATGAATCTGGTGATTTTTATAGGATTTATTAATTTGTATGTAAGAGTATCAAAATTGTGATAAGCAACTTTAGGTGCTTCTAATATTTATTTGAAGCTTAGATAAGAATGAGTAAGGAAATTTTATTAACAATGAATAAGATAATTAATTTAGGACTACTTAGGTTAATCAATAAAATAAGATTTAATGGTTAAATTTAAGAATATTTTAGGATTCTCGTCTAGGATTATATTGATTAGTGAATTTGTGCTATGATATGTTTGGAACGATTATTGGAGATCACCTTGGGGTGCATTTGATTGTTTTGAGCACTAATTTTGAGGTAAGGGAAAAATAAATGTTATACCCAAATTTTAAATAAATGCCAAATGAATGTTTTCTTGCTTCTATTTTTATGAAAAACTGTTTTATGTGTACAATGATTTTGAATGAATTTAGTTCAGAAATATTTTTCAATGAACTGTTTATTTCTTTGAATCTGTTCGGGTCAAGAAAAATTATTTGTATGTGTAATGTATTCTTTGTTCACTGATGAAACTGTATGTGAAAAATTATTCCATTTGCTGGAATAACATTGCTCTATTCATGTGATCATTATCAGATATTTGAATCGTTAAGTGTGAGTGTGACATTTGGTTGGAGTCGTGTTAGCAGTTATTTACTTACTATTGATAGTCAATTTGTGCCGGCATGATATTGTCAGAGTTTGGCCAACGTTAATAGGGGATATAACACTATTAACTTCTAGTACTAGTGACGTATGCAAGTCCCACTATGAATGGACGTCTTATGTGTTAATTTGCCGGCCAGGGTAAATACTTATGCAAATTTGAAAATCATTATTTGTAACCACACTACTTTATTCAATGATGCCTGCATCAAAGAAAAAATATTTACTCTCCTTGCATTGATTACTAAATTTCTTTGAATGAAATTATCATGTTTTATAAAACATTCGTGCTATTTACTTGACTTGTTCTAGTATGTAATATGTTTTGTTACCTTATTGGCTCTTTGAGCTTACCCCAAAATTTCTCCCCATAGATGACTAGAGATGGACTGGAATAGCACTGGGTACAAGTACAGTGGAGAGTGCTTGGTGCAACGATTTATTTGCTTCTGCTTATGTTAGGACTTATTTTATTTTATTTGCATTAGTAGTGGTCGGAGACTTTTAGTAAGTTTAATTTAGAGGATTGTATGTTGATTTATTTTAGAGATATATTATTTATTTATCTTGGATGATGGATGATTTTTTTTTTTTTTATTATTATGATAGAATTTGAAGAATGCGTGAGATATTTATAATATACATGTATTGGGAGATTGTATTCGTTACAGGTTTAATGATTTGATAGATCTAGCCTATGTGAAGGCATGGATTAGATTGATTTGTGCTAGTTACACTTTAAATCCCATGTTTGGGTTTGGGGAGTAACAATATGGATGAAGAGGAACCAAATAATTTTTGAAGGTGTAGAGTCCCTCTGTGGAATGTAAAGGCCATTGTACAAGCACCATTTATTTTTGGTTGTCAAGGGTTCAAGCTTGTCAATAGATAGTTTCTTTTCTTTTTTGAACTCTTTGAGAGTATAGTTGTTTTTTGTATGTATTTGGATGCAACCCTCGGTGCTCTATTTATACAAATTACCTTTACTTATCAAAAAAAGATTTTATAGAATTATTTTTTTTAGGCAGCAATGCTGCAATAATTCTCTTGGATTGTTTTCTCATACCTACAATCTACCTCCTTATCTTATATATATTTAAAGTTCTGTTGCACTAAACATTTGGTACCATTAAATAGTGTGCTTCAGCAAAATAATGGACAACATTAACTCCTAACAACTTTTTCTTCTTCAGACAAAAAATTCAGGTAATTCCATCACCATATTAAGAAAATGTTCATGCTAACCAACTGGAAGATAAAAAAGCTCATGCTAGTCAATTAACAACAATTCTTGTGTTCTCATGGCATATGACTGCTAAACACTAGTGTGTGATAGCTCCACTATATGTCTACAATAAATTTAAATTAATAATAAAGGCATTTCATGACATATATTAGTTGTTTCACTGGTATTGTGTTCCATACAAAAATGGCATACTAAACACACAAAGGCTTATGGCAACATTACCATGTGTATGTACCTACATATAATATGTATATGTATATGGAACATAAAATACAAAAGTAGCATAACTTTGACATTAACCAAACACTCAGTCACACATTTTCTTTCCTAACCTGGAACCCCAGAGTGACAAGATCCTTCTCCGATGCATCAGCCACAGACCTTAAAAATAAGGTGGAAAGAAAAATTCATCCCAGGAACCAATACCAAACACAAAGTGAACAGGGAAAAAATCTGAAAGTAGAAGGCGAAACCTCAACATTTCAAGAATATTTTGCCAGCTGTAGCGCAACTTCTCTCCATGCCTCTGAAGATAATTTGGAAGAAAAAAAAGCATAGTTTGAAAACCAGGACTGAGAGAGACAAGTAATATTTAATTATTAACATGTACAGTCACCTCTAGAACATGCAGAAGAATTTTCAGAGATCCAGCACGAACATCGACGTTTTGAGTTGAAAAATAGAGTACCCTTAATGGAGATATGATAGCACACTCAAGTGATCTCAACTCCGTGTGCAAGTTTTCCATCTAGAGAGAAAGAGATAGGTAGATAGATAGATAGATAGATACATATATATATATATATATATATATATAGAGAGAGAGAGAGAGAGAGAGAGTCAATCCATAACAAAAATGGTAACAATTCTCACATCATGAGATGCACCATGGGATTTGGATGGTGTATCGTCCTGAAACTGATCTGAACCCAAGACAGCACAAATTGATTGATCCAGTGCATCAAGTGCCATATTTCGTAAATGCTGATTAGAGCAATCAGCAAGCTGCAAAATATTCTAGAGATGTCAAAATCAAAATGGTGCAAGCATCGTAAGTTACAAAAAAATGATATCTTAAGTCACCTCAAGAAAATGTCCAACAACTTGATCCCATAGTGGCTCCACCCCTACAATTACAGAAGATAGCCTTAGAAGAAAGCAAATAATTACTGTAGCTCAAAGGAGTCATGAAATAGGCTTCATAACCACATATAACTTTTGTTTGAAAGATTCTATATGCAAAAGCACTAGATTACAATTACGCACTAGGAGGTAGAGTCATAATAAGTTAGTGATGCTAGTGAGTGGGAGTGAAGTTTGGAAGACTATGCAAGATAAGCAAAACATGCATAGTCTGATAGGTTTCCATAGTCCTGAAGAAAACATTCTCCGGAAAACAATTCCAACCAGATACTAAACTCTGAAATTAAAAACATTCTCCTGAAATAAAATTCTCTTTTTTTTTGGAGTAGATGTTGAATGAAACCTCAAAGAGGTAATAAATGATGTCAACTATGATGAAATCCATAGGTTTTGATAGTCCATATAATCACCCAAAGTGATTTTACAGTTACTCGAAACTATATAATATTGATACCACCAAAATGAAGTTATTGTTGCATGGAAAAGACAAGAACAGCTTAATTTCTTTAACCTTTAAGCATAAAAATAAAAAAAACTAAGCTACAGGCAGAATGCAACAAGGTAATTACTAGCCTATACTAGGGTGAATTAATAATTTATAAAATTTCTATTAATTGTTAAGTAGAAAAAGATCAAAAAAATCTAACCCAGAAGCAGAATGCAACAAAAGTAATTACTGTACTAGGTAACTAGGGAGGTTTGATAATTTGGAAAATTTCACAAGCTTTAGTATATAGTCTTGAAAGTAACAGGGCAGAATAGCAGACAAGACTCTGTAAAGAAAACTACAGAAAAAAGAAAGAAGTAATAATGGACAACAAACACTGGAAACTCATTCCCAATACGTACTGTGAAGATTATTGACAAGAATTGATATCATTCTTTCCACTGAAAAACTGATACTTCCAATTTTTTGATTTGATGCTTGTCCAAAACCACTTAAAGTTCCAGTCATACATTGATGTGACAATTGACAGAGTGCAGAAAGAAGTGATTTAACAGCAGATATGTGCATCAGTGCTGAGCTCTCGAACAGCTTCACAGCAAAGAAGAAGAAAAAGGTTACAATATGTAGTTTATGCATAGCACAAAAAGGAAATATTTTTGTATTTTATAGAAAGTTCACCTGAGAGTTTAAGGAAGAGAGGATATCGAAGTCGCTGTAATGACCGGATGATTCTCTTGTGAGCTTTGGGACAGCTGTGGAGACCTCCTACAGGTACAAATATGATATATTTGTGAGTTTTGATGAAGGACCTTAACATCCAACAAATCTGTGTATAAGAATAAACAACTACCAATTGAAATTCTTAGGAACCATGAAGAACTCAACAAAGCCACATAGAAAGTCACGGATTATGGCTATTTCTTAAATTTTAACTTTCTTTGATCTACTTTTTCTCCATAAGACCATTTGTACAATGGAAATAACAGGCCCTAATCCAAATATTCATAAAAGATAAAATAGGGAGAGATTTGCTTGACAGCACATAAATGTGATGAAAGAATTTGAAAATTTAACTTTGATACACAACAGACGTCAAATGAATTTATATAACTTTAATTCTGGGAGGTTTTAATCTGAAACATCTCTTCAAGTCATACAAGGTTTTATCATAAAGCATTAAGCCCAACATATTTGTATGATCTTTTTATTAATTTCTCCAAATCCTTGGATCTTTGGCATATAATTTTCACCTTTGCAGGGTGTGGGCTGCTCTTATTGACATTGGCTCTCTACTTGTTACTTCCTTAGTTCCTTTGGTGGCTTTGGGTTGGGTGAGAAAGAATACTTCTTGAGGATTGTGCTGTGGTGGTCTTCTTTGGGTAGCACATGACTTTTGAAAATTTGCGATCTGCTGGAGGACTTTGAGATAGGGTTCATTTCCTTGTGCGCATCCACTTCAAGAGGTTTTCAATGGATCCCCCTAAGCACAGTCCTGAGTGATTAGGTTGCTGCGTCTTCATATGATGAGAAAACCATAATAGTCCCCTCTCCTTCTTAGCTGACCAATCCTCTTCTCCTATAACTTAAACTCATAATTCACTGGGCTAGAAAACTTTGTTAACTGTGTCTCCCTACGTGAACTTGACCCTGAACTTTTTGTCGTATCTTCCTCTCTAACTTTCATTTTCCATCTCCTGTCTACTACCGTAGAAAGATTCAAGGAATCCTGAAACTCTTCATAAGATGCACCATGAAATATACTAAATGCTTCAACTTTCTTCATTACCAAGCCAGCACCAATTCCGATCTCCTCCCAACCAGTAGGGCTTATTCCCCCCAACCCTGCCAAAGAGACAATGACTGTTACAAGCATGCATTCTTACCAAAAAGGGGAACATAGCAATAGGAGAGTACACAACTGGTGACAAAAATTCCAGCATCAAATCTCTCGGATCAGTCCATCTATGTCACTTCCCTTTGCTGCCCATTCAACCTGCATCGTCATTGCAGATCCAAACAATCACAGTCACTGCACTGTTGGAGCCCTTTTACCATCACAAGTTGTCGGCATTGTCATCAGAAAACCTCCATCTCAATGCAATAATATCAGGATCACGATCTGCTGCAGTACGTCATGACTGCAGAACAAAAGCTTCATTGTTTTTGGCTGACCTTTATTGTCTTTGCCATCATCAAAGCCTCGCTTTCTTTTTCATTTCCATTGGTGGCTGTCATCGAGCAAACAAGTGCCAAACACTAAATTGCAAATTGGCAAGGCAGAAGAAATAAAACAGAGACGGACCCATGACCTAACTGGAGCCAAACCAAATCAAGATTCGATCCAGTGACCTAATCCTGTAAACCCTACCCAATTAGGCCAAGATCCTCAATCTGCCCTATGGCCCAGTCCGACCCAACCCTGTCATTAAACCATATCCGATCTTTTTGACTCAACTTGAAACCTGAACCCAGTCAAACCAAGCCCAACCCGGCTAAGAACTCATTACCCGCCCCCCCTTCAAAAAAAAAAAAAATTTCAGAAACAAAAAGACAGAAATTCCACTGACAGCCCTTGAATTTCAAAAATCTCTTCAGAAAGGCCCTACAAAATTTGGGAGAATTCGAGGGAACTCCAGTTCACTGGTTAGATACCTTTGGAATATGGTAAAGGTTACTTTGAACCTATTAAAATGCATATTTCTTTAAGAATTGTGATTAGTGCTATATTTGATTTGGTAAGTAAAACTGGCAAAAAGGTCCTTAATTGAACCCTGAACCTTAAGAAACAACTTGCTTACCTCCGATTTCTCTTATAGCACCAACAGCAACTTTTTTTTCATCTACCTTCACATTTAGGGCATGTTTGGTGAGCAGGAATGGACTTAGGAATGGAATGGTCATTCCCAAGTCCATTTCATTCCTATGTTTGGCATTACAAATATAGCAAGAATGACTATTCCTTTGGAATAACTATTCCCACAATATGTAGGAATAGTCATTCCTTCTCATAATCTAAGGAGTGAGATTCATTCCAATGGGACTAAAAAAATAAATAAATAAAAACACACATATATAATATACATTATATACACACACACACACTAATATATAAATATAAAAATAAATAAATATATACACATATATATATATATTTTGATCGGTAAATATAGGCGATTGAACAAGGGTGGGAGATACTGCCAGTGGAGAGGGAAGACCTTCGATGTGGTGGACTTAGGAAGGAAAATGAGAGGTTGTTTCAGGTTATGGAGCGAGGGAAAGGAATCATGAGGAGGCTTCAAGTAGACAGTGAGGGTTGTAAATGGATAATGTGAGCAACTTTAGGATATTGGCAATAGAAGGGAGGGATGACATTAGAACAGGTTTTACATGGAAGGGAGAGAAGCCTGAGAATCATGAGGCGATCGAATGAGGTGGAAGTATTGTAAGGGTAGAGGAAACGGAAGAGGGGAGGAATTTCAAAATCTACATTCCTGAGTTTGACAAAGGAGGAGGATGGAAAGCAGTGGCTCGTACCTTAAGGGACATGGCAAATGCATTAGGAGTGGGGGAGCCGAAAGTGCAGAGTTCTTTCAAGGGGGTGGTTAAGGTGAAAGACTGGCTAGATAATCACTTGAAAGTGAAGAACAGGGAGGGCAGAATGAGGGGGACCATGGAGGTGGGGTTCAACTCCTGCAAGGAAAACTTGGAACACTGCAAGCGGTGCTTAGTGGGGAGAGTTGGTGCCCCATGAGAGGTGAAGCCGGAAAGAGAGAGAGTCCAAAAATGGGTCCATAGAGTATGGGAAGTTTTGTCGGGGGTCCAAGTAAAAGAACTTCATGGTGATTGGTTCCTGTTTGTGTTCCCTTCCATCCAGGAGGCTACCTGCATATGGAGAAACAAAGAATGGGTGCTGAATGGCCGTCTGGTTCTTTTAGATTGGTGGATCATGGTAGGATGTTGCGTTAGGGAGAGTATGGCACAACATGTAGTGTGGATCAGGGTGAGAGGGGTGCCGGTATCCCTATGGAGTAAAGAACTGTTTAAAGAAATTTTAAGCAGATGTGGTCATTTCATAAGAATGGACGAGGATACAGATGCTATGAAACATATGGGATCAGCAAAGATATTGGTGAATATAGATGGGAGATACTTACAGTCAACAATTAATGTGAAAGTGGAATCATGGAGTTATGACTTTCCGATATGGGTGGAAAGACGCCCTCGATTCTCCGTCATCTATGGGCAACCAAGGCAATGGGAGGTGTAAGGATTGGAGAAGCCGGTGTAGCAGGGGCACATGCCCATCATGAACATGCAGCGCATGGGAAGGCGTCTGACAGAAGATAAGAGGAAATCTTTGGCAAGCATGGGATTTCGACACGTGGTGAGACTGCCAGAGGATAAAGGTGATTTGAATTCAAATGTTGAGCGCCCCGAACTGGGCCAGGCCCAACAGTGGGCCAATTTGGTGATAGTAAAGAGGCAGAGGCTAAGGAGAGGCAAAAGTTTCAGGCCCAACCCAATTCAAAACAAGTGTATCGTCAAAAGGAAGGGCCAAGCACCGGATGGAGAGCCCAAAATCGTTTCACTTGTCTTGGGACAAGCCAGGAGGTAGAGTGGGCTGCAAGGCATCATGGGGGCTCAAAATGTTGAGGGCCCATTGTCTAGCCCAAGAGGTGCCGCAACAAGGAAGGCTCCTCCGAACAATAAAAAGGGCTTGGTGCGGGACTGAAAATCGAGAATATGAAGGATGCGAGAGAAATTTCTAGGCAGCAAAGACGACTGAAGTGGGGGAAGAGAAAGGCAGAGCTCAGGCCGACTCTGGACCTAGTTTAAGAAGAGGATTGGATTCGGAGGACAGCTTCAGCACTGGGACAGTGGTGGAAAAGACAGAAGAGGAAGTAGAGGAGAGTCCACAGGTATCAGATGCTTTGGGAAGAAATCATGACTGTGGTGGGGATCATGAAGAGAGCAGTGATGTAAAGGAGAATCATTTCAACTTTGATTTAGATATAAAGGACCCAATGATGGTAACCGAAGGTATCGAAGAAGAAAGGGAGCCATTAAGGGAAGTCCTGTCAAATGAGTTAGTGGCGAGAGATGAACCAAGGCAAGTTGACACGGTTGAGAAGGCTCTCGTGGAGTGCCTTGGTCCAGTAGATGAACGAATGATGGCTAATGAACCTTTGTTCATGATACTGCCAGACACGGCACAGACCCCACAAGAGGTTAGACAATAAAGAAAGAGGGTGGAAGTATCCAGGTGGATTATGCAAAGGATCAAAGGGATGAGTAAATAACTGGGAATGCAGTCCCATGGGTTTGAGGATAGGTTTTTGGATCTGATTTTGGAAATTGATCAGCACGAAAGAGAGTGGAGAATTATAACACCACTGAGCAAGATTTCAGAGGAGAAATTGGTGAGGAGGCTTCGCACGGCGATGAAGAATTTGTAATCTGTAGTGAACTATGACTGGTAGAGAGGGGGAGGAGGGGGAAGCGAAGGAGGTATCAGCACAGGTTTCTCAATGAGGTGGAAATTCTAATCATGGAATGTACCGGGTCTAAATGATCCGGATAAAAGGTCAGTAATTAAAGGGATTTTGAACGGGTGGAGACCTACACTTGTGTGTTTACAGGATACGAAGATACAGATTATGACTCGGACCATTATTAAAAGTTTGTGGGGGGTGGATTGGGAATTTTTGGTAGCAAGTGGTACGACAGGAGGCATCCTTATCATGAGGGATACTAGAGTGTTGAAGGGGTTGGATCAGTGGGAGGGTACATTTCTACTTGTCTTGCAGATTTAGGTGGGTTAATGATGATGATGATTGGGTGTTCACAGGAGTTTACAACCCAAATTATGAGACAGAAAGGGGGACTTTGTGGAAGGAAATTGATGTTCATGCTAGGGGAGGGGCTGATTTGTGAGTGATCGGTGGTGATTTTAACATTGTAAGGTTTCCTTTTGAAAGGAGGGGGGCATGGAGATTGACCAGTAGCATGAGATCTTTCTCAGAGATCATTGATAGGAGAAGGTTGGTAGACCATCCTCCTGAGGGAGGTAGATACACAGGCAAGTGACAGGGAGATCCCAGTGATGTCAAGATTGGACACGTTTTAGTCTCAGCAGAATGCGGGAATAAATTTCCTAATCTAATTCAGTCTTGCTTTCCCAAGCCGATATCTAATCATTGCCCGATTATTAGGGATGTCAATCGTGTCGTGTCGTGTCATGTTTTTGTCATGTCAAGGTATGGATATTCGACTATATAGGTCAGCCCGAACACGATACGATTAACTAATCGTGTCAAAACTCTCAACCTTAACACAACACGTATAATAAACGGATTGACACAACACAACCCGTATAACTCATTTAATAAATGGGTGTGTTAACATGAGTTACACGACACGATCCGTTTAACCCATTTAATAAATAGTTGGGTTAAAATTAACACGATTAACACGTGCAACAAGTTTTGACACATTTAACATGTGTAACCCCTTTAATAAATGTACTTGTTAAGATGTTCTTCTTCTTTTATTGTGCTTTTTCTTGTACATTTTTATTAAATTAAAATATAATACATTTAAATTTTTATATTAACACTTATAATATAAAATAATATTAATTTTTTTCTTATACTTATAAAAATTATTAATTATTACATATAAATATATAACATATTCCTAACTAATTGTTTTTATCCGTGTTAACCTGTTTAATAATTGTGTCAACCTATTTATGACCCAAACCCATTTAATTTCAACCCAAACCCGCTAACTTCGTGTCGTGTCATAAATTGACACCCCTACTGATTATGTTGAACAACAGTGGTCTGGGGTGGGGTAAGGCCCCTTTTTAGTTTGAAAATATGTGGTTACAGGTCCCAGATTTCAGGAACAGAGTGGCAGCTTGGTGGCAGGGGTACAACATCAGTGGTGACCCAAGTTTTGTGATGGCCAGGAAGCTCAAGCTTCTAAAGATGAATGAACTAGAAATAGGGAAGTGGACAAGAAATAGCAAGATAGCTCTCTAACAGAGAAGGAAAGATGTGCGAGAGATGGTTTCAAAGGGAAGTTGGCACGTGCGTTGAAGATGGAAGAAATATTATGGAAGCAAAAATCCCGACTATTGAGGTTGAAAGAGGGGGACAAAAATACTAAGTTTTTTCATTGGAGATAGGAGGCTTCAAGGGGTAGAGGAGGTGAAGGATGGGATAGTGGACTTCTACAAGGTGCTGTATGAGGAAGCAAGTGAGTGGAGACTAGATTTAGAAGGGATGGAGTTTGGTGCTATTGCGCCATACCAAGGTGAGAGGTTAGAGAAACCTTTTGACGAGGTAGAGGAGATTTCAGCACTGAAGAGTTGTGATGGGGATAAGGCGCCGGGTCCAAATGGATTTACAATGGCTTTTTACAAAAAGTGTTGGAGAGTGATTAGAGGCGATGTTATGGAGGTTTTTGATGAGTTCTACCGATCTTATTGTTTTGAGAGGAGTTTAAATGCATATTTTATAACTTTGATCCCAAAGAAGGAAAGGGTGGTGGATATCAAGGACTACAGACCAATTAGTCTTGTGGGAAGCTTGTGCAAGTTATTGGCTAAGGTTCTTACATTGCAACTGAAGGTAGTAATGAGCGATATATTTTGCCAAGTCATAATGCTTTTGTGGGAGGTAACCAGATTCTTGATGCGGTTTTGATCGCTAATAAATGTGTTGATGCGAGGAGGAAGACTAAGGAGAACGGTTTGATGTGTAAGTTGGACATTGAGAAAGCTTATAATTATGTGAATTGGCACTGTTCGTTTTTTATTGAAAAGAAAGGGATTTGGGGAGAGGTGGACAAGATGGATTCATGCATGCATTTCCACAATTTCTTATTCTGTTTTGGTTAACGGCTCTCCAGCAAGCCCGCTTCAGATCTTCGAGGGGCTTGAGACATGGAGATCCTCTATAGCCTTCCCTTTTTATGGTTGTTATGGAAGCGCTTAGCAGGATGTTGGATAGAGCTATAGGAGGGGGCATTCTTAAGGCCTTTGTTATAAAGAATTGGGTGGGAGGGGGGGGGGAGGCAAGAAGAGATTTTACACCTGAGGTTTGCGGATGACACCATTGTTTTCTATGCAGTGGAGGAGCGGCAACTCTGCATCTTGCGATGCATTTTGTTATGCTTTGATGCAGTTTTAGGGTTAAGGGTTAATCTCTATAATTTAGAGATCATTCCAGTAGGAGAGGTAGCAATGGTGGAGGAGATGCTTGGGACTTGGGTTGTGTGGTGGGTTGCTTTCCTGCCAGATACCTAGGATTGTCATTGGGGGCGTCATCAAAATCAGCTGGAGTATGGGGCACAATGACAGAGAGATTTCAAAGGAGGCTAGCAAGATAGAAGAGCAACTATTAGTCAAAAGGGGGGAGGATCACTCTTATAAGGAGTACATTGGAAAATCTTCCCACTTATTATATGTCTATCTTTTCGATGCCAGCTTCACTCCGAAGGAAATTAGAGAAGTTTCAAAGGGATTTTTATGGGGGAGTAAGTTGGGGCAGAAGAAAATTCACTTAGTTAGTTGGGATAACGTGAAAACTCTTATTAGAAGGGGGGGTTTGGGAATCAAAGACTTGTCCTTGTTCAACAAAGCTTTGTTGGGCAAATGGAATTGGAGGTTTGCATGGGAGGAGCAAGCACTTTGGAGAAGGGTGATATCTTCTAAGTCTAGGTGTGAGGAAGGAGGGTGGTACTCTAAGGATGTTTTGGGAGCTTACAAGGTGTGGAGTGTGGAAGTGCATTCGAAGGGGGAAGGATGTTTTCTCTAAACACCAAGTTTGACGTGGGTGAGGGAGGGAGGGTGAGGTTTTTTTTCGCCAGGGGGGAGGGGGGGTTCCTTGGAGAGGGGAACGGGTGTTAAGGGAGAGGTTTCCTAACTTGTATCATCTTGCTAGGGAGAAGGATGGGGTGGTAGCAGAGAATATTGAAAGAGTAGGAGGTAGAGGAATTGGTTTGGGGAAGGGTTAAACAGGGATGGAGCAGATTTGGGGATGAAAACATTACCCGTCACGGGTTCGAGGTCGGGGGAGGGTGGCCCCACCCTGCCCTGTTTATATACTAATTTTACTTAAATACCCTTCATGTTTTATATAACTACAAAAAAACCTAGACCTATAAATATTCTTTTTGTGCCTTGGGGTCTAAAAAACCATTCCCTTCCTTTCATAGTTTCACATTGATGCCCATGTTGCCAATCTCTCAACCCTCAATAGTTGTCGTCATCATGGCATCGTCGTCGTGGCCTCTTGTCGCCGCCGCCTCATGCGACCACCGGCTCACACCATTTATAGAGATCTCTTCATGGTCTACTCCTCTCAGATTTCCAAGCCCTTTGCCCCTCAGGCCGCTACCACTACGTCATTGCTAGAGTATATATGATGCACAACAGCCTGCATATTTCTAGGTATTTTTTGCTCAGGCTCTCTTTGTTTGTCATCCACAAATGAGTATATATGATGTCTATTGATTCTTTTTTTTTAATCATTGCCTATATTATTCAAAATGATTACTAACTAGTGTTAAATATTTGCTATAATTATTATTATTATTATTATTATTATTATTATTATTATTATTATTATTATTTTTATCAATCCTTTGGCTCTATGCTCATGATTTGAATTATCCAGAATGCTTACTAAAGATTTGTATTGTAGTGTTCAAGAATTTTGTTTTTGTATGAATTTTTTTTGAATCCTCAAATCTTTCGTCTTTTTTTGCCGAATTCAGAAATCTAAAGGCCTGATTTTTCTATCAAGCAGGATCGGGGGTGGGGTTGGAGCAGGGCAACGGGGGATGGGGGGATGTGTATGGCAGGGTGGGGCGGGATCGAGGGAAGCAACATTTAGGTGGGGTCAGGGGTCCCCGCCCTGAACATGTCCCATTGCCATTCCTATATACGGGTAAGACTCCCTCGGGCTCCTTGTTTATATACAAGTTACTTCTACTGATTTAAATTTTTTTTATATATTATACATAAATAGAAAATATTTATATATGTTAAAATAAATATAGGTATAATATACATATACATAAATAATTGTGTGTATATATACATACATATAATATACATATATATCTGTACATACATATAAATATATATATGCATAAAAAAATATATAAATAAATATATACACAAACAATTGTATATATAAATAAATCAATTTATATTGTCACATAGAAGAGTCAGAAACACTGGTGGAAATGTTGTCACAAGAAAGAGTAAGACACAAAATGTGGTTGCTAAATCTACTGCAGAGGCTGAATATATAGCCATGGACCTATGGCTCACACGGCTTGCGAGATGTGGGTGAAATCACTTTTGCAAGAGATGAAATTTCCAAGTGAAAAGCCCATGACGATCTATTTTGATAATCAAGCTGCAGTGTATATTGCCAATAATTTTGTGTTTCATGAGAGGAATACGCACATTGAAGTTGGTGGTCATTCTGTTTGGGATATGGTGATGAGAAACCAAATTGTTAGCTCCTTTGTTAGATTGGGTGATCAGTCAGGAGATACGTTCACTGAGTGTGTGTTAAGTTGAGTAGGGGCTTTTTTGTAACTTTCTCTTTATTAATATATAAAGGGTTGTCTCACCATTCAGTGGGACATCTTGCTTCTTTTTCCTAAATTACTTTCTTCTCTTTCCAACTCAACTCAAACAAAAAGCATCCAAGTATGAATCAAGAGATAACTAACAGACACTAAGTTTTGATTGCAAATATTGCATTTTGAAAAAGATACTCTCCTAAATCACCTGTGTCGTTGCATGTGGAGAATGGATTGCTCGGTCTAGAGCTGCTAGAGTCTCCAGCACCTACAAATATTTTCCAGCTGAGATTAAGGAACAAGCTTCGTCAATTTTCATATGGGTATAAAGAAACAACAACATACCAAAACCCAAGAAGTGTCCAACACATTGTGTAATCGGTGAGCAATGTTGAAGAGAGTCCTTAAGGCCTGCCTTGTAACAGCAATTAAAATCAGAAGTAGTTAGAAACCTTATGCTTTAAAAAGAAACCGTACTACATACAAATGAACTGCAGAAGAATACCTGAGTCACAGCTGCATGCAGAAAAAATATAATTTATAAATGTGTGAAACAGTTTTTTTCCTATTTTATTAGGTAAATATAGAGCCAGACCTACCTGCACATTCTTGGGAGTAAGGACAACGCTATCCCTCTGATCAACTGATAGTTCAGAACGTTTAGACCCAGGCGATTGCAAAGCACTGCACAAATCTCAATTATAAGCCAATGTTTAACCCTTTTCCCAGGCAGCTAAAATGCAGAAAGCCAAAACTAAGACCACAAAATAAAAAGGTCACAGACAAGAGAACCAAGAGAGAATGCAAACATAATCAGGCATAAGGAATAGCAGGAACAAATTTAACAAACACTTTTTTTGAAAACCCCATTCAATAGTAAATTGAGCTAAAAAGAAAACAGAACACACATATAGACTCAATCATTTACGTGGGAATTTCTGAGCTAACAATAATCCCCATTTAATAGTGAACATTCATCTTGTCATGTATAGTCGATTCTCTAATAATTCATAATCATGGTAGACTCAGAAATTATTAAATTTCTTTATTATTTTTAAATTTTTCTCAGAAGTATATGATTTTCAGAATAAAAATAAGACATTCATACATATTCCTAAAGGTGATAAGCTTTTTTCATTAAAAAAAATTGTATTATTACTAACGTTAAGTAATAAGAAGCTCTTAACTCTTTCTATTACCAAAATTAATGCTAGTAAAAAACTTCATATAATTTATATACATGTGTTATGTCTATGTGTATTTTAAGCATATTACTCAGAATTTTTCAGCTCACCCATGCATTTTTTTTTAAATTTCCCAAACCCATGCAATGTTTTAGTTATTACCCAGACCCATGCAGTTTTTAAAAGCATCTTTTGAAGAGACGTTTTTAATCTAAAAATTATATCCAAAGGAGTCTTTTCAAAAGATGCCTCTAGGTCTTTTCAAAAGACGCCTTTTGGCTTGAAATGTGGAAACTTAAAGAGTAAGGAATTCTTGAACACTTAGAACTTTATCCAACAAAAGGCATCTTTTTAAAAGACGTTATTGTTGAAAAAATTGGTTCAAAAGCATCATTTCGAAAGACGCCTTAAAAATTGCATGGGTTCAGACAATAACGAAAAAATTGCATGGGTTTGAGAAATTTTTTTTTAAAAAAAGTGCATAGGTGGGGTAAAAAACTTGTATTACTCACCATGTAACGAAGTTGGTTTCTCAAAAAATTATTAACTATTACAGATTATTACGTTGTTGAATATTAATTATTTGAGGGTCAACTGTAGTAGATACAATTTTAAAAATATATTTATAAAAAAAAAAAAAGGAAAGAAATATGTATATAGACTCCATCTATGGGATTTCATAGCTATTTATTTAGAGCAACTCAAAAACCCCACAGCTAGTATACCCCACGATCTATGTGGACACCTCATACTCATGTCAAACACAGACTAATGACGTTCTCCTGGTTACATACGTCACTTTTATCGAAGGCTGTGACTCTGGGATAACAATATTGAAAGAATAGTTCAATACACATACCTCCTCTTTTCAGGTTCACTGGGAATATTGATTGTAAATTTGCACAGGGAAGCCAGAAAAGAGTTTAAAGCTTCTACAGCATGAAGAACCCCGCATGCCTGTGCAATTATAACAAAAACCATAATCATTTATTATAAAATTAACTGCAAAAATACTATAAAAGGAATGATAAGCTGTTAAATATATCATCAATAAAAGCTGCATAACATAGATCCATGACAATAAAGAAGGGAAATTCTTATTTGGAGAACAAAATGGGGGTGTGGAGGGGGAAGAGGGAGAGAGAGAGGGAGCAACCCAAAGATAGTGGCGACCTACAAAAATATGCTGAGCCAATGAGTCAAAACTATTGTTACCTGAGTGAAAGCCTGATACCCCTTTAATATCTCCAACACAATAGCCTCTCCTTGTGACCTTCCAAATTAAGTTCCGGTTAGAAGTAGAGAAAGCTTTTTCCTAAGACTATTAAATCCATTAGATGACAATTCACCAGTACTTTGTCAAAATCAGGGACAATGCATCAAGTATAGTCAACCACATTGAATCAACCATTGACATGCAAAGAACTGCAGTTTTCCCAGTACACTTTGCCAGTGGATCAGAGTCACCTCTAGGGGATTCAAGCTGTTTGTGACAAAGAATAAAATAAGACATAACAAGCAAGTGCATCATATGACATGTTACCTTATGAAATAGGAAAAAATAACAAGAAAGTGTCTCTACACATGTGCAGAACCACTATACACATACAGGCACCCCATTACCTCACCAACATCCACTGCCTCATCAGTCAGAGTTGCTACTGTAAATACAACACCCAACAGACCCTCAATTGCCAAAGTTATTGCATGGGCTTCACTTGCAACCAAAACAGCAGCATTAGATGCATCATTATCTAAGCTCCACTCGACCCCTGCCAAAAGTAAAAATCGTCATGTTGTATGGCCACGAAAATTTTTAATAAATGATAACTGATGAACAACATGAATTCTAAGAATGCAAAATGAAACTGGACATATGCATTCCCATATTCCTCAAGTTGAATCAATTTCTCATTTACTCTTTTATATCTTCATGTATGAGAAAAGACAAATCTGCACCAAAATTAGCATCAAAAAGAGAAAAAGGATGGGTTTTTTTTTTTTCTTGGAGGGGGGAGGGGGGGTTCACAAAGATATCAGGAGTTCTCTTGAATTTCCAACCTCATGCTTTACCCAATAAATCACAGTTTATCATATGTGAACATCAGAATTAGACATATAGAGTCTGCTTCACAAAATTATAGGAACGAATTTCATGCAGAAGACTGCAGTCTCATCCACATTATCTAACAAAATACAGAGGGCTTCCTGCTGAATGATATCACTGCCTAGTATTTAACCAGGCCCTGAATGATATTCTCAAGCACAGCAGGCCGCCAAAGAACAGGGCACTACCTGGAATTTCCATTTGATTCTTTTGCTCTGCCAGCTATGGATGGATAACTCAAAATTCTTCCTCTCTTTGAATATTCATTGTTCTGTCATTTTCTTTCATGCAGCCATTTTTACCCATATCCATGTACTCCACAATCACATGGGAAATTGCGGAGAGAAAATAAGGCAAGGTAATTTCACCAGAAATCTTCTAAGAATATGACTTCTCTTTATTATCAAAATTCATCTAGGGAAGGAAGAAGGCTCCAAATGACCCAAGCAACATCACATAAAATCTACGAATAATAGTCATTTCAGACCCAAAAGAGTTGGATAACCATCAAATCCAAGTTGAATGACTCTTTTCCAGTAATTAACATGATCTAAGGATTTAAATTACACCAACCCTCAACCATTTGAAGAATCATCAAACAAATAAAGATTTGGATAGACAAATATTTGATATTGAACTGCAAAGAGCTGATTTTGATCAATAGATGTTACCAAGGTTTTAAATCGCAGTATTGAGATACATAACACTCAGTCACAGTGTAATAGTATCTAGAGTATCAGTTGATATATAAAAAAATTTGAAAATTGCTATCATGAATTCTTTTCAATCACGAACGGGCTAGCCCAATGCACAAGGCAACTGCTACTGCGGGGTTTGGGGAGCATTAGATATATGCAGCCTTACCCTGCAAGCAAAGAGGCTATTTCCACGACTTGAACCCATGACCTCCATGTCACAATGGAGCAACCTCTTAAAAGTTACGAATATGTATGGCTTGACCCAATATCATCACATGTTAGTGTTTTAATTGTTTGTTTTCAATAATTGTTTGTATTCAATTTTACGACACATAGACACATGTTTTACTTATTGTATTAGATTTTATACTTTTTTTATAAGTAAATTTTATTTTGTTAACACAAACTAATAAGAAAATTTCATATATTATGAATAACTCCTCCTATGTTGAGCTTCGTTTCATATCATTACACAGTCGGTCCCAAGTCCGGACAAAAGAGGAGGGTTGCTTTAGGTAGTTGACCAGCGTAAAACATTGTCAGAACCTACATGAATCCTAATAAATTAGGATAAGACTTTGTTGAGTTGAGTTTATGAATAACATTGCACTAAGCCACTAACTAACATAAATAATAACTAAAAATGCAATCATAAGTCCATAATTAACAATTCATAAAAAGTAAATAATTGTTGATAAGACAATTCTTTTTTTTTTTTTATAAGAGTATTGTATATAAAAGGCGCCCAAGGGGGCATACCCATTTACAAAAGGGACTCAAATGAAAGTCTCATATTCTCCACACAAAACTATGTACATACAAGGGGTATGACTATGTACAAAAAATACAAAGTCTTCAAAAAAACTATCGTTAAACACATCTCATCTCCTTCGAAGATGCAACGATTCCTCTCCCTCCATATGCACTAAAAAAGGCAAGAAAGCAAAAAATATATGGTTAGCCATTTCCACCTCACATAAGCACATACATCTCCCCGCAAGATCAAAACCCCTCTTTTGAAGATTATCCATTGTTAACACTGCATGCCATACAAGAGTACAAGCAAAAAATGCAGCTTTTAGAGGGCCTTTAAAGCCCCAAATCACCCTCCATGGGAAATTGTCTTCCCCCTTTCTAGCTAGATCCCTATAACAGAAACTAACTATAAATTTTTGGTTTCCCTCCTTCCTCCATACTATCTTGTCTAAGGCATCCCTCGAGGACTAAAATGATATAAAGTGTCCAAAAAGCAAGCTCCTCCAATTCCTAGTAATTATGGGTTCAATGCTATGTGAAATAACTGTGGGAATCTATCCTTCAAAGCACTAATCACCACACCAAATATCCCTCTAAAAAGAAACCCGCTCCCCATCCCCAATCTCAAAGGAGATTCTATGCCTGAATTCTTCATTCCCTTTACAAATGATGCGCCACCAGCAAGTCCCCAAGGGACCGCCTGAAACAATAGGAAGCCACCCTTTATCATTATATTCAAATTTGATCTCATAACCTTTCTTCACATCATCCCTAACTCCACTGCAAACCTCCATAACCATTTCCTCAAAAAAGCTCTGTTAAACACCCTTAACTCCTTGATTCCCAATTCCCCACCTTTAATAGGCTTTTGAATTCTATCCCATATCACCACATGCATCTTCCTTTTCCCCTCCTGACTATCCCAAAGGAAATCTCTTTGGATTTTATCCAATTTCTTCTCCACTGAAGCAAGCATCAGGAACAAGGACATGTAATAGATTGGCAAACTTGCCAATGTGCTTTTTATCAAGGTAAGCTTCCCACCTTCTGAATGATACTGCTTCTTCCAGCCCGTTGATTTTCTTTGAATCTCTCTATGATTGGATCCCAAATGGTAAAGGACATTCTATTAAAGCTGCCTGAGAAGGGCACAAAATACAAAATAAGGGAGCAGCTTACAATTAAATGCTTAATCCCCTCAAAAATTGAACAAAAGAATCAATATTACAAGTATATGACCCCAAGACCAAAAATATAGAAAGTGTAATACCCTCCCTATATTTGAACCAATTAAAAGGCGTTACCCCACCCCCCCCCCCCCTCTCTTCAAAAATCCTACTATTTCTTTCGTTCCACATACACCAAAATATACACACAAAAAACAAAAAAAAAAAAAGCAAAAGGAATGAGCCTCGACACTCTTCTAACATTACAAGAAACTCGAATACCATGCCACATCTTTACAACAGTACCAACCGAGCAAGGCATAATCCAGGAATGACTAAAAAGTGCTAGAAGAAGATTCCACACATCTTGGGCAATTGGGCAATGAAGGAATAAATGATTGATAGTCACCTCCCCCACACAACACATAGAGCATCTATTAGCCAAAAGAAAACCACTTCTCTTTAAATTATCCGACATCCACATGAAGAAAGCTACCTTCACAGAGGCTTTAGAGAACCAAATACCTTTCCAGGGAAAATCTGCACTCTTTTACTAGCCAAATGCAAATAAAAGGACTTAACTGAAAATTCTCCCTTAGATCCACCCTCCAACATAGAGCATCTTCCTTTCCCCTATCCAATCAAATGCTATGAAGAAGGGCCAACAAAGACACAACCTCCTCCACTTCCCAATCATGCAAATCCCTCCTAAAACGTGGTGCCCGTATATGACCATTGACCACTCATAGAAAACCACATAAACTTCCACCAAAGCCTCATGATTAGAGGCTATTAAAAAGAGATGGGGAAATCTACTCTCCAAAGAACTATCTCCACACCAAAGATCTTTCCAAACTTGACCTTCCCTCCATTACTTACAACAAAACCCATATATTTAAATAAATCCTCCACTCCTTTTCTAATGGTTTTCAAAAGGCCCACCCCATAAGGGCTCTCCAACACCTTAGAGCACCATTTACCTTCCTCATACCCCACCTTGGCCGCAATGGTTGCTACCAATTTTGCACTAGGCTCCTTTGCAAAGCACCAAAGCCACTTACCTAAGAAAGCCTTGTTGAAAACCATTACGTCTTTCACCCCCAATCCCCCACCCTTCAAGGAAAACTTTACCTTCTCCCAATTAACTAGATAGAAAACCCTTTTCTCGTTCATTCCTTTGCCACAAAAACTTCCTTTGCAACTTGTCTAAGAAAGTAGCTACCGGGGCTAGAATGGGATATAATGACATGTAGAACATAGGAAGGCAACCCAACATACTTTTAATTAGAGTTACCTTCCCCCCTTTGGACGGATATTGCTTCGTCTAATCTGCTGACTTTGAAATCTCTATAGCGATGGACACAAATCGCCTAAAATTTTGTTGATGCCCCTAACGAAAAACCCAAATACAGTGTAGGAAAAGATCCCGCCTTACAACCAAGATTTCAAGCCAACTCTTCAACCTCCACAAAATTTCCCACCGAAATAATTTCAATTTTCCCCAAATTCACCTTGAACCCCAAGACCGCTTCATAACACAATAGCACACATCTCAAGCACTGCAATTGGGATTCCTCAACATCACAAAGAATAAGAGTGTCATTGGCAAAAAGGATATGAGATATCTCCACCCTCGAATCATCATAATGCCCCACTATGAAGCCCTTTAAAAGATTCCCTTACCCTGTTCTAGCCAACAATTTACTCAAAGCCTCCATAACTATCACGAAAAGAAAGGGTGATAGAGGGCCCTTGAGCTCCTAAACACCCATAGCTAATCCATTTACCAAGACCAAGAAATATACTAAAGAGATGCATCTCTTCACCCATCTCCTCTATTTCTCCCCAAACCCCACCCTTTCCATCAAGTACAAAAGGAAGTCCTAATTTACATGGTCGTAAGCCTTCTCAATGTCCAGCTTACAAACAATTCCATTCTCCTCATTCCTCTTTCTCACATCAATACACTCATTACCAATAAGAAATGCATCAAGAACTTGTCTTCCTCACACGAAAGTATTTGGGCTCTCCAATATAAGCTTTCCCAATACATATTTCAAAACTTATATTGATGAATGCAGTAGATGTTGATTTGACTTATTATGTTGTGAATTGCACTTGTTATATATATGGATTGTGTAGTGATTACAAATTTTTAGCTTATCATATTGTTGACCTGACATTGGTTGTATTGCTATTGGATATTGTTATTCTTATTATTTTGAATAGGAAATGGAGGTGCATCATGGGATTAGTATACATAGACACATTTCATGTCTGACTACTCTTATTACTATTGTTGCACCACATTTAGTGGTATCTTATTCTTTTGATTATCGTATCTATATCTATGAGTTAGTATATGATTCTTGTATGCTTGTGTTGCATACTGGACATTAAGGATTGTCATCTACGGACTTGCATTAGTTTTTGCACGTTGCATGCTTGTATGTTTTGAGAAACCCTATTGAGCGTTATGGCTCACCCCTGCTATTCATGGGAATGGCAGGTATTGGACTCATAGATGATGCCATGACAGTTGCTAGACCAATTCGTGATGAATGATGACTTGGACATTGTATAACATTGTATAATCCCACACTTTATGTATTTCATTCATTTGAATTTATAAAGGGTGCATATACCCTTCTTTGATCACATTCTATATATCGTATAACTTGTATATATTAGACAATTAGAGTCAGCCCTGAACACTTACCTTGTTATGCATTATTTTACAGTCGCACCTAATGGTAATTGATTTCATTTAATCCCGTTATAGGACTTAAACAAGTATAAACATCGGAACACAACGAATTCAATAAAAGAAAATAATTATTGAAATCAATTCAAAAAAAATGGCATGTATTTTATACACTTAACTAGGTTGATTAGTCTAATCTCCTTCCAATTAGGGTTTAAATTAACCTATTGTCTGGCCTTCCAGGTTAGGGTTGTGACACAATACCCAAAAAAATTGTAAAAATAGAATATATTTATATATAATATGATTCATTGCAGGAACAACTTCCTAGTATAAAAATTCCCTAGATTTCTTTTTTATTTGTATATATCAAGAAAATCACAGATTAAGCAAGATACATAAATTTCAGTTCAGCAGAAACCATATTAAAGATGTTTTGGTGTCAAGCTACATATAAATCTTCAAATAAATAAATAAATAAAGTGGATACCTTTAGCTTTACTGCTAAACATTCCTGCAACAGCTGCCAGGTTCTCCTCACTTGTGTCTTGAAACTGGAATGTTAAATATTTTCATTAATCATGGAGAATGAACTTTTCCACAAAACTTTTAACTGTAAACAACAATAATATTAAAATCAGAGGGGAAATACAGAGGACAAACAATATTTCCATGATACAGACCACATTCATCATGATTTACATCAAACCTACAAGAGCAACTATAGAGTAATGAAATAATACATGCATATGTGGGAATGGGGAACAGAAAAATGAGAACAAAATTTGAACATTTATTCATAGAGGGCGGCAACCGGGAGAGCACAAAACCAAGTGATGGAAAGGTGGAGCAGATATTTTTAGAACAAGCTCCCTTTTCAATGTGAAAGTAGGACTTGAGCTTCAAGTCTTCAACTAAATTTTCTGCTACTACTTCAGCAAGAAGATCATACGACATTAGAATGCAAGAATTAACAAGCTATAAGTAAAACGGCAAAGGCAATAAATTAATAAAAAGAAATCTTTTTTATTAGTATATAATAAAAAGCAATAAATAAATAAAGGTCATCAGTGACTCCATTTACCAAGACTTAACATATATATTACACGTCATTCATCGGATGAGGATTGTGTGACAACTCAAATGCTTCAGAACCACACACTCGTAGGTATATGTGTGTGCGTGTGTATATTCACACATACATATATGTGTGTATATATATATATATTTATAGGACACTTGTAGGTATATTTTATTACCATGTAATTTCACGAAATAACAGCAAGATACTGCACAATCTATTGTCCAAAATCAGCAGGCGGATCCCTTGTGTCTTTGGAGGATGATTTGAAAAGAAAGAAATACCAAGTTGTTTGAAAGAGTGGATACTCCAATTTGGACTGTAAAGGCAATATTGAAGAGCACCCTTTATTTTTGTAGCACAAGAGGCTCGACTCTATCCATAAAGAATTTGTATCTTTTTCTTGTAGTTACAGATTATAACTGTGTACCTAGTTTTGTACATAGATACATCACTTCGGTGCAATTTATGAAATATGGATTACTTAAAAGAGAGGGAGGAAAAAAGAATGTGCAAATCCTGCCTTCAAAGCCAGATGGTTTGAAAATATAACCCAATGGGGCAAAACTATACTTAAAAGGCCAATACCTAGTGTTGGTCTTACCTACAAGGAGGGTGCTAGTAAGGGTCCGACCGGAGGCAGCCCTAACTGTTAACATTATTTTTTCCCAAAGTGACTCCTCTCAAACTAGAACCCCCGTTCCCATGCTCGACACTCCAAACATTTTACCATTGCACCAAACAATGGCCCCAAGGTGTGAGACTTTTACTAGCAAACTAAATTTTTTGCTTTTGCCTAAGTCAATTTTCTTTCAAACACAAAATGAACTCTGAAGCAAATCCAAATGCTCAAAACATCTTTAGAGAGCATGTATTTGAACAAGATAAAATGCGATTACTTGGGAGAGGGGGTCACTAACTAACTTGCCTCAACATAATCCATGGGAAGTGTAAACCATGGTATTAAAAACTTCTTAGGCTTGCCAAAGTCAAGGCAATATTAAAACCCCTTCAAGCATAGTTAACAAGCCTTCCTCAAGCATATGCCTCACAGGGAAAGGCATAATAAAAGGCATGTCTCTTCAACCTTCTTACATTTAGCTCAGAGAGCATCTCCTTCATGTGACTGGCTTACCACGCTTTTCTTTAATTTTAAAGCAACCTATAACATTCAATTTGTTAGTAGCTGTATTTTGAAAATATTTACTCATACTAATTTTTTGTTATCATTGGTTATATTCTACCTATTTTATGGAATGAAACATGTTACTATTTTTGCATTTATATAATTCTATGTAATCTCCACGTACAAAGCAATTATCGATCCTAATTGTTTTTTCTTTATTTAACTACTCCATTCATCTCTTGTTATGTCTCAAAAATGTTTATACATCTTTTTACTTTGTTTAATATATATACAAATAGATAGATAGGTAATTTTCCATAGGGCAACAAGGTTGTAAAACACATGTATACCCTCTTATCTGCCAAAAACTCTCCACAAAATCATTGGCAATCATATCTCTCCCCATAACCAGAAAAATACTAAGAACTCAAAAGGAATAACAAAACATCAACTTTACCCCCATGACCAGAGATGTTACTTCTGCGACTTGAACCCACGATCTCCAAGTCACAATGTAGTAACTTTACCATTGTACCAAGGTCCACCCTCCAAAGGAATTGCCAACTAAACAAAATGACTCTCCTTCCCACTCTAGTACCCCTCCACTAGCCAATAACATGACTATAAATCTACTGAAGACCCACAAAACTCTTAAAAAGAGAAAAGAGAAGAGCACATAATTTCCCCCTTGATCCAGCAATGCACAAACCAATTGTTAATTGTCTCTTCACCATTTTTACACATATAGCAACTATTGGTAATGAAATGATGCCTCTTCATAAGATTATCAATAGTCAAGATTTTACCAAGTGTTTCTATCAACCAAAAGAAAAACAAAACAAAAAACAAAAGCCACCTTGATTGGCACTTCAGAACACCAAATAGCCTTGCAAGAAAACACTAGGAGCCTGAGCTCCCATGCTTTAGGCAGTGTTGTCAAAGGCTATCGCCTTGTCGCCTAGGCGATTAGGCGAGATGATTTTCAGTCTTATCGCCTTAACATGTTTTAGGTCAGGTGTCTTCAAATAAGCAATTGCCTTAAGCAAGGCGAAGAAGCAACAAGGCAATGACCTTTTTAATTATAACTATTTTACTTGTATGTCCTTGTGTTTATAGTATTTTATGCACTTATTTAACTATTCTGTAAAAAGCATATCAATATAAAAGAATATAGTTATAAGCTAGAAGTTTTATTGTTTAATCTATTATATTGATATAAGTATTATTATCAAACATTAGCACAAAATTGGCTTAATAAACATTTACATATTTGAAATGATGCCAAAAATTCAAATTTTGGGAAGAGTAACACTTCCAACATGAGTTTTTTTTTTTAAAGTGAGTATTGATATTTTATCTTCTATAACTAGCAAACTATCATCATTCTTCACAAAATCGAAGTTTACTCGTAACAAAACATTTTTCTTCCATCAACCAAATTAATCACTTATATGGAAAGTCTTCTCAACATAGGCCTAATTTTTGAGAATTAGTTTAGATGTCTACAAGATTGGCCCTATCATGTCTTTCATATTATTAGGACTAGAAAGTTTACAAAAATTTCTTTTATATAAGACTTAGATAGATAACAAAACTTTGAATATTAATTAGAAAAAAAAAAAAAAAGCAATAAAGCGTAAAATGATTATATCACTTAAATATGTCATGTGTAACTTTTAGATTGAACTTTTTAGTGTTATATGATAGATATTTTAATGATAAGATATTATTTAACTTAGAATTTAGAATGAATTAATTTTTAATATATATATATATATATATTGATTATTTTATTAGTTAGCATCTTACTTCACTCAGAGTAGTGTTTTTTTGTCACCTCGCTTTTCAGGCAATGTGAGACCTTAATGCCTTAAGGGTGCCTTTCGCCTTTAATTACACTGGTTTTAGAGATTTATTGGAGGAGGGTTTGATAACTATTTATATATATATATATATATATATATTATTTTTGTAGTAAAATTTTAAAAATCCCCAAGAAAAAAATTCAATCCAAATAATACAAGGTAAAAATGTAGTACTTTACATAAAACAAGGCACAAAGATGAAGCAATACTCTTGAGGGTTTTGGTTCGTTTTTTTCCCTCCTGAGTGAGTTGGGAAATTTATGCTTATTTCTAACTTTTATGAGCAAGAACTAATGAATCAAAGAAGATTACACGTTTTGCCTTAATACTTATGGCTCACCTTGTAAGGAGTAAAAAGTGTTGCATGATACATATAACAACTGTAGTGCTAACCATGCATTGGATAACTTTCATGCTAATTCAATTGAAATTAGGAACCCCATGATTAATCCTCATCAAAGTAGTCACACCAGACTTTGGAGCTATCCATTTCCACAAAAGTATCAGTTAAATTTCCACTCTTTGCCACCAAGTAGACTAAAATCATCCACTCTTGCTCCATGTGTGACCAGACCGTTTAAAACAAGCAAGATGACACAATCTTTCTCATATTTTACGACTCCACTAATGCCTTAATTTTGGATATCCTTTGGACAATCACATCATTCAAACATGTCCCAAAGAATAACCAGGAAACATATTAACATCAGATTATCCATGTTACAGAATATACATAGGATTATTCTAGAATATACAGGCTGTAGGGTTGACTGTATAGGCCCAATCATAGGGATTCTAATTAGTCTACTTTCCTAGTTTAGTCTCTCAATTTGTGTATAAATACACTTGTATATTTTGAATGGAATAATATAGAGAATTATTTTTCTCTCTTGGTTTACATGGTATCAGAGCCATTCTGAGAGTTAGGGTTTCTTCTCTTTTATTTTTTTTCTTTTTCCCTTCTTTCCGGCCATTCTGCCCAGTGAGCAGAAGTGGTAACATTCCTTGGATCACCCAGTTCGAGTGATCCTCTTTTCTCACCGCCGGCGTGGACCAGTAGCCCACCTGCTGATCGGCCTCTCTCTGAAGTCCGATCACTAGAATCCCAGCGCGTGAGCCTCACGCGCCACCAAAAACTTTTGCCTTCGTCAGCTACTTCAAGCGTCGGCGCGTGGAGGCGCGTGTGGCTGCGCCTCTATCTCCGATCAGTCTTCTTGGTGTCGCCTCACTCTCTCCAGCACTTCTGTGTATTCGGTTGCTTTGCTGCTATTCGTTTGGACACTTTGGTTTCCCTCTTGCTTCACGGCTGTTCGTGGGCTTCACTGTTACTGGTCTTCTTGGCTAGTTTCTTCTGTTACTGGTCTTCACTGCTTCACTGCTGCTGCTGTTGCTTCACTTCACTGTGTTCTGTTTCTATGGCTGAAGAACAGAAGAGTTTGGTTGTGACAGATGTTATTCCTATGATGTCCAGAATCACAGAACACAAGTTAACTGGTCCCAATTATTTCGATTGGTGTAAGACCGTCAGGATTTATCTGCGGAGCCTTTCTAAGGACAATCATCTCACGGCTGATCCCCCCACGGATAATACTCGCCAGGAGTGGTTGCGAGATGATGCTCGCTTGTTCTTGTAAATCAGAAACTCTATTGACACTGAGGTTGTTAGCCTGATTAATCACTGTGAGTATGTTAAAGAATTAATGGAATATTTAGAATTTCTGTATTCTGGAAAGGGAAATCTGTCACGTATCTATGAGGTTTGTAAGGGCTTTTACCGAGCTGAACAACAAGATCACTCTCTTCAGGCCTATTTTATGAATTTCAAACGAATCTATGAAGAATTGAATGTCTTGTTACCTTTCAGTCCTGATGTCAAAGTCCAGCAAGCTCAACGGAAGCAAATGGCAGTAATGAGTTTCTTGGCTGGCCTTAATTCTCAGTTTGAGATTGCTAAATCTCAGATTCTCTCTAGTGCTGAGATTTCCTCTCTCCATGAGGTCTTCACTAGGGTACTTCGCACAGCTACTAGTACATCTGTTGCTCCATCTGTTCATGCTTCTAGTGCTCTTGTCAGTTATCATGGTGGATCTGACAATGGACGGTCTTATCCTAAGAATAGGGGAAGAGGTACAGGTAGTCCGGATGCAGGGGGAGTTGTCTGTTATTATTGTCATGAGCCGGGCCATACCAAACGCACGTGTAAGAAATTGCAAAATAAGTCTCAGAAGTCCCATTCAGCCCATGTTGCGGTTACTCCTACACCTAGCACATCTGAGCCAACCATTACAGTCTCTGTAGATGCATTCGCTAAATTCACCCAGTATCAAGCAGCATTGCAGCATTCATCTCCATCTGTCACTGCCATTGTCGAGTTAGGTAAACCAAATACGTGTCTTCTTTCCTCTTCCTCACAATGGGTCATTGATTCTGGTGCTACAGATCATATGACAGGTAATTCTAGTCTTTTCTCCACTTTTCAGTCACACACATCTCCTTCTAATGTTACTTTAGCAGATGGTTCCACCTCTTTTGTGCTTGGGTCTGGTACTGTTAATCCAACTCCATTGATTTCGATGTCTTCTGTCTTGAGTCTACCACGATTTTCTTTTAATTTAATGTCTGTAAGTAAACTTACTCGTACCCTGAATTGTAGCATCTCATTTTTTCCTGATCATTGTCTTTTTCAGGATCTTATGACGAAGAAGATTATTGGTAAAGGATATGAATCAGGTGGTCTCTACATTCTGGATACCCAGGTGCCTAGGCCCATTGCATGTTCTAGTGTCGTCACTCCATTTGAAGCACATTGTCGATTGGGACATCCTTCTTTGCCTCTGTTGAAGAAATTATGTCCTCAGTTTCATCATGTTTCTTCCTTAGATTGTGAGTCGTGTCAGTTTGCCAAACATCATCGTTTGCCGTCAGTCCCTCGAGTCAATAAACGGGATAGTTTTCCCTTTGAGATAGTCCATTCAGATGTTTGGGGTCCGTGTCCTGTTATGTCCACTACTGGATTTCGATATTTTCTTTCTTTTGTTGATGATTTTTCTCCTGTAACTTGGCTTTACTTAATGAAAAATCGTTCTAAATTATTTTCTCATTTTAGTGCCTTTTGTGCTGAAATTAAAACACAGTTTAATATTTCTGTGCATACATTACGAAGTGATAATGCCAAAGAATATTTTTCCGATTCCTTTCAGGCCTATATGATTCAAAATGGCATTCTTCACCAATCCTCTTGTGTTGACACACCATCTCAGAACGGTGTGGCCGAATGGAAAAATAAGCATCTTCTTGAGACAGCCAGGGCCCTCTTATTCCAAATGCACGTTCCTAAACAATTTTGGGCTGATGCAGTTTCCACAGCCTGTTTTTTGATTAATAGCATGCCTTCCTCTGTTCTTAATGGTGAGATCCCTTACACTGTCCTTTTTCCCACTAAACCCTTGTTTCCTATTGCACCCCGGATATTTGGTAGTACTTGTTTTGCTCGTGATGTTCGTCCCCAGGTCACTAAATTAGATCCCAAGTCTTTAAAATGTGTTTTTCTAGGTTACTCTCGTCTACAAAAGGGGTATCGGTGCTACTGTCCTAGCCTTCACAAGTATCTTGTGTCCACTGATGTTAACTTTCTCGAACATCTTCCTTTTTTCTCTGCTGCTTCTATTTCTTCGAGTCAGGGGGAGACTGATGATCTGTTGGTTTATACTATCACCTCTCTGCCCCCCACTGTAGCTCCTTCCCCTGTTACCCCACCATCCCCACCACCGCCTATTCGCTATGTCTATTCCCGATGACGAGACCCATCTGCTCCATGTCCCGCACCGGTTTCTTCTTCGCCATCGGATCCTGTAGCTGATGATCTTGATCTTCCCATTGCCCTTCGCAAAGGTACGCATCAGTGCACTTATCCTATTTCATCGTTTGTTTCTTATGCTCACTTGTCTTCTTCTTCGTGTTCTTTTGTTGATTCCCTTGATTCTGTGTCTCTTCCCAAAACTGTCCATGATGCCTTGTCCCATCCCGGATGGCGTGATGCTATGATCGAAGAGATGAATGCTTTAGATGCTAATGATACGTGGGCTTTAGTACCTTTACCTGCAGGAAAGAAAGCTATTGGCTGTAAATGGGTGTTTGCGGTCAAATTCAATTCCAATGGTTCCGTGGCTCGCCTTAAAGCCCGTCTTGTAGCTAAAGGCTATGCTCAGACTTATGGTGTGGATTATTCTGATACTTTCTCCCCCGTTGCTAAGTTGACCTCGGTTCGTTTATTTATTTCTTTGGCAGCTACTAATGATTGGCCTTTACATCAGTTAGACATCAAAAATGCTTTCTTACATGGTGATCTCCAGGAGGAAGTGTATATGGAGCAACCACCTGGATTTGTTGCTCAGGGGGAGTGTGGGCGAGTTTGTCATCTTCGCAAGTCATTATATAGTTTGAAACAGAGTCCCCGTGCTTGGTTTGGAAAATTTAGTCAGGCAGTGGAGAAGTTTAGAATGAATAAGATTAAGTCTGACCACTCAGTTTTCTATAAGCATTCTACATCTGGACTCATTCTCCTTGTTGTGTATGTGGATGATATTGTCATTACTGGAAGTGATACTGTGGGAATTTCATCTTTGAAGTCCTTTCTTCATAGCCAATTTCACACAAAAGATTTAGGGGTGTTAAAATATTTCTTGGGAATTGAGGTGATGAGAAGCAAGAAAGGCATTGTCCTATCCCAGAGGAAATATGTGCTTGACCTATTAACTGAGACTGGAAAGTTGGGGGCTAAGCTGTGTAGCGCTCCAATGCTTCCCAACCTACAACTCACGAAAGATGGAGACTTATTTGAAGATCCTGAAAAATACAGGAGACTGGTTGGAAAGTTGAACTATCTTACAGTGACACGTCCTGATATTGCATACTCTGTTAGTATTGTCAGTCAATTCATGTCCTCCCCAACAGTTCACCATTGGGCAGCGTTAGAACAGATCTTGTGTTACTTAAAGGGAGCTCCTGGACGAGGGTTACTGTACAAGAATCATGGACATACTCACATCGAATGTTTTTCAGATGTAGATTGGGCAGGTTTCAAGATTGACCGCAGATCCACTACCGGATACTGTGTTTTTGTTGGAGGAAATTTGATTTCATAGAAGAGTAAGAAACAAAATGTTGTGTCCCGATCCAGTGCAGAATCAGAATATAGAGCTATGGCACAATCTGTATGTGAGATAATGTGGATATATCAACTCTTGATTGAGGTTGGTCTTAAAGCTTCAATACCAACAAAATTGTGGTGTGATAACCAAGCGGCTTTCCATATTGCTTCCAATCCTGTGTTTCATGAACGGACTAAGCATATTGAGATTGACTGTCATTTTGTTCGTGAAAAGTTGCAGCAAAATTTGATCTCTACCAGATAGTGAAAACTGGAGAACAGTTAGGAGATATCTTCACAAAGGCTCTCAATGGGGCTCGAGCCGATTATATTTGCAACAAGCTGGGCCTGATTAATATCTATGCTCCAGCTTGAGGGGGAATGTTACAGAATATACATAGGATTATTCTAGAATATACAGGCTGTAGGGTTGACTGTATAGGCCCAATCATAGGGATTCTAATTAGTCTACTTTCCTAGTTTAGTCTCTCAATTTGTGTATAAATACACTTGTATATTTTGAATGGAATAATATAGAGAATTATTTTTCTCTCTTGGTTTACAATCCAAAATAATCTGCCTATTTTATCTCATGCCATATATCTCTAACGGGGCTGACTTCATGAGACATTTAATCCCTATGTTCAAAATATTAACTGTGCTAGAAAACATGCATCCTTCCAAAATATAATGTTCCTCCTAGTTTGGGTTAATCCTTACTACCGTATTCACTAATATAATTAGGCTAATCCACCAATATGATTAGCCTAATTCATCCTTTCTACCCTAATTCACCAATATGATTAGCCATATACTGAAGTTGGTGCAAGCGCAAGGCATGTGCAAAGTAGCATGGTGGTACGGGGTGGAAAAACTAGATCACAGAAGTTTCATCAAATAGTTCAAACTCGGTATCACCCAGAATATCATGCAACCATGGAAAGTATAATCACCCTCTTAGAATCAAGTGTGCTTTCCAGCCAGGGTTGTTTATTGTATCCAGCTAAATGCACTACATGATTAGCCAAGTCTTCCAGGTAGGTTCACCATAATTCTTGAACATATATTGTAGCCGGAGCACACATGAGGCATATGCACAGCCTAGCATAGCTGCAGAAGTGGAAGAAATGGTTCAGTCAGTGGAGGTCTAGTGGTGGAGAGTCGATTCAGGGGAATAGGTGCAGAGGAGGAGGTGATCTTAAGGTAGTGGTAGTAGCAGCAGTGGTTATGGTGGTGGTGGAAAACTTGATTTAAATTTATTAAAACACAATTAGCTAGGAAATTGAGACTGCTCAAAGAGGACTTGAAAAGGCAAAATAAGGAGGTTTTCAGGAATGTCCAGATTAAAAAGAAGAAGATACAGCAGGATATGTTGGAGATTCATCAAAAGGAGAAGTCCAGTATGCTTTCTGACGAGAGGATAAATAGGGAAGGTCTGAAGGGACAATTGCGTCTGCTATTATAGGTCAAGGAGATTTCAAGAAGGCCAAAATCTCGGGCATTACGGTTGAAGGAAGGAGATCGTAACACAATTTTTCCACAGGGCAGCTTCTGCTCACCACAGGAGAAATAGGTTCTTCTATTAAAATAAAAGAACAATTTCTGTCTAAGGATGATGAGGGGAACCAGGGGATAGCTGATTTTCAGGAGTTATATACAAAGCCAAGAGAATGAAGGCCGGGTTTAGAGGATTTGCAGGTGGATGTTTCAAATAAGGAGGAGGTAAAGGCACTGAAATTATGCAATGGAGATAAAGCCCTGGGTCCCGAGGGGTTTACAATAACATTCTTCAAGCACTATTGGTAGGTGGTGAGCGCTGATGTGTTGACAGTTTTTAACTATTTTCACAACCATGGAAGCTCTGAAAAGCTGTGAAAAAAGCTTAAATGCATCTTTTATAGCTTTAGTTCCCAAGAATGAAGGGGGCCGGGAGGAGAACATTCGTAACTTGCGGCCAAATAGCTTAGTGGGTAGTGTATATAAGCTAATAGCCAAAGGCGGCTTTCTTTGCTTGGAAGGAGAGAGCCACACTTCACTTGAAAAGTGATTTGGCACTCTCAAGCCCCGACCTTTGCTTCGGAGGCATCTTGGGGAGCTATTTTGATGATGGATAATCTTCAAAAAAAAAAAGGGGGCTTCTTGCTGGCCTGTCGGTGTTAGCATGTGCAAGGGGAGGTGGAGATGGTGGATCATCTCCTTGTCATTGCCCAATGTCAAAAGTATTGTTGGTATCTTTTGTTATCTATTTTTGGTTGTACATAGGTATGCGGCTGCAACGGTGAGAGAGCTGCTTAATAGTTGGACAGGTGCTAGAGTTAGGAAGGATGTCTATAAGATGTGGAGAATGGCTCCAGTTTGTTTGACGTGGAATATTTGGAGACAGAGGAATGGGCATATTCTTTAGGGGGTGAAGCAGCCTCCCTTTACTTTCAAAGACTTTTTTGCATTTATTTTTTGGCCAAAAATTCTTTCAATTTGTATGTAGGTTCTATTAGAAGATTTTTTGAGGTCACTCAAAGGCCTCTATAGTTGTTTCCTTTTCTTCGTAATTAATTACAGGTTCGCCCCCTTGGGTGTATTGAATATATATTTACACATTTACTTATCCAAAAAAGAGTTTCAAAAACAAATGGACTTTTAGGGCTAAGGCTGAATCTTAAGTCTTTGCACTATGATTACCTGATGCAAAAAAAAAAAAAAAAAATTTGAAAGTAAAAAATCAAAAGACTTCTTTGCCCTTTAGAGATTGGGATTTATTGGGTTCTTACATCAGCTAATAAGAAGGCAGATATTTTTTGTAAAGCTTGATGTTTCCACTTTGTAAGGTCACTCATACCCCGCCTTACAGATACTGCAATTGGGTTTGATTTTCAGAAAGCCATTTCACATTTCCTTGCTGCTGGTTTTATTTTTCGGTTGTGTGACTGAGTTCTCCAAGGAAGGATTCATCCTCCTCTATGCACAAGTTATATTGAAAACATTTTCCCTAATTTATATATGGCTTAAAGGATTAGGTGGTCTTTGGGCTTGGTAAGTGGAGGGGGAGACAAGAGGGATGGTTACTGAGCAATCCCACTCCCCGTTACAAAACTGATGAGGAATAGAGGGGGAAAGCAGGAACCAACTTAAATATAACATTTCTATGCTTCATAACACAAATTAAATTATCTTGTATGGAAACAGTAAGCATTGACCTCAAATTAACTGTTTAGATATAAAACATAGAAATGGTGAAGAACAGAATAAGCTTTGCTGATCTTCCAATTGTTAGTTCAATAAATGGATATTTTATTTAAAAGATGAGGAAAAGAACACATTCCAAAATCCCCAACAATTTCAAGATCACATGAAACCCAAAGGGAGCAAAAGAGATGCCGAAAGCACCCCCTAAAGCAATAAAGGATGAATATAATACCTCTTAGTCATTGTCAAACCAACTCTCGTGAGATGGAAATGACAAACCCAACCCATTCAAATATAAAATACCCAATGCTTTTCATTTCTAGATATATTTCTAAACTTCCAAGCTCTCATTCTTCCACATCTCAGACTCCAGGATCCCGCTCATTTCTGTGTATGTCAGAAAATAGCTACAGCCACAAGACCCCAAAGCATCTTACCCCCTTCAGGCAAACCACCTTATGCAGCACCAAAATTAGGAAAAAGTCCACTATAAAAGCAGAAAATGTACAAGAATCTTGAAACCACAAAAGAAAATAAAAAAAAGATACCATATGAGAGGCATACTGTACCTGATAATAATGCATGAAAAGGTGGAGCACTAACTCCTCAAAATAACAGCACATACCACACTAATTAACAAGAACCAAAACATTACTACACAGCCACCAGTATGAATGCCCAATAAGGAATGACACTTTACATGAAGAAAGCAACCTTGGATGAGTCGCAAGAACATCAAATTCTGTATCCAAGAGACGATCCATAAGGTGAGGTTCTAACTTTCAAAATTTTGATCTGACAAATATATTGTTACAACAAAACCAAAGCCCAAGATTAAATGTCACGGAGCATTTTGAAAGAAAGGAATAGGCGCATTTTTTAAGCAGAGGAGGCCATTTCGACTTTTATAGATAATTTTTGGCATCTAATATTTTAATTTTTTTGGGCCAAGGAGGCTTTTCCAGTAAATGCTTCTTTCTATAGTTGATTTTTTGGCGGTTTACCGCCCTTGGGCACCATTTATAATACCTTCACTTATAAAAAAAATGTCATGGTAGAAGCCCATCAATAAGATAACATGTAACAAAAACATGTGGAAATGCTATATAAAATCATATTTGACCAAAATCATATGAATAGGGTACAAAAAGGGAGGATAAGTAGATGATTAGGGAGGCATATGTTTCACCTGTACACTAGAAACAACCCGAGCAAGAGCTTTTACCATACCCTCCACAACATTTGTGTTCTTGGGATGCCTACAAGACAGACCAAAAGCAATGTCTTGCACAAATAAATATTTAATACAAGGAAATGAATACAAACTGATGCTTTTTTTTCCATTTTGTAAAGGAAAAACAATAAGAATGATTTTTTAGGGAGAAAATTCAATCCAGCATTGTCATTTCAGACAACAAAGTAGAGTAGCCGATAATTCTCTTAGAAAACTTTATTTTCCTCCACAGATTATACTGAAAAAGACGATTCAATTTCAAATTTAATCTAAAACACTTCTACATATCCATATCTATTTTCCAGCCACCAACACCAACATGATGGTAGATTATCTTTGTTGAAAGTAGTATCCCCTTACAACATAATATCATGCAATGATAGTGCTCAAAGACAAACATGTATACATACATACATGTATTTATACATATATAAATATATATATATATATATAGATAGATAGAGAGAGAGAGGGAGAGAGAGGGAACAATTAAGAAGAAGAGTCTCAGCAATCAGATTTGCAAGATACAAAACACATGCAACCTATGAGGTGTTCACAAATTGAAGCAAACTTCTAACTAGAAAGCAAATAGAAGATATATGATAATTACATGCAAATTTCATCAAAATGTGAATTATGCAATATGGTCCATGTTAGAGAATCAAAATATGAATTATGCAATATGGGATTTAAGCATGTTAAGAGAAAACTTTAGTTTGTAGTAAAGATCTCCCAAGAAACAAAATACCACTTTTACCTTTGTTTATATTCCAAAGCCCTACAAGCCTCAAATAGGGTTCCACAAGAAAATATGTAAAGACCCCGAAAATTATCAAGGGCATTTCGGTAATTTTTTAGTCCGAATCAAAGACAGATAATTAATTAAATGATGATGAGTTAAATAAATTATGGAAATGAGTTATTAGTGCTTAATATGATATTGTGAGGCTAAAATATAATTTTAGAGATTAATTCGAGTCTGGTGTTGGCCACAGGGCCACACAATCAAATCTAGGACACATAAATATGAAAATTTTATCGTTGGAATTTGGAGCACATGGCTGACTGGCCATGTGGCACCTCGTTTAACATGCAAAGCTTCTCAAGGAAGCTTGGCACGACCCTCTAGACAATGCTATGTGGCACCTTATTATTGGCCAACTAGGAATCCAATGTGAGAGAGAGATTAGTGTGTGCAAGTGCACCATTGTGTGTGTGTGGAAGAGATGAATCATTGATGGTGACATGAGCACAAAAATGGACAAGCAATTCTTTTCCTATTTTCCCTCTTAGTTGACCCTTCCCAAACTTCAAGGTTTTTATTCTCTCTCTCTCTCTCTCTCCCCCTTCAAACCGAATGGTGTGTGTTAGTGTGTGTATATGTGTAGGTGAGTGGAGTGTGAAGAGTACATACAACAAGGTGTTTTGTGTGTGAAGACATGGCTGTATGTGTTTATGGGCAGTTTTGTGCACTGTAACCCATGAGAGTGTGTGTGAAACAGTGTGTGTATTCGTGTGTGTGTGTATGTCTAAAGTCTGTGAGTGAAAAAGTGTGTTTTCGTGTGTGCGCGTGAGACACACACAGTGAAACACTGTGAACCGAGAAAGAAAGAAAATAAAAAGCTTAAAGAATAAGCGGAAGAAGAAGAAGGAAAAGAAGAGGAGAAGGAAAACCTCGACAGTAGGCTGAAGAGGGACGGCAGCCATAGAAGCTCACCCAAGCTTTGTCTCTCTAGGAGCACTCTCTCTCTCTACAGCTATGGTTTGAGGTAGGGGCTTCTAAGACCTGCCATCTGTCTTAGATGCTGCTTTCATATGTATACATATGGATTTGTGCATGAAATAAGGTGTGTACGGGTGTATATATATACACCCATGTATGGCCGTGCGTGTTCACTGTTGAAGGGGAGACCCATTTCAGGTCTCCAGCCTTCGGTGGTTCTAATGACAATTGGAACGTCAAGGACTGTTCTACATGAACATTATTGTGTATAGAGGACGTTTAGATGTGTTCAAGTGAGCGTGTATGTGTGTTCAAGTGTTCATGTTTTTTGCAGAAGAATAGTCAGATCTGTTTTCCTTGTATTTCAATCGGTTTTGGTACCTTGAGTTAATTGGAGCCCAAAACCGTGCATAACAGTTGAGCAAATCATGGGAGCCGAACCTTGCCGGAAAAACCGGGTTTGCCCGAAAAACTTGAGTTAGAGATCCTTCCTTCCACTAAACAGTGGAGGAAATCATGGGAGCCAAACCTCGCCAGAAAAACAGGGTTTGCCCAGAAAACTTGAGTTTCAGATCCTTCCTTCCACAAAACTTCCACTAAGCCATGTCCTTTGATGATTAAAACACCTTAGGATGAGAAGGGGGCTCAAAACAGCACAGAAAAAGAATAAAAATTGCAGATTCCAGCACCAGTCGACGGAGAAGACGACCAGGCAGTCAACAGTCAAACCGGGTTGACCGGTCAACAGTCAATGGGCCGGGTCAAATGTTCTTGAATTGTTGCCCGGGTTGTCCAATCCTATTTGGATTCTACTCCATTTGGCTACGCAGACAGCCATGGCCAGTCCTCTGAGCATTGGTCCTCGTTTGGATGAGTTCTAGAGCAGAAATTGTTCAATGTGGAACCAGTTCTTGGGGACTAAAAGTACAAAAATGTCATTACATGATTAAAGTGAGATTTAAATGCAAATTTAATTTTAAAGGGGGCATCCTTAAGGTTTTAGGACGTTTCAGACTCAATGGGGAGGTCCGTTTGGACATTTGAAGATCCGGAGTGGTCCCACATAAATATGTAAAATAACGAAAATACCCTGGATGATTAATTGAATAATTCTAATGCTAAATAAAATCTAGAAAGGGCTAATCCAAGGTTTTTGAATGCTCTGAGTTCAAATATAATGTCAGATTGGACAAATTTGGACCCAGTGATGGTTCCACCTAAATTAGTAAAATGACAATTTTGCCCCTAGAGTTAGATTGAATAATTAATTACCTAATTAAAATCTAGAAGAGGTGTTTGCAAGGTTTTTGGACGCCCTGAATTCAAATATGTTGTCAGATTAAGTAAATTGAGATCCGATGGTGGTCGCGCCTAAATTAATAAAATGACGATATTGCCCTCAAGACTAAAGTGAATACTTGAATGACTAATTGAAGTCCAGAAAGGAAGTTTCCAAGATTTTTGGACGTACGGGATCCAAATAGAATGTCAAAATTAGAAAATTTGGACACGACATTGGCTCCACATGAATGTGTAAAATTACGCTAATGCCCTTAAGCATCAAAGGGCTATCAAAAGGGTAAATTAAGATCTAAGAAGACATACCTTAGGGTTTTTGGACCTTTTGGGTCCGTTTTCAAGGTCCATTTAGTGAGACCTGCGTCTTGGTAGACGCAATTACTGTATCGAAAAAATTACAATAATGCCCTTAAGCATAGAAAAGATATCTAAATGAGTTAATAAAATACAAAGAGAGCACCTTTAAGATTTTTGGACCTTCTGGATCTGCTTTTCAAGGTCCGTTTTGTGAGGACAGTGACTCGATAGACATAAACTAGTGTCGGTAAAATCATGAAAGCACCCTTAGGGCTTTAAAAGACTTCTAAATGATACGAAATATTCAAGATAAGACCTCTTTAGGGTTTTTGAGGTCCAAGAATCCAATTTTAGCATCCGTTTGGGAAAATAGATACTGTGTGAATAGGATATAGCATGATTGACCTTAGAGGACTTATGGAACTGACGTCAAACCTAAGTACTGTGGATCCAGGGCAACCTCAAAAGTTAAATCATGAACTCATAAGATACTCGATGTTTAAACACAAAGAACTTTAGTATTACCTCACAATTACTCATTGATTGGTTACTACTACATGCTTATTATGAAATCTTTATAGTTTGAGCGTCGTAGATATTCTACTATGCCTATTATCATATATGTGCGTACTACGATGTCCTGGATTCTGTAATTCTATTCCTTAAGATATTGGATGGATTCATTGATTATGCATATGGGATTGATGCATTACATTTTGCTCGGAGATATAAAGAGATGAGATAGGATATTCGTAGATGGATTGTAATCATCCTTATTACCCGGATTCTAATGATTGGGACAGTTTCCCTTCGGCCGAGCCGAAACGATTACCTAGTCCCTATTAGGTTAGTAGCCAATGAACGGCACCTCGAATAGTTGAGTCTATAGACCCGCAGATTTAGGATGAATTTAACGGGGGCCCTGCGTACATCAAATCATGAACATAACATCATAAAGCATTGCATAATGCATTCATGAAGCATGAGTTTGTGCATTAATTGTATTGGTGGATGATATACACATTGATTTTATAGATCGTATTATGGACTTATACATGTTAGATGTTGTACATTTGATCTTACAGTTGTAATGTGGATTGCACACGTTAGATTTATACACTGTGGTTGATATTGTTTTGAACAAAAATACGTTTGTCGGGAATAGGTATACCTAGATATATTGTAATGCTATATTGTTCATTTTGCTACTGTTATGCAATGTTGACTTTTATTATAACCAGATGATTAGCGGATCTGTACTTGTGGATTGTTATATGATACTTTTTGAATGTCTGTGTTGCATACTGGTCATTAAGGATTGTCCTTTTCGGACTTACATTAGTTTTTGCACGTTACTTGCTTGTGTGTTTTGGGAAATCCTACTGAGCGTTATGGCTCACCCTTGTTGTTCATGGGAATGGTAAGTATTGGATTGGTAGATAACAATTGCTGCAGCAACACAAGATGGACAGAGATTATAGTAGTATTTAATTTACATTGATGTAGTTTATTCATTTGCTTTATAAAGGTTGTTTGTACCCTTCTCTAATTACAATGTATATGCTATGTATATTAGACAGTTAGAGTCGACTCTCAATAGTGTAATCATATTGTATATCTCGTACATCAGTGATAAACACTTATTGTATAGTTGAACCGGATGACAGTTAATTTCACTTAATCCCTTTAAAGGACTTGAACAAGTATAATCATGGTAACAAAATGAATTTAATACATAATGATTGTTCCAAAAAAAAAAAAAAATGGTCTATATTTTAATACACTTGACTACGTTGATCTAATGTCACACCCTCCGGTTAAGAGTCAAATGACCCTTAAGTTGCGGCTCGAATTACGGTCATGACAAAATAAGTTACAAAAAATAATTTCGAAAAAAAAAAAAAAAAGAATTATCAAATTTTATTTTTCATATACTTTCTTAGACAACTTAAACCACTTTGACCTATAAATTACCAAGTGAGCTATGTATGAATAGGAACTGCAGTACAATTCAATGATTTTTTTTTTTTTTTGATCATTACAGTACAATTCAATGATAAGACAATAAATCATTATTTAAAGCTCATTGAAATGACACGACTCCACACTACAATCAATTCTATTTCATTTATAGGCCAAAGTTCATATTTCAACCTTGTGTGCTGTCAGGAGCCACGATAAGTTCAAAATACCATTTCTGATTCAAATTAGTGAGTGCTGCATCTGTTATTATGGATTATTAATCCGATTTGTAAGCTATCATGGTGGTGCTCCAGCATAGTTGGGAATAAGGTTCAGATATTTTTGTCAATTGTTATCTTCCAATACTTCCAATTAGCAGGTGACTCCTCTCTTTGCAATAGGAAGTTCTTTTTTTTTTGATAAGTAAAGATAATTCCATTAATGTGCCCGAGAAGAGCAAGCAAATACAAGCATGGGGCAGCTTACAAATTGATGCCTAAAAAAAAAATAAAATAAAATAAAGACAAACTCAACAAAAGAATCTATACAATGAATATGTGCCTCCATAACCCAAAAAGTATAACTGTATAACAAGTGTCTACTATCTTTGAACCTTTTAAGGGAATTGACCTCCCCTTCAAATATTTCTTTCTTGCCATATACACCAAAAATACAAAGAGGAACTAATTTCCACACCCTACTAGCATCACGAGATATTTGGGAAACAATTCTAAACCTTGATACGATCACCAACCAACCATGGCACTACCCATTGATGACCAAAAAGAGCTAGGAAAAGATTTCATACATATTTAGCGAAAGGATAACAAAGATGTTAGAATGGTTTATTTATTTTCATTATTTTTCATAAGGGTTATTATTGCACTTCCATTTGTGTTAATACATAAATCAAGGTGTAAGGGCACCTTAGATAACTAGCCCTAAACCTTTTTTTCTAATTCTTTTATTTTCTTTCATTCCTTCTCATTCTTCTACTTCTAAACTCCATATTATACAACTCAACTTGGTATCAGAGCAGGTAATTATTATTATTATTATTTTCCAAATACAACCATGGAACAACGACAAGTCACTAACGTCATTTTCCGGTCACTTTCCGGCGACCAAAATACATGGACTGATTCATCTTCTCATCCTGATGCCTCTGGTATTTTTGAAGCCATCTAGATGCATTTTTCTATTTTCAAATGTTTTTTAGAATAATGGGCGTATTTTTTCGATCTGCAATTTGGGACATTTTTGGGTTGGTTTGATGCTTCGATCCACCCTATAGGGGTGCGATTTGGCTATCCAAATCTATGTTTGAGAGATCCATGTTGGTTTGGTTAGGTTTTTGTGTGTTTGTAGCATTTTTTGGGTGGTCGGCTAGTTGCAATTTGGTTGTTCGAGAGTCTCCAATACTTGTTTGGGTGGTCTAAGCATTGATCTATTGCTTCTTTGGTTGCTATATGGTTGGTTGAGGGTTTGGTGCTAAATTTTTCAGTTGTTTGGGTGTTCGATCTACAGTGATTGCTATTTGGTGCTGATTTGTTGGGTTCTTTATTTATTTTACTTTGAGAGTTGTTTAGTGTTTAGGTTGTTTCTTCGTGTGGCTTGGGTACTTTTTTTGAATTGATTTGTGTCATGGTTGGAAGATAAATCATCTGTGATGAAAGATGATGATATGCCTAAGTCTATTGCTTCGAAAAAGTTGAATGCCCTCAATTATTTAGCGTGGACACATGCTATGAAGGTGTTTCTACATGGGAAACGCAAATTGAAATATTTGACGGATAACCCTCCTGTTAAAACAGGATTCCAAGTATGAAGATTGGATGTGTGAGGATTCGGTGGTTATAAAGTGGCTTTGACATAGTATGGAACCTTAGGTTGCTACAGTTGTTGAATTTTGTGATTCATCTATGAAGATTTGGGACTTCTATTATAGAATCTTTCTCCCAACAAAGTAATGTTTCTCGAGTTTATGAGTTGTACGAGAAGATTTTTACTATTAAACAATATGGGAAACTATTATCTGAGTACTACAGTACTCTTAAGAATTTATGGGATCAATTACTGCAGTATCGCCCCTTTCACTACTGATTTGGAGCTATAGAAACGTTATTGGGAGGACTTTATGATTGCTTCCCTGCTCTCTGGTTTAGACTCAAGACCTTCGTGGCTTTAAGGACCTAGATTCGTCCTAGTGTGGCTTTGCCTACTGCTGCTAATGTATATTCCCGCTTGCTTCGCTCATCTCTAGGACAAAGCTCGATTGTGCCAGGCTCTATCACATCTCCATTAGAGTCTTCTGCTTTTGTTTCTAGCAGCGATGTTCGTGAATCTGGTTCTTGTGGTGGTCATCGAGGTCGTGATTTTCATGGGGGTTCTAGAGGCAGTGGTCGTGTTGGTGGACGTGATGATAGTAAGTGTCATCATTATGGTGGCACCAATCATACAGAACCTTATTGTTGGGTGAAGTATGGTAAATCAAATTATGCACATCAGGTTATAAATGGTCCTACACAGCCACTGCATACTTCTGGTTCATTTGGAAATGTTATTCCTAACTCTAGTTCTCATGAGACACTCACTACTCAGCTTGGCAAGTTAGTTCAGACAATACGTACTACTCCTTCCTCGACTGCTGCTTTAGCTAATTCAAGTAATGTTGCATGTGTGGCCCATTAGCCTTCATCCTGGGTCATTGACTCTGGTGCTAGCTCTCATATGTCTGGTATACAATCTCTCTTTTCTGATTTAAATCCTAACACCCAATTATTTTGGTTGATGGTTCATCTAGACCAGTCCTTGGGAAAGGTGTTCTTTGTCCTACTCCTTTACCCTCTAGTCCTTTATGTTCCTGATTTTCTTTTAATTTGCTTTTTGTTAGTTAGTTGACTAAAAAATTTAATTGTTCTATAACATTTTCTCCCACATCTTGTGTTTTTCAGGACCTTAAGATGAAGAAGATGATTGTTTCGAGGCATGAGAAAGATGGTCTCTACTATTTGGATTCTAGAGGTTCTTCCTCCTACACTTCATCTGCCTTGAGTGTAGCAATTTCGCCACTTCAGCAGCACTTTCATTTGGGCCATCATTCTTTGGACAAGCTCAAGTAAGCTATCCCTAGTCTGAAGTAGTATGTCCAATTTAGAATGTGAAGCTTGTTAATTAGGCAAACATCACCGTAGTTCTTTTTCGAATAGTAGTCATAGTTGTCAATCTAAGTCTTTTGCTATAGTTCACATAGACATATGGGGACCTTCTCATTCTTCTAGTTTAAATGGATTTCATTATTTTGTTATATTTGTGAATGATTATTCTCGTATGACATGGTTGTTTTTTATGAAATAGTGATCTGAACTCCCGAATATCTTCTTTAGATTTTATAAAGAAATATTTGTTCAGTTTGGTGAACGGATTAAAGTTCTTCGCTCGGATAATGCATTAGAATATACATTGACTGTCATGGATTCTTTTTGTGCTACTTATGGTATTATCCATCAAACTAGTTGTGCACATACTTCACAACAAAATGGTGTCCCTGAACGGAAAGCATCGCCATATGTTGGATGTTGCTCGCACATTGATGTTCAATATGCATGTCCCCAAACATTTTTAGCACGATGTTGTTCTTATTGCATGCTATCTCATTAATCATATGTCATCTGTTGTTTTAAATCATCAATCTCCATTCTCACTTTTATACCATGGTCTTTCCTCTTTTCAAGTTACCCCTCATGTTTTTGGTTGTGTAACTTTTGTTCATATTTTGGATCTTGGTCAAGATAAATTATCTTATCGTGCTCGAAAATGTGTTTTTCTTAGGTACTTCCGGATTCAGAAAAGTTATTGTTGCTACCATCCTGAATCTCGACGCTACTTTGTCAATGTTGTTGTTACCTTTTTTGAGTCCTACTTCATTCTTTTCCTCTTGGGATCAATTATTGACTTTCGATCTCATATCTTGTCATGAGGGGGAGCACTCAGTACCATTTCCTACTCTACCTATGCCTATTTATTCTTTGCCTAGTTCTCCTTTACAGGTTTATCAACCTTCTCAGTGATAGACGCATTGTTTCTTATATCCCGGATGCCACATCTTCACTGTTAGAGGTTCTTGTTCCTCCCTCCAATGTTCCTAATAGTGATGATTTACCTATTGCTCTAATAAGAGGTAAACGCACTTGTACGCAACATCTTGTTTCTAACTTTGTGTCTTATGATCGCATTTCACCTTGTTTGCAGTCCTTTTCTTGTGCTTTGTCTTCTATTTCTATTCCTATCTCTTACAAGCAGGCTTTGTCTTCTTCTGGTTGGAAACATGTTATGGATGAGGAAATGAGTGATACCTAGGAACCTATAGTACTTCCTCCCAGAAAACAAATAGTAGGTTTTCGTTGGGTCTATGCAGTTAAGTACCTTCGTGATGGTTTTGTTGAGCATCTTAAGGCGCGCTTGGTTGCTAAAAGGTACACCCAGACATATGGTGTTGATTACTTTGACACCTTTTCTCATGTGGACCGTCTTAATTCTGTGCGGATTTTGCTCTCTGTCACTGTTAGTCTTTCCTAGCCATTATACCAACTTGATATCAAGAATGCTTTTCTCCATGGTGATCTTTTGGAGGAAGTTTACATGGCTCAACCACCTGGCTATATTGTTGCTGGTAGCAAACATCTAGTCTGTCGGCTGCAAAAGACTTTGTATGGTCTAAAGCAGTCACCTCATGCCTGGTTCGATAGATTCAATGTAGTTGTACTTGCACATGGTTTCCATCATTCTAATTCTGATCATTCCGTCTTTGTTTGTCACTCTTCAGCGGGTGCCATTGTCCTCATTGTTTATGTAGATGATATTATTATCTCAGGCAGTGATTATGTTGGTATTGCGGATTTGAAAAGACATCTTAACCAGCACTTCCATACTAAAGATTTGGATGTCCTTCGTTATTTCCTCGGGATTGAGGTTGCTCGCTCTCGTCAAGGCATCTCTCTATCTCAAAGGAAGTATATGCTTGATCTTCTTTCAAGAGAAAATTCTCTTAGGTGCTAAACCCATTGATGCCCCTATGAATTCTAATGTTAAGCTTGATGGTGACCATTGGTCGCTATCGATGACTAGTTGGGGAATTGATTTATCTTACTAATACTCGACCACATATTACTTATGTTCTTGCTGTAGTTAGCCAATTTATACATGCTCCCCGTCAACCTTATTTTGATGTTATCTGTCATATTTTACGATACTTGAAGGGTGCTCTTGGCCGAGGGCTACTGTACAAGGCCTCTGCTTCCCTTTCGGTGACAGGGTTTAGTGATGCTAATTGGGCTGGTTGTTGCACTGATCGTCGATCTACTTCTAGTTATTATAATTTTGTTGGCTGGGAATTTGGTCACATGATGCAGTAAGAAGCAAAATGTTGTTACTCGCTCTAGTGCTTAAGCTGAGTATAGGTTATGGCTCATACTGCATCGGAAATGTTGTGAGTTCATTCTCTTCTTCAAGATCTTGGTGTTGATGTTGATGTCCCTATGTAGATGCATTGTGATAATCAAGGCAGCTATCTTTATTGCTAATAATCCTATATAGAGGTTGACTGTTACTTTATTCGTGATTTGCTAATGAAGAAACAGATTAATACATCATATGTTCGCTTGAATACTCAGTTGGGCGATATTCTCACAAAGTCGTTAGCTCGGGCTTCTTTCCATCATTTGTCTTTCAAGCTGGGCATGTTTGATTTGTATGCTCCAACTTGAAGGGGAGTGCTAGAATGTTAGAATGGTTTATTTGGTTTATTTGATTTCATTATTTTTTCTAAGGGTATTATTGTACTTTCGTTTGTGTTAATATATAAATCAAGGTGTAAGGGCTCATTAGATAACTATCCCTAAACCTTTTCTTTTAATTCTTTCTTTCTTCTTTTCTCATTCTTTACTTTTAAACTCCAAGTTATACAACTCAACTGAAGAAAAAGATGATTAATAGACTATTCCCTTATCAAGCACATGGAGCACCTATTCGCCAAGAAAAAGCCCATTTTTTTCAAGTTATCCAAAGTCAAAATTTCCCCCAAAGCTACCATCCACACAAAAAAAAAAAAAACCACCATCGAAGGAGCCTTAGGATGCCAAATAGGTTTCCATGGAAAGTCCTCCATTCCTTTTCTAGATAAGTGCCAATAGAATGACTTGACCGAGAATTCCCCCTTAACACCCACGTTCCAACACAAAATCTTCTTTAGTTCTATCCAAACAGGACATCATAAAGGATAGGCAAAAGAGACGCGGCCTCTACTACTACGCAATCATGCAAATTCCGTCGAAAACAAGGGACCCAAATACATCCATATTCACCAAATACTACAATCTCTATCTAACTAAGGCCTCTTTATTTGTAGCCACTTGAGATAAATGAGGAAATCTACAAGCTAAAGTATTTTCCCCACACCATAAATCCGTCCAAAACTTGATCCTCCCTCCATTACCTACCACAAAGCTTGTAAGACAAAAAAATAAAAAGTAAAAAAAATATCATCTGCTCCCTTTCTAATTGTTTTCCAAAGACCCACCCCATAGGAACCCTCCAATCTAGTAAACTGTCAACCTTCCTCACATCCCACCCTCGCTTCAATAGTAGCCCTGCATGTCACATTAGTTCTTTCATAAAGCGCCATAACCATTTCCCAAGAAGAGCTTTGTTAAACACCCTTAAGTCCTTCACCCCCAAACCTCCTCCTTTTAAAGGCAACTTTATTTTATCCCAATGGACCAAGTGGGGCCCTCTATCCCCCTCAATTCTCCCCCATAGAAACTCCTTTTGCAGACAAGATTTTAACAGTAACCAACATGACAAGCAAAACATATCATATGTTCACATATGATAAAACTATCCCAAGCTTCCTGTGTCATGTAATATATAACCATGATTTTTTTGGCTAATTATAATAATCTAACCATGTTATTCATAAGCTTTCCACTTTTTGCTGCCCTCTATGCCTAAGGATGTTAAAAGGATCAATAACTGAACTAATGGAGATCAGCATCTAAAAGTGTATGCTTGGAAAAAGGGGGAAAAAAGAAAGAGAAAAAAAAAAAAAAAAGAGAAGAGAAATGCCCATGTCAGTTCCATCATTAGTGTCACATGATTCATAACCACTTTTAGTAGTGTTTGATTGAACTTTCTGGACCCTTCAATTAGGAGAGACTAGATTTACTTTAACTAGGAGTATTTCAGTAATTTTGTAGACTTAGGGCAATTTAGTTTTTTTTTTTTTTTTTTTGGTGTCCAAATTAGTAAAGATGTTTAGTTATTAGTTATGTCAAGTCTTTCACTTTTTTATTTTGGCAAGTATAATAAAATAAACAAGCATCCAGATGTGGCGCAACCCATATACCCAGGAAGTATACAGGAGCACCTATGCTCCCTCCACACAATTTAAGTCACCCACAAAGTCAACAGAAGTAAAGCATCTGATAAACTTCCAGAAATCGAAAACTGGTGAAGTATTGAGAATCAAAGATTTTAATTATGTACTGAAAACTCCACATCATCAAAAGTGCTATGGTTTCTTACCCACCACAAGCGCCACATGAGGCAAAAGGGAGCCTTCAAGCCAACCAATTCCTCCTCCCAGTGCAACCCCCCTGCCAGCAAGAAACCAACTCTCTAACCATCTCAGGCATAACCCAAAAAAGTCCACAAAAGAGAGAGAAGCACTGACCAAAGGTCCCTGGCCATCTTGCAATGCAAAGAGAAGATTTGCAATCTCCCCGGTCTTCTTGCACATATCCATATAAGGAATTTTTTTCATAGAGAATAGAATGACATTTGATTAATAAAATTTTCTGCAGATTGTCAACATCTTTTAATGGTAAGACTCCATTAAAATATTCTAGATGACTCCTAGAAGGCTTAGTGAGATTGTAATGTTTCTGTTCTCTTTTTTCTTCTTTTCTTTAGCTTTCTGCACTTTTCGTACTTGCAATCAGACATTAATTACTCTTTCCGAAACCTAAAAATATTACTTTGATAAGACCAATCATTCCCTACATCAAATTAGACCCTAATAAAAAATCATCAAGAAGCAGAGTTACAATTCCTGGATGACTGTTCATACTGCAGGAACAGTCCCATACAATAGAACTCTTCTTTTTCATTCCAAAAACCCTACCCAAACAATACCTAACCAATCCTAAACTTTTTACATCAAACCTACAGTCTTAACCCCCCATTATTTGATCATAGAGTTAATTCTCTTGTTCAAGGCTCCATCCAATATCATAAATATTCTCCAATTATAAGGTGGACCAACATTGATATCCAGTCATTCCAAAAGAATTCATTAAGTAACAACGAGATGCTTTCTTTCTTAGTAGAATTAAAAAAATTGATAATTTGCACATAACCCTCAACAAGAGTACATTGGCAAACCTGCCCACCTATTTCATGTCATTATTCCCTATGCTTGTGTAGGTGGAAAGGAAATTGGAAAAGATTCAGAGGGAATCCCACTATGGGACGATAAGGAAGGAGATAAGAAAAAGCATCTAGTTAAATGGCAAAAGGTGAAGCTTCCGAATAAAAGGTGGTCGTCTTGGCTTCAAAGATTTGAGTGTGTTCAACAAAGCATTACTGGGGAAGTGGTTGTGAAGATTTACAGTCAAGGACAGTGGTGGCTACAAAGCATTATTTGAGAGGCTTATCCTGTAAATTTAGTTTCGGTAGTCGATTTTTTGGGGTCCTTGAGGCCTTTGTAAGTGGTAGGTTTAGGTTGTAATACGGGTTTGGCCCCCTTGGGCACCTATTTTATATATATACACTTCACTTATCAAAAAAATATATATATTATGGAGGGAAGTGGTGGCTACAAAGTACGGGGTCGAAGATGGGGGGTGGTGTCAAGAGAAGTAGTGGAGGCTTTATGGGTGTGGAGTGTGAAAGTCCATTAGAAGAGGAGAGAATGATTTTTATCCTCTTATTCATTTTGAGGTGGTGGGAGCGTTCAAGGGTTAGTTTTTGGAAGGATGTTTGGGGTTGTGATATGCCTTTGAAAGAGAATGGGTGAATAACGCGTAAGAAGCTGCCCTTGGAAGGGGAAACAACAGCTGGAAACGGCTGCTAATACCCCGTAGGCTGAGAAGCAAAAGGAGGAATCCGACCGAGGAGGGGCTTGCGTCTGATTGTATAGTGTATATCTGCTATGCACGCAACACAAAATAGACGTTTATTCTATTTTCATCATAGAGTGGTTATTTGATCCCTTTTTTCTTCTTTGGATCATAACTCAATCAAAACTTTTCGAGTTATACTAATCTGTAACTTCAATGAAATCGGAATAGTTCCCTTCATTGGTATACTACTACATTTGGATGAAATCGAATCGGGTTCAAATATTTCTTATTATTCCCTTCTCTTTATGGATTGACCACAGATAAGAATGCATCAGTAGCAGACTGTGTATATGGTGGGAGGGGATTGTGTTTAGTGCCCTATTTTTTGTATGGACTTTTATGATTGGGAAACGGAGGAGGTTGACAGGATGATGAAGTTTCTAAGCAGGTTAGGGGTGGTAGGGGGGAGAGAATTTAGGGTGGTGTAGAATGCCAATAATAGGAAAGAGTGTACCGTTCAGTCTTCTTACAAGGAGCTAGCCAAAAGTAATGTAGAGATATTCCCATGGAAACTTATTTGGAGTTCTTGTGTTCCCTCAAAAGTCACTTTTTTTTTTGTATGGACAGTTTCATGGGGTGCTCTTATGACGCAAGACAATTTGTGCAAGAAAGGTTTCCACCTTGCTAATAGATGTAGTGTGAAATGTGCGATTATCCATTGTGGGTGGATGAGAGATTTTGTGGAACTTAATTTTTTCTCTTTTTGGATGTAATTGGGTGATGCCTGAAACAGTTAAGGAGTTGCTCTTTAAGTTGGAGATGTAGCAAAATTAGAAAGTAAGTGTTGTTGGTCTGGACCCTCTCTGTCTTACTGGGTGCTTACGGAGGGAGCGGAACAAGAAAACATTTGAGGGGTTGGAACAACCCCCTTCGGGATTCAAATATAATTTTTTGAAGCTTTTGTTTTATTGAGTTAAGGAGAAAACTCCAATGCTTGTAGCTACTTTTGTAGCGTCTCTAGGGGATCTTAGGCTTTAATTATTGTAGCCGATCCTTTTTGTACACTGGTTCGCTCCCCTCAGGAGCATTCAACGAATATACCTTTAACTGATCAAAACAAATTCATATACCTCACGCCAAGCTATATTTTGTGAGTGCAATTATTCGAAATAAGATTAAAACTTCACAGATAAAAAAGAAATTTGCATGCAGCAAATATTTATTAGCAACGGCCATGACATTTAACCATTCTGCCAGAGAACAGAAGCTGTAAATATCTAGATTCTATCAATTCTGTGATTCAAAAGCCAAAAAAAAACGTAGAAACCAGCAATTATTCAGTCAGAAACTCCAACTAACATATATTCAGTTACTAGTGAACTTACATGTCAAAGTTTTGGAAAAGAATTCGCATAGTCCGTGCCTCCACACAGAAACCCTGTAATATGCACATAACTATACTGGTATAGATGGCAAGAATATAAAACAACTTGCTCCACCCAGGTTGTTGGACATACCCGCAAGATTTCAAGAACAAGAATACGATGCCACAAGGGTAAATCAAGAGATATAACTTTCACTAACATGCTGAGGAAAACCTGCAAAATATATATATATACACACACACACACACATTTCCCATTTGAGTTAGCATCATAGACTTAGGTACATAGTTGCAACAATTGTAATGAGAATATAACTAGGCTCGAAACCTAAGTCTCTGCAGCAAACAAAGAACGTGGCTCAGAAGTACACAGCAGAATTTGTTACTGAAAATATAAGGGTAGAGTAAAGTTTTTCAATGAAGATAGAAGGAGACAATAGAGTGCTATTGTAAAAGAACAACAATGTATAGCATCCAGAAATATCTTTTAACCAAGATGCACTAAAGGAATCATTTCGTTAGAGAATAAAAACAAGAAGAAGAAGAAGAAAACAAAACAAATACAAAAGCCAAAAACAGTATAAAAAATATATATCCTACACTATTTGTTGCACTTTGTTACACTTGAGTTTAGAGGAATGAAGTTCTAATTATATGCTATTTGTTGCATATTCTGTTTTGTTTTTTTTTATAAGTAAAATGGATATGATAAAACAAACGCCCAAGGGGGGCGGAACCCATATGTACAAGGGAGGGTTTAGAGATTAAAGCCCTAGAGTCCCCAAGAAATCTACTAACGTATCTACATTCACAAAAGAGGCCTCTTTCGCCCAAAAGTATAAAGTGCCTAACAAGCTGTTTTTTAAGACAAAAAAGGGGGTTCTCACACCCCTCAAAGATCCTTCTGTTGCGCTCCTTCCAAATGCACCAAAATAAACAAGCTGGAACCATTCTCCACACTTTCCTTTGCTCCTTAGATAACCCTTTCCTGTTCCAATAGTGGAGCGCCCCTCTAACCGAAGCCAGCATCGCCCATTGGCACCCAAACTGATGATCCTTCCTCTACTCTTTACACCTTTCCATTAATCGTCTTCAAAAATAAATGGCTTCTATTGTGGACCTCCATGGCATAAATCTAAACTGAAATTCGGAAACTGTTGTATCAAGTTTTAGTAGCCGCTTAATCACTCTCCCGAAGTTTCATAGCATAACTCATTAATTTAATACCACGATAATTTGTAGAAATTTGAATATCCCCTTTATTTTTATATATAGGTACCAAAATACATATTTTTGGCGACTCATCCAGCACTTTCTTTTAGAAGCTGATGCAATTCCATATGAATTTGCATGGCATTTTTCTACCTGGTTTCTAAAAGTAAGAAAGAAAATGGCCATATTCTCTAGAAGCTATTTGAATATTAGAAAAACAAAATGCTATTCATACTCCCTTTTTTGGCTTAAGGGGCTTCATTTTTAAGGTGGAATTACTCAATTGCCCTTACAAAAAAAGTCATATTTATTTTCAACCAAAAGCATTTGTGTAATTTCATTTTAATAAAAAAAAAATAGATGTGAAGTGGAGCCCCATAGCAAAAGGAGGAGTGCATATAGGGGGCTCCAATTAGAAAATTGTTTTACTAACACATTTTAAAAATAATATGAAAAGAAAATCAGAGGTTGATGAATTAGAAGAGAGTAGGATAACGTACCATATCTCTAAGGTTTTTTTTTTTTTTGTTTTTGGATGGGTCATATCTCAGTTCCTTATCAAAAATAATTTCATCTTTAGGAAAGTAATTACTTTCAAAGCAGGGAGAATAAAAAGTGTAACTAGACTATCAGGCAAGTGGGCAGGGGGAAGAGAGAAAGAGCAATTGCTTTTGCAATTTCAATAATCTTTCCAATACATAAAGTGTAATTTAACGAAAAAAGGGAACAGTAGAAAAATAATTAGCAGATCGCACCTCAGTTTCAGTGATAAGAGATGAACTGTAATGCCTGATAATGTGGGCTACTGACCGCAAGACCAAGCGACGGAAATAAGGCTCCCCTACTTCTCCTTCAGTCTGATTTAGCATAGAATATGAAGATAGGAGAAAAATTACCGAATACGTTTCCTTAAATATGGCATATTAAAGCCCTAACAAATAAAAAGATTAGAAAGACTGTTTTCCACCAGGGAAATCACCTCAGCATTGGTACGAAGTGAAGTCATGAGAAGCGAACATATCTGGTGGCGCAATACCTGTTGAATTTCCATGCTAATGTTTGAACAATAAAGGTTCACTAACGGACTTTAGCAAAGTAACAGATAAGAATACTACTACAATCACCTGTTCATATAAAACCAAGGTTCTGAACACAACAACATAATTAGACAGAATAAACCTGCAGAACCACAAAATAACAGTAAAAAATTAAATCAGATGTCCAAAAATAAATAAATACCCTTTCTAACAATATTTTTAATAGCAGTAACACAAGCATTCTTGGAAGGTGCAGTTAGCTTAGTTGGTAAAGTCCCTAGGTAGTCTAGTCATACCAAAGACCTGGAATCAAATCTTATCTTCATTTGGGTTAGAGTGGTCTATGGGCAGAGGGAGGGCTAGACCCCGTTGTGCAGCCCAACCATAGTTGTTACGGGCAGCCTCCAGGGCGCCCCACATCAACAAAATTGCCTAGGCAATGACCGCCTAGACACAAATTTCTGGGCAGTCGCTTATTGTGTAGGGCGGTCACCCAGGGCGCCCAGTTCACCTGGGCAGTAACCCTATTGATTTGGCAAAATTTGGCCCCTTTTTAAAAAGTTTGGTTACTTTTTTCAAAGCTCAATAATTATATAATGAAAGCCCAGCCCAAATTTATAATCAAATTCAGTCAAAAAACCCTAGATACTTGATCATTTGTCAAGACTCTTGCTGCTTGACTCTCCCCTGCGGGCTGCGACTCCAGTGCCGACTCTCCCCTGCGACCCAACTGCTTCAACTTCAGGGTAGTTCCTCTTTCTCTCTCTATATTCTTCATCTCTCTTCTCTCTTGTTCATTTATACTCTAATAGTGCAGTTCATTCATTTTTCTTTTTTTATTTCTCCAATGAAATAACAGAGCTAACATGTAAAGCTACCACTTCCATTCTTGATCAATTGAGACTGAATTTTTTAGTTAATATTCAACATAAACTTAGGTCAATATGTTAAAGATTTGTTCCACTCATTATCCAGAGCCAACAAAATACCAATTGACTCATTAGTGGCCGATGGCCAAGATACACAACCTTAAAGGTCTCGTCATTCCAGGAAATTTTTTGATGAAAAAAAAACTAGCTTGAATGTGACAAACTTTAGAAAGTAAGCCAAATTGCTTTTGATTTCCTCTCATTTAATTCCGAAAGGTGCACTTTGCTTAATTTAAAACCCAAATTGTTTTTAATCAACAAAACCAGTCTTTTATTTATTTATTTTTAATTCTAATACTTTGGAGTTGTTACTATAAAAAAAAAAAATCTGCATTATTATTTGCCCAAGTTTGCACTCAATCATGTAATTTACAGATTGCTTAGACACTGGTAGTGAAGTGGTTCTTTCAACTATAGACTAATTAGAGTTTACTTTTACCAAATTCCTACACTATGAAATTTTTTTCTACTATTATAATATTTGTTTGTTGCTCTCCTTTTTTTTTTTTTTGGTATGTTAACTTGAACTAGTAATTTCATGTGCTATAATATCTATGAAATTCAACTTCAAGTCTCCAATATCTTTGTTTGTTGCTTTTTTTTTTTGTTTGCATGTAGCCGTAATAATGTCCATCTTCTGCAGGTGTGAGTAAAGCTCGAGCTAAATCTAAAGACCCTGCTTGGAAATATGCATTTTGGCCAGACATTCATGATAAGAATTGTGTTGAATGTGAGTTATGTGGAAATCAATATAGAGCAGGTATCCAAAGAATCAAGCAACATTTGGTTGGAGGTTATGGGTATGCAGCCAGAACACACCTGAGATTGCAAATGAAATTTCTGAGTATATGAAAAAATTTTAAAGGACACAACCTTCAAAAGATGATGATTGGGAATCTGGAGATCCATGGGATGAAATTATTAGAGATAGAGATGAAGAGAGAGATGGTGTTCGAAAGAGTTCATTATCAAGTGAGGCTACATCAAAGAAAAAACCTCGCACTATGAGTCCAATGGATGTATTCATGAGGCAAGATCCAGAAGAAGTCGTTAATTTGAGACAAAAGGGGAAAACCGTTCAAACTACAATCAACAACCGCATCAAAAAAGAGGAAAGAAAATTGGTAATTCAAAAAATAGCAAGACGGATGTATCAGGCTGGGATATCATTTAATGCAGTAAAGTTGAGAAGCTTTCATGTTGCAGTAGAGGCCATTGGACAATATGGGGCAGGTCTCAAGCCTCCTACCTATCATGAAGTAAGGGAGCCACTTCTTCAGAAGGAGGTAGAAACTACAAAGGAACTTCTTTCTATTTACTGAGCAGGCTGGAAGAAACATGGTTGTACTATTATGTCAGATGGTTGGAGAGAGAGGAAAACAAGAGGTTTGATAAACTTTTTAATTAATTGTCCAGAGGAAACCTACATTTTGAAGTCAATTGATGCATCTGATTAAATTAATGATTCTAGATTTCATTTTGAAGAATTGGATAAAGTTGTCCAAGAAATTGGAGAAGAACATGTGGTTCAAGTGGTGACAGACAATGCATCTGCTTATGTAAAGGCTAGAAAGATGTTGATGGAAAAGAGACAACAATTATTTTGGAGTCCATGTGCTGCTCATTGTTTGGATCTTATGTTAGAGGACATTTCAAAGAAACCATATGCCAAATATGTTTTTATAAAAAGGAGAGCTATCACATCATTTATCTATAGGCATAAACGCCTTTTGTCTTTGATGCGGAAAAAAACTAATGGTAGGGAATTGGTGACGGCCGGTGTGACTCACTTTGCCACGGCTTATGAAAGAAATTGGAGCACTTTTGAGCAAGTTCTAGTTGACAAAATAATTATTTCTATTCAATTATTTCTTAGTCAATGATCTTATATTATATTTGAATATTATATGTGTTAAGGTTCATTCAAAGAAAAGGAATAGACTTGAGCAAAAGAGATTGAATGATCTTGTATTTGTTCAATACAATCAACGTCTTCGAGAAAGGTTTCTAGCAAGGCAAGCAAACCCACATGCATATGATCCCATATCATTTGATGAAGTTGATGAGTATAGTGAATGGTGAACAAGCTTAGATCCTTGTGAGCAATTTGGTTATGATGGAGACCTCACATGGTCAGAAGTGAATACATCTACAGGGGAAGAGTCCCTAAGCACTTCTCGCAGGGTTAAGAAAAATGCCACGCGTGACAAGGGTAAATGCATTTCTTTTGAGGAAGACACAGATGCAACCCTACCTCCTGAATCTAAAGAACTTGAAGAACCTGAATGGATAGATTTTGATGAGATGGATGAGGACGATACGTATGTTGAGGAAGATTAAGAAGATGAAAGTGGTAAAGCACATGGTGATGGGCTAGCGGGTGCTTCCTTGTTAGATGTGGATTTGGAGTTTGTTCCTCTTGATGATCTTTATGCTAGTTAATTTTGCATTTTTTATGTCTTTTGGTTGTTGGTTGGAACTTTTATTGAATGGTTGTGTTCACTTTAGTCCACGTAACAAGATTACCACCAACAAATGTGCAATATCCAGAAGTAGACCTCCTATCACTACGGTTGTCTACCCAGGCAAGCAAGGATCAAAATTTCGCTTCACAGTGTTGTTTCGGTCATCCAAAAAAAGGAAACATTTCTGAAACGTTTCGAAAATATAGTGGAAACAATGAAAAAAATTAAAATATGTAGAAATACTTTGAAAATATAAAGTAAAATATACGAATGTGCGAAGATAAATAGTATAATTAATTGTAAATGTTTTAGGGAACATGTCCATCCACACAAAAAGATATTATGGTGAAATTGAAAAAAAAAAAACGTAAATGCAAATGAGTTATTAATACCAAATAACTCTTTATTAATCATAAACTAGTATAAAAAAATTAGAGCTAATTTTTTATATAATATGAAAGTGTTATATATTTATTATAAAATATGTAAAATTATTATAATTAAATATAATACCATAACATAATAGATATATACTATGTAATATCCACAAATTAGACAATTTGACACAAGTTAGATATAAAATAATAAGTAAAATAAGTAGTGATTTAAACCTATTATAATTAGTAACTAAGTATAAAACAAATAACAATTTAAACCTATTATAATTAGTAACTGAGTATTAAAATAATTGTTTATCTACACTTTATTTTTCCTACTACTTTTCTATTAATTTAGGAAAAATAATAGAAATATCTTCATTTTGAGTCCAAATCCTTGAAAAATGAATGGATATTATATTTTACTAACTTCTATAATTATTATTTATACGAAACAAATGTTTCCTTCGATTTGGTATGTTTCCACTAGTTTCGGTATATTTCCATGAAAACAGTTTTGTTTCGATGGAAACATGTGAATTTCGGTATTCCACTAGTGTTTCGTTTCAGCTCCCTAAAAAACGAAAAAATTTTGGTCGTTTCGATGGAAAAGAAACAAAATTTTGATCATTGCCAGCCAGCATCGGAGAAACCAATCACTGATAAAACGGATGATGGCCTATATAATAATCCCCTTCCTGGTAGTCCCTTAAGATATCGAAGAATGCGGCAGACAGCCTCCCAATGAGGTTTACAAGGAGCATGTATAAACTGACTAACTACTCCAACAACACAAATGATATATGAATATGTCATAACGAGATAAATTAGCTTACCCACTAATGTCCTAGTACCACCCAGTATCCTCAAAAGCTTCTCCATTATTAGCATCTAACTTTATAGTAGAATATATCGGAGTATCAACAGGATAAGCAACAAAAGTACCAGTCTCAGAAAGTAAATCCAAGACATACTTTTGTTGACACAAGCTTATACCTTCCTTGGATCGAGCAACCTCAATTCCAAGAAAATAGCAAAGCAAACACAAATCTTTAGTATAGAATTACTTACTCAAATGAAGCTTCAAACTAGCTATGCCTGCTGAGTCATTTCCACTAGTAATAATGTCATCCACATAAACTATCAACACAATGATTCCTAAAGAGGAACAACGAGTAAACACAGAATGATCTGAAGTATAGTGCTAGAAACTATACTTAATCACAATAGTACTAAACTTGTCAAACCACGCTCTTGGGGATTGTCTTAGACCATATAACGCCTTTCACAACTTACAAACCAATTTTTTCTTGCCAGGGACAACATACCCGGGTGGCTAGGACCATATAAACTTCCTCATGTAAATTCCCATGAAGAAAGGCATTCTTTATATCCAACTGATATAAGGGCCAATCAAGGCTCACTGCAACTGAAATAAGAACTCTAATAGAATTCAGGCGGGCAACAGGGGAGAAGGTCTCAAAATAATCCACACCGTAGGTCCAAGTGTAGCCTTTAGCAACTAGATGAGCCTTCAAACACTCAACCAAACCATCAGGATGATACTTCACAGCATAGACCCAACGACACCCAACAGGCTGCTTATCAGAAGGAAGAGGAGTAAGATCCCAGGTTTGATTTTTATAAAGAGCTGCTATCTCCTCATCCATAGCCACTTTCGAATCAGGAGACACGATTGCCTAGTGAAAAAGAACTATGAACAAACACGGAAGACAACAATGACACAAAACAGCAAAAAATAGAGGAAAGACGATGAAGTGAGACAAAATTAAAAATAGGATGATGAGCACAACGTCAAGTACCTTTCTATAAGGCAATAGGTAAATCTAGAGAAGAGGGAACCACAAACAGAGTAATTGGAGAGACTTCAAGCGAGACCTCAAGAGAATCAGGCAATTGGGAAGAAGCACGAGCCCATTGGATAACTTGTCGATCGTTGGTGTGTCGATAAACCTATAAAGGGGGAGCAGCCACAGCAGAAGAGGAGGACCCAGAATCAGACAAACGTGGTAAAGGAATCTCCCCGTGTTGAGAAGGAACCAAGGCAGACTCACGATGTTGTCCATGTCATGAAAAAAAGGATGACGACTCAAAAAAAGCAACATCTGCATTGGTGTAATACCGCTCAAGAGATAGGGTCATAACAACGTTAACCCTTCTGAGTACGAGTATAGCCCAAGAAAACACACATGACGGAACGAAGGAGACAACTTATCGCGACCAGGACCAAGAAGATGAACATAGGCAACACAACCAAAAACACGAGGGGTCAAACTAAAAGGTGAAACAGAAGGATAGAGAAGAGAAAAAGGAGACTAATTGGCCAAAACAGAGGATGGCATGCAATTAATGAGATAAGTAGCAGTCAAGACAGCATAAGCATGAGCAACATCCAATAAATGACGATGCTTACGTTCAAGCAACGCCATTTTGTTGAGATGTATGGGGACAAGTAGTCTGATGAATAATGCCACAGTCAGAGCAAAAAACATCAATAAAAGACTATGTATATTCTTGTGCATTGTCAGACCATAAAATCTTGATGCGTTTGTCAAATTGACTCAAGATTTCATTATAAAATGTAACAAAGCTTTTAGGAAATTCAGAACAATCTTTCATAAGAAACAACCAAATCATACGAGAGAAATCAACCACAAAGATTACAAAATAGTGGAACCCATAAGTACTTTTTATTCTTGTAGGACGCCAAATATCTGAATATACCATATTAAAAAGACTAGACTAACGACTGCTTAAACCACTAGGAAAAGAGTTACAATGATGCTTGTTTAATTGGCAAGCCTCACATTCTAAAACAGATAGAGGACTCAAATTGGGAACAGCTTGACATAATTTCTGCAATGAGGGATGACCCAAACGATAATGCCACTGTAAAGGAGAAACTATGGTACTCAAAGCAGGAACAGACTCGCCAAGATCCAAATAATAAAGACCATTGCGCTCATGCCCCGAACCAATCACCATCTTCATCTTGAGATCTTGAAACACGTAAGAAGAAGGGGAAAAAGATTACTAAACATTGTAAAGACTTGGTTAATTGACTCACAAATAACAAATTGAAAGGAAAATGAGGTACAAATAAACTAGAAGACAGTGGAAAGAGATTCAGCAAGATGGAGATCGCCGGTTCCAAGCATTGGTCGAAAGGAACCATCAGCCAACACAATACGAGATTTTGAAAGGTGAAAATTAGAGAACAAAGAAGAAATACCAGACATATGAGCACTAGCTCCAAAATCAATAATCCATGGAGCATGAGACTTCCCAAGCACATAGGCAGAATTACTTGTATTAGCTATGGTAGCAATAGAGGTAGATAAATGAGGGGAAAGAGAAGACAATTGTTGTAGAAGTTGACTAAGTTGAGAAGTGATAACATCATGAGAACCAGAAGGAACAGAACTGGGATCCTTTGAAGATGTCGGTGGCACAGGAAGAGCAAAAGTATCATCCGATGTCTAATCAGCATGGGTTGGTCGTCCCCATTCATCCTAATAATAATTTTCAGTGTGCCCTGTACCACCACAACAAGTACATTTCCACTCGGAACGATTACCACGACCAATCCGTCCACCCCATCCACCATGGCCACCACCACCACGATTACCACCTGGATAAGAGCGTTAGCCACCACCATGACCACTACTACGGCCACCACAGAAACCACCACAATTACCATCACCAGAGATGAGAGCAAAGGACTGCTCTAGAGGAGGACGCAGAACCACGAGTAAGAAAGGCACATTGAAGACGAGAGTAAGCATTGGTTGCAATCGAAAGCTTCTCACTAGCCAAAAGTTGATCTTTGAAGACAGTATACTCGGAATTGAGGCTAGACAAAAATAATGCAACCAGAAATTCCTCCCGCTGACTATGCTGGACCTCTAAATCGGTACTCAATGGCTGATAAAGCATAAGCTCCTCCCATAACCCCTTCAAAGTACCACAGTGTTCTGCAAGAGGCTTGTCACCTTGTTTAGTGTTGAACATACGTTCAAAGATCTCATAAACTCGAGAGACATTATGCTTCTGAGAATACATTTCTTTGAGTGCTACCCATATCCTTTTGGCCGTCTCAAGAAGTTGAACATTGGTGACCACATAAGGCTCCATACTAAGCCACAACCATGTCATGACCAAGGAATTCTCACTCCACCAATCTTCTAAATCTTTTGCATCTAAAGAAGGTGGGTCAGCAATAAGATCCTTGATTTTTTTCTTTGCACACAAAAAGACTTTAAAAGGCATGAGACCACGAATGATAATTATGGCCATTTAACTTCACAGAGGTAACCGATCGCATCTGCTCATCTATAATAGAATGTTTGACATCATAGGGAGGAAGCCATAGGGAGTAACGTCAACAAAAAAAACATATGAAACAAATAATCACCACAACCACACAAGTTGTTGTGCTAGGCCAAAGAACCAAAATAGACATAGTGGTTGAAAACACACCAAAAAAACACTAACCCAAGTAGTTGTGGATGAATCTAGAACATATGGAACCACACAACGAACTGAAGAAGCCCAAAAAAACCAACCAACAAAAAAAACAGAGATCGTGTACAAGCTGCTCGAAACACCAGAAGCCTTGGAGGATTAGATCGAAGCAACCAACACCATCAAAAAGGAGACAAACTGACCGAAACAAGGCATGGATCTCCTAGACGCACCTTGGAGGATTAGATCGAAGCACCAAAACCCAACAAATCTATCCCAGAAGGCAGATCGCAAATCCGAAAGGATTTTTTCAAAAAAATATCCAAAAATAGAAAAAACCCTCTACACGATCTCAAAAAATTAAAAAAAAAAAAAAAAATCCGTAAACACTAGAAGCCTCAGACGACCCAACTAGTAGGTTTCAGTCATCGGAATATGCTGATGTCAACATGACATCATCGCTCTGAATGCTTACGTCAACCCTGAACTGCATAGTAATACTTTCTAGTAGACTTTGACTATCTTCTAGTGATATTTGGCCTTCGATATCGCTCTTATACCAAGTCAAATTGAATGTATTTAGGGTTTGAATAAAGAAATAGAAGAAAGAAGAGAATATAATGAGAGTTGGGTGTATATTACTGACTACACATCACAAACTATTTATATTGTGCAAAAGAAGTGATGAAGATTATAATATCGCCTCTGCTTGAGTATTCTAGCTTTTTACAAAAATATGGACTTAAGAACTCTAACAAGAGAAATTTCATTTCATGTTTAATTTAATTCTAAGGCATACCTAGAACAACACTTTTTAGACAACCCCTTACAGTACTTGTGTGTGGAGGTGCGTGGGGGGGGTGGGCGTGCATCCACCCCACGCGCGCGCGTGTTTGTGTGAGAGAGAGAGAGAGAGAGAGCATTATGGTAAGTATCTTGAAATAAAGGTGCATGTTTCGGGAAATTGCACTTTACCCCCTTGTGGTTAAGCCTGTTTTCACATAACTCCCATGTGGTTTAAAGTCAACACTTGTCCCCTTAAGGTTAAGACTATAGTGCAATCCTTAAATTTTCATCCAAATACACTACGAGTATCTTCGACGCTTTAAATCTGCAATGTTAGGTGTAAATTATTTGTCTTTACATATAGTCTTCCCATTTTACCCTTCATTTGAAAATGGGAATTAGGGTCAGGGTAAATAAGTTTGAAGAGAGGGGAAAAGGGAGAGAAGAGAGATTGAATTGGTATGGGGATCATCTTCTTTCCCTTCTTTGTCTTTCTATCTCTATAACACTTCATCATTATTCCATATCTATCACTAAATATGTTAATATATATAGATATATATATATGTGTGTGTGTGTGTGTGTTTTTTTTATAGGTATATATGTACGTATGTAAGAAATTGGTTTATAATTTCAATCAAATCTCAATTTCAATCGATTTGAAAAATCGATTTTCAATAGAATTCCCTTCTCTCTCTCTCTCTCTCTCTCTCTCTCTCTCTCTCTCTCTCTATATATATATATATATATATATACTATTGAAGATCTAGGTATATATCCACTACTGGTGATCTGGGTTCAAAGGTGTGATGGTGTTGGATTTTCTCGGATTGATCCTTTTTGTTTTTGAATGGAAGTGCTGTGATGACAAGTGATTTATTGGGGTCGAGTTCCGTCCAAACTCGCCCTATCAATCCAATCTCTTCTCCCAAAACAGAAAACACACCACCAACATCACCAAATCTAACAAGATTGTCTTTGCATCGATTAGAATTACCCTCATGTTGTTCTGTTATTTTTTTCCACCGAAACAGTAGATCATCATCTCCAACGATTTGCTAACAACCACCGAAAGCCGTCTATATATATATATATATATATATATATATATAACGCCATATATACATAATGGTAAGAAATTGTTAAATCCCAATTTCGATCTATTTCAACTGATTTTCGTATTCAATTAATCTCTCTCTACATATATTATACGATTTGGAAATCAATTTTCAAAAGAATTCCATATTCAATCTCTCCTTTATATATACACACACACACACATACATGGATTTAAATCGCGGTCGTGGGATACGAATCGGTTGCGGTCACGATGTAACGGTATCGAGAGTATCGGGTCATTCGTAACGGGAATCGAAAACCGCAACCGTGAATTTTTTTCAAACACTAGCAAATCTCATAAAAGTCATTGATACACATCTCTTGATTACAATCATCACATTTCAATCTTTTTTACTATTAATTTTTAATTTTCTAACACCTAAAAAGATTTTTTTTTTAATTTATAAATAACACTTAAGAAAATATTTTATTAATTTATATAGATATTTTAAAGTTAAACTAATAAGAAATATCATTTAATTTGAGTGACATTACAAAGAATAATATAAATAATAACAAAAAATAATTATAAGCATGAAAATCAATTTAATTGATTAGTTATGGAATAAAAAAAAAAAACTAAAAATTTTGAGGCCAATAGGCCTTTTCGAGTTCGTATTGACCCGAATATTTTGGTAACCCATTTCAATTTTTTTGAGATTATTTTGTTAAGTATCTATCTTGTATATAAATGTTATAAAAAAAGAAAACATAAGAATTCTGTAGAAAAAAAATTAAAAAAAAAACGAAAATAAAAAAATTGAAAAAAAAAAATATAAAATAGATGTAACGCCCATAACGGCCGATACGTAACAGTATCGGCCGATACGGCTGTGAATTTTATTAACACCGATATATCGGTTAATATCAGTATCGGAGGGTCAAAAAATCGATATGTAACGGCCGATACGTAACGTAACGGCCATTATTTAACACCATACACATATATATAATGGTACAATGATTTTGGGAAAGAAGAATAGGTAAACTTTTATATATATATATATATATATATATACTCCCTCTATCCCATAAAAAGAGTCCCTTATAGGAAAACCAACTTTTTAAGGAGGACAAGCATTTAATGCTTTCACACTTGAATAAGAGCATAAATTTACAAAACTAACCTCCTTTCACATTAAGTAGTACATTCACATTAAATTGGTAAAAAGGGTAAATTTGAAACTTTTACAATAATTTTAACATTGACTTTTTAGAGAGGACTACATCTCAAAACGGAATAAGGGACTCTTAAATTGGGACAGGGAGAATATATCATGTTTCTCTCTCAAATTGGGGAAGAAACTTGAAAAAAAAATTATAAGAAAGGGCTATTTTAGTCTTTTTACATTTTCTGTTAATGGTGGCTTAGATTTTGCTTTAGCCATAACTCTAAGGGGGGTTAAGACTGTTAAATGTAGACTCTTGTGTACACTCTAAATAGTCCAAGGACCTTCACCGTTAGATCCTATTACAAAGAGTTGATAGGCAGTGGGAGGTGCAGTTTTCTTTGAACATGATATGATAGTCAGGAATTCCGTCTAAGGTGGCCCTTTTTTTGCTTAGATGGCAACTTGGGGAGACATTTTGACCACAAACAATCTTAGAAGGAGAGGGTTCCAAATGGCTAATCGGTGTTTTATGTGCAAGGAAAAGGCAAAGATGCTTGATATCTTCTTGGTCATTGTGCAGTGGCTGGAGATAATTGGAGTCCTGTATTCTCCATCTTTGGTTGCTCGTGGGTGTTGCAAACTTCTTTGAGAGAATTGCTCCTTAGTTGGGGAAGGGGGCCTGATTAAGGACCTTCACTCGTGGTGGGGAATGGCTCCTTTTTGTTTGATTTGGAGCAAATGGAGGGAGCTAAATAGTATACTTTTAGAGGGGATTGAGAATGCCCCTTTTATTTTGAAAGATAAATTTTTACATTTATTGTATTTTTGGGTCAAAGAGGTCTCCTGATGTATGTTGGTTCTTTTGTAGATTTTTTGGAAATTTCAGGCTTTAATTTATAGCCTTCCTTTGTAATTATGGCTTTGCCCCCCTCGGGCTGTTTCTATATATATATATATATATATATATATATATATACAAAAGAATGTATATTAAAGCCGTTAAACACCATAAACCAGAGAAAACCAAGAACTAGTTAGGAAAGGAGTAAAATAAATGCTTAAAGGCAAAGGTTATGAAACTAGCAATATAAAGGAAATGCAGTACAGACTTGTTGAGGGAAGGAAAGTGAAACAATATTTTCAAAACAATACCTTTAAGGTTCAAAAACCCACTTCCCAGTCATCCTTGGTTGTATGACTGGAATGTGCATCATAATGGGAAGGCTAGCACAGATTACATTCAACAGTGGACATTAAATTATACAATGATGACCATACTAAAGTCTAGTCAAATCTAATAAGCAGTAAGAAAAATCTTAATCACAATTTCCTGAATCACTTGGATTAGTCTACGAGAACCCTTGTTCAGCACCTGCTTAAAACACAAGCCATAATATCTTTTCTCAGGACAATGACCCACATTATTATTATTACTATTATTTTATCAGTACAATGACCCACATTATTGATTGTCATCCTATAGCCCTTGTAGCGCATTCAACTTTAACTAAATTACTACTGAAGAGTGTGACCCATGGTCTTAGTAGTCACACACAACCTTTAGCCAATTTCTTCATCCTTTTCACTATTGCTGCTACCTCCAACTTGTCAGTGAACACAATGGTAAAAAACCTGTGTTTAAATCCTAACTCAAATCATTTACCCTACTATAATATTGAATCATAAACCAAACAATTTGAGAAAATTTCTGTATGGATCAAGGGATGAGATCCCCAGACTATAATTTGAAGAAACACAGCAGGCTTATTAGAACTGACAAAGCCAGAACCAAACCAACAGCTGCAACTTTAAGCTGGGATGAAGATAGAAAAGCACCTGCACAGAGTCAGAGAACTAATACTAGTCTTTTCAGGAATGGGTAGTATAGAGAGAGGAAAGCCACCAACAAATTGGGGCCGTCCAACCAAGAGGATCTAGCTCCAATTGCAACACTGATTTCTTCCACTAATCTCTTTCTCCCTTTCTCTTTGATGCCAACACAATTGTAACATTTTAACTCGTAATGCTTACATGTTAGAAGATGAACAGGGCATCCCTGGACAAGCTTGTTTTACAACCCCCAACAAAAATATTGCCTTTATTTAAGGTGTTAAATTACCGGTATAGGAAAACAAAAGCAAGAGTATTAACTATTTAATTACAAATAAGCTCCCTTTTGTACATATTATCTAAGCCACCAAAATATATTAAAATGTATTAATATTTAAACAGATTCAAGCAGTAAAATTTCCAAAGTACTTCAATCAGAAAGAACATTCATGATATGGCTAGTGAAAAATCAGCTGGGTTAGGGTATGCAAGGGAGCATGATACATGAAAATAACATTAAGCAGAATGCAACTCAAGGAAATTTAAAATTATCAAGGACAAAAACAGATTCCTCACTCTAGTATATCAAGTGCAAATGTCCGCTGAATGGCAGTCACACGTAACCAAATTGCCTGTAGTATGGAAGCAAATAAAATATTCATCATAAAGAAAATATATTGAATAGAAGGTCAAGTTTTGACAATTTAATGACATTTGGGTTGATGGATGCATTAAAAATTGGAACTATTAACAAAAGTAAAACAGTTCCTAACTAGGACTGACACAACGGACATCATATATGGAATCTATCTAGTATAGAAGTCTACTAATATCAAATTAGCACATACAGATCCACCTGCAGCTAGAGCTGTCAGGTCTTCGAGCAATCGAAGCCCAAGCTTTCCAGCTTTACTCAAGGTCTCCCTCATCAATGATGGCCTTCCAGAGACAAATCCATCCAGTGACCTGTTCAACCCAGAGATCAGTCATGGGAAAAAGGTAGGGAGTTCAAATCTTGATCTTAACAAATGCGAGTAAGAACTATCCTTACATGCAAAGCCCACATTGAGGTTATCAATACCAAAATAATGATTAGAAAAGTCACAGAAATGCACAGGAAAATATATTTAAGTGCACACACCACAACCACACATACACTTTGTTTAAACAATTGCAAGTTTAGAAAAAACATTGAGACAAAAATGGAGAGTTAAATTTGATATTAATAAGAGACCACATACTCTGACAGATTAATACTGCGATTGACATCACTAGTAACAGAACTAGTTCGAGAAATGTATCCTCCAGAACCAAATTTGCCCACCGGAAGTGATTCGGCACTGGCCACACGATCAAAAATCAAGGCTACTGCTTGCCTGAAGGTTGCTGCAGCGGTGCTGAAATAGATTGACACAGAATGAGATGATGAAGATTTCTCAAGGGGTTACATTAGCATAGTTAATACAAAACCAAAATTCAAATAAGATATTCAAAAAGAAATGAAAAGGTGAGAAAAGTCTCCACAAATCTAAGATTGTTTGCAAACAATTTAACTTACTTTCGCACACTGTCAGAGGATCTGTTGTTCTCAAGAAGCCGCAGACAGATACCAAGAACTTGAGCCATATTTTCCTGAGATTTATAGAACAGTTAAGGCAGGAAGGTTCCAGAAGTCTTACCCTCCACCATAAAAAAGGATGGGGAAGTGAAATGACAAGTGCAGTAAATGAAAACTGTGGAAGGTATCCAGGACAGAAAAGGGAAAAAAATAAATTGATGAAGAGGTCATCCATTGTTCCATGTCTTAAAAGACGCACACACACACATATATATTGATGAAGAGGTCATCTTTTAACCCATGTATTAAATGCAAGCCCAGAAAACAAATATATCTAGGAAGAGTACGCAAGCTCTTAGAAGATTGTGCAACAAATTTGATCTACGCATTTTGCATTCTCAATCAAATATTCAAGGGAAAATGCATTAAGCTTTTTGTCCAAGAGATATTTTGACAATTACAGGGAAATTATCGGAAAACTATGATAGCAGAATTCAGTTTACATGACCAGACCCCTGAAAAATCCCTTGGAGAATATTTCAAGCATTTAACCAAGTAGTGTTGAAAGGTTTCTTTTTTCCTTTTGTTTTTGGTGGGTGGGTTGAATAATATGAATGTTTAAGTTAAAACAAGTAACCCTAAAGATCTTTCTGCAAGGCATGGAAACCTATCAAAAGTAAACTTAAATACTTTCCAAATCCAATTTAAAAAGATCCAGAGATGGATTTGCATAATATGTCTGATGTCCAACATACAACTTTTTTGTTGATTAGTATCCAACAAAAATCCGAACCCAATAACATCCAAGTATTGTGAGATCACATTACTCATGTCTAATCCAATACAAACACATTTTGAATCATTATTGCATAACACATTGTACAAAAACTTTGCATCAGCTGTTGATTAAAGCTAAAGGAATCCAAAAGCTCCTAAGAAGGACAAGTTCGGTTATATATGAATGAAACACTCCTTCCGCGGCCCAAATAGGTAAACAAATCCTTTTTTGTCTTATCGCTATAGCCAATAGAATTAGGTCCACCAAACACAAGGAAGAGAAAGGATTCAGAACCCTCAACTCTGTATTCATTGGATCATATAGAGAATATTCAGAATATCAGATCAGAGTCCAAAGCATCGCAGACTGACCCCCAGCCATAAATTAATATACAAACTGACACTACTAAGCAAACACATCTCTTTCTAAGGGGGAAGAAAAAATTCCATTATCAATGATCACCTCATCTTCAGGTTGTAAACGGGACTGAAATATTATCAGTATCGTCTGTAGGGTCTTAAGTTGAACACTCTCATCTGACATTTCAGCATGCTGGAGAAAACAAAAACAAAAGATGTAAGATTTCAAACATTAAATTGAACTGATACTTTTTTTTTTTATCAGTAAAATTGAACTGATACATGAACAAAACAACAAGATGGAGGTTTTTTAAATAAAATTATACCGAACCAAATTAAGCAAATTTTACTGCAGAAGAACAAAAATATCAATAGAACATCCCAAATTAATAACAGATAAGTCGTACAAAAGCAACCACCCTTTGTTACATGCTCTTTAATTAGAAAATCAGCTCAGAAGCACCACTTACACTCATAAGCCAATATAAGGAAAATTTACTAGCTGCCAATGCAAGAAGAAAATTCACTTAATGAAAGCAATAGGTTGAGTGGGAAGTGGGACACATCTAGAGTAGCAATTGAACAGAAAATGACTAGGATTTCCGGGAATGATGTGAAAGGTAAAAGTCAAGGCACTCTAGGGATAAAGAAAGAGAAATGGGCAGATGAGTTGAGCAGCTTGAGAAAGTACAATGATGAGGTCCATACAAGTGTACCCCTCATAAACAGTATAAAGTACTGATATGATGTCAGAGTAGCGAGCCATACTTATTTATAGTAGTCGGTGTACGTAATTAACTTGAATGCCACGTGAAAGGTGAAGATGGGTGGAGTGACAATCATGTTAGTGACTCCATGTGTCCGAAATGATATTAGAAGGATCTCTCTTTCTCTAGACGAACAAAGTGTTGTCATGGAACCAACACGAGTTGAACCTTGGTGAGCCCATGAATTTTAGCCACTAAGTCGAATAACATAAGAATCACATGGGCACAACTCAAGAGTCAGACCATGGTCACACACGGAGCTCACAGAGCTCCTTGAGGTCTTCTCCTAGCATTGGGCAATCACCACACATAATGATAGGGATGAATGCAATAGAATAAGAATACCAAGGGGAAGTCGAATTGAACACAAGTCAGGCTAGGAAACTAAGATAAGTACCCCTTAGAGCAGTTAGTCTCGAGTTGGCCTTGAAAGTGCCCCTTCCTCAGTTCTACAGTAAGGCACAATGTATGCAACCCACATGAAGAACTGGCATGATCACCTCCTATGAAGCACAGACACTCTATTTTGACTCACACTGTCCGTGTCAGACACTAACACTCTTGGACACTTCCCGGACACGTGTCCGAACACTTAAAAGGCTGATGATAAAATGAAGAAAGTTCTTTATTTTTTTATTTAATGACTTTATTATTTTAATATCTTAATAATATTTTTTAAATTTGTGTGTTTTATGTCAATTTTAATTAAAATAACATTAGGTTTTTATTATATGGTCATATAAAAATATAAAAAACTTATATATATTCAATGTGTCCCTAACATGTCCATGTCCTACTTTTTTAAGAAATAACATGTCTACGTGTCTATGTCCGTGTTGTGTCGTATCCGTGTCTCGTGTTTATATCCGTGCTTCTTAGATCACCTCAATTAGACATGCATCATCATTCTATAGGTCCACGTACTTACAAGTGATAGGATAGTAATAAGCCTACGTGGCAATAAAGTCCACGTCAGCACCAATGAGTTGAAATGTGGCAACCTATGAAGCACACTTTATTTTGGCTCATGTACCTATGTCGAACACCAACACTCTAGGACACTCTCCGAACACGTGTCAAAACATGCAAAAAGAGTGCCCAAACTTTCTATTTTTTCTAGATTTCGAACACGTTATGGACATGTTAGTACATATTTTTGACGCTTTCATTCTTTTTAGAAATAGTATTATTGTAGCAAACGTGTTTTTTGTTTTTGTTTTAAAAAAAAAAAAACAAAAACTAGTTTTCATTTTTAGAAAACTGAAAATCAAAAACAGAAAACGTTACCAAACGCAAGCTTCGTGAGAATGGAATCCAATGGCAAGCAAAAAATAACTTCTGCTCATGGGATTTAGGGAGATGCAATGTACGGAAATAATAACAACGGTGTCTACCAATGAATACATCAAGTGATTTTTTTATAAGCAAAATATAATGTCTCCAAGGCACCTAAGGGAAGCAAACCCATTTACAAAGAGGTTTTGGCACAAAAATTAAAGCCAAAGACCCTCACCCAAAAAGGATTCGACAAAAGAAACTATATACATAGGATAAGCCCCCACAACCCAAAAAGTGTAGCATCTTCAAAAAACTATCCTGAAACCTAAAAGGGGGAAGTTCTACGCCCCCAAAAACTGTCATATTTCTCTCCTCCACAAGCACCAAAAGTGGTGTAATGGGGCTTTTGTTTTTTTTTTTTTTGGTAAGTGGCATAATGGGGCGTTCTCCAAGCTCTTCTCATGTCCTTCCTCACCCTACATCAGGTGATATATCACGGTGCACACAATCTTTAAAGTTTAAAATAGAAAATAATAGGTGTTCAAAGAACATATGTGATTGAGAAGCATAACTCCAAATAAACATTTCTCCAGACCACCTTACTAATGCTCAAATCCTATTAAACAAAGGTTTCTTAAATTAATTCAGACTTAACTAATTCCAAATAAGTGAAGGACTTGACATAAATCATTACCTAATCCCTAATAACTTAGATGCCAAACAAAGACAAACTTACAAAAAGACACCTAATTTGTGTATTTACCAAAATACCCAAGTTAGTTTTTCAATTAGGGATAATTATACTAATTTCCCCTAGTTACGTGAGAATTACAGGAACCTCCCATGTATTCTCTGAAATTACACTAACCTCTCCTCAATTATACTGACAATATATAGATTGTCTCCTCCGCACAAAATCCGTCATTGACGGTGGAAGGATTTCAACCAAATTTCTTTATGACTAAAATACCCTTTTATATTACACTAACCTTCCCTACTTTTTCAAAGATAGCATAAGAGATTCGTTTAATTATCATATATCACAAGGGAGGTTAGTGCAATTATTTCAAAGGGTAAAAACGTAAATTCATGTTTTCCGTTAACGCCCGTCTTCCTATAATTGTCAGATATCACAAGGAAAGTCGGTGTAATTATCCCTTCAAATAAATAAATAACTCAAAAGGAGTTACAATTATATGGGTTATCCACACTCGTGTAAAAATAGTCTGTAATCATGTGACACCTATGGTAAAACCCATTAGAGCATTGGTGGGTCTTCATTGACACTACTTTCCAAGCATACGCTCTAGGTACGTTATCAACAAATAACAAAAGTTGACAATTTGGTTACATGTTATGGGGTTAGGCTTTAAAAATCTAGAAAGAATACAAGGAGTTTTTTTTTCGATCGGTAATAGAGGGAGTTCTTTGAATATCATGGTTTTATGGTGGATTGATGGGAGATGGCCAATGGGTGAGATTTCGGCATGACAGTTGGAGGGGGGTTGCCCATCCTAAAAGTTCTTTTTTTAAAATAATTAACTAGAGTTTCATTAAACAAAAATGCACTAAGGGGTGCACCCTTGTACAAAGAAGGAAAAAAACTATACAAAAACTATTCCCAATAGACCATCAATACAAAAAGCTATACCTTCATTTCCTCCCCAAATAAAAATTAACAAAAGAATCTATAAACAAGGATGAAACCCTTTAAAAGTTACCGCCTATAATATTTTACATATTGCAGCAAACAGAGAAGTTCCTGTTTTAGGATACATGAGAATCTTGAAAAGAAGTGTTACTTGGGAACCTTACTTCTTTAGGCCTTCAGAATTGGGAGTTGGAGCTTAAAATGGTTGCATACAGTGTTATCCAGAGGGGACCAGCCCCAGATGTCCTTGAAAGGCACATGGAAGGTCAAGGTATCCTCCAAAATTTCTCTATCATTGGGACTGAATGTATAGGAGCTATCTTAACAACGGATAATTTGGGGCATCAATGAACCCAAATTAGTGTTTCATGTCCCACAAAGACTGAAGAGAACTTGAATCATCTCCTCTTTCATTGTTTGTTAACCAGGAATGTGTATTGTACTTTTTCCTCTTTCTTTGACTTTTTAGGTCGTGCCTCGTTTAATAGATTCTTTAAACTCGTGTAGATTTTAGACGATATTTGAGTCGTTTGGAGCTTAATCTTCTGTTCCTATATACTCATGTCTGTGTACATAAGTTGCCCCACCCCCCCCCCCTCCTAGCATGCTTGTTTAAAACACAATAATTTATCTATCTATATCTCTGTGTGTGCGTGCGTCGAAAACAAATTATGGCCAATTCTTACATTGGTTTAGAGTTGTAAAACAAGTGGTGCCTGCAGTTTATAAAACGTGTCAGCCATGCTTCGTACCGGGCCTAGCATGGCACAGTTCAAACCATGCCAAGCCTAGGTCAGTCTGGGCTCGTGCCAGCACCTATTAGGAGAGGGTAATTCTATCATTTTGGGCCAAATTTTCAAAAAACTTGCCATTGGGTCATGCGTATGCATGCTAGCACTAATGGGCTGGGAGGAATGGCTCAACATAGCACGACATAACTCATTTTGGGCTAGCCACTAAACAGCCAGGATCAGTGCCATGCCAAGGCCAGTCCCCCTTTTACACCTTCACCTTGGTTTACAAAAAATAATAATAATAATAATAATCAACTTTTGAATTGTTAAGTTTCTAAATATAGTTTTTATAATTGGGATAAGGCTTTGTTTTGTTGAGTTGAGTTTTTATAATAAAAAAAGAAAGAAAAAAAAAGATGTAATAAAGCATACTTTTCATGATGAACCAGAAGGACCATGCGCATGATGTCCGTAACCACCTCTCATGTATAGAAAGGGTAATAACTGTAATGTGATTGTTGGAGAGAGAGATGTGGTGAGATAAGAGTGAATAAGAGATGGTGAGACGAGCCAAGAAGGAAGTTAGAAAAGTTGAGTCAAAATTTGTCATACATACCAAAGCTACAAGTGAGACCAATCCCTAATGTTCCCTCAATAGGATATAGATATGCTTTGAAATTATCACAAGACTTGTCTATTTAACAATGGAAATATCACATTTTTGAAGCTTCACAAAAAAGCAGAAGTCATGAAAATCAAATATCTATCAAAACAACTACGATTTGGGATCTCCATGTATCTAATGTCTTCGACATGCAAAATCTTGGCCGCAATTGATTAGGGGTGTCAATTCATGTTATTGTGTGGTGTTCAGGTCGTGTCAAGACATACATATTTGAAAATATGTCAACCGATTCAACCCTAACCCGACATTATTAACTGATCATATCAAGTTTCAAAACCCAAACCCAAACCCAAACTTAAACTAGGGGTGTCAATCGTGTTGTGTCATGTCGTGTTCATGTCGTGTCGTGTCAAGGTATAGATATTCGACTATATGGGTCAACCCGAACAAGACATGATTAACTAATCGTGTCAAAACTCTCGACCCTAACACGACATATATAATAAACGGGTTGACACGAACGACCCGTATAACCCATTTAATAAATGGGTCATGTTAACACGAGTTACATGACCCGACCCGACCTGTTTAACCCATTTAATAAATAACCAGCTTAAAATTAACACGTGTAACAGGTTTTGACACGTTTAACACGTGTAACCCGTTTAATAAATATACTTGTTAAAATATTCTTCTTCTTTTATTGTACTTTTTCTTGTACAATTTTATTAAATTAAAATATAATACCTTTAGATTTTTATATTAATACTTATAATATAAAATAATATTAATTTTTTTCTTATACTTATAAAAACTATTAATTATTACATATAAATATATAACATATTCCTAATTATTTGTGTTTATCCGTGTTAATTGTGCCAACCCTAACCCGACTTGTTTAATAATCGTGTCAATTGTGTCAACCCGTTTATGATCCAAACCCATTTAACCTCAACCCAAACTTGCTAACTTCGTGTCGTGTCATAAAATGACACCCCTAACTTAAACCTAACTCATTTATTAAACAGGTTACATGTGTCAACACGCTTAACCTATTTTGCTATTAAAAAAATTAAAAAGTTATCTATCTTTAATATGTATAGATAATTTTCCAAATTTAGTAAATTTTGGACATGAGCCAAATTAAAGTAGGAACCTCTTTTATAAGTAAAAAAATCCAAACCTTGATAAACTTTCGATGTGAGACGAATTACCTTAACTCATGATATATTTTTATAATTAAACGTATTAAGTCGTGTTAAATGGGTTGACACTAGTAAAACTCAAACACGACATGTTTATTAATCATGTTATACGTGTCAACCCGTTAATGACCCAAACCTATTTATGTTCAACCTAAACCTGTTAACTTCGTGCTGTGTTCGAATTATGTTGTGTCGTGTCAAAAATTGACACCCCGAACAATGATCTTGACTTACATCTTGATTTTCTAGATAGCAATAAAAAGTTAACAATCAATATGAGGCAATGTAAGTGGGAAAACAATTCCTTTGAATGAAGTCAATTACACTAGTAATGTCATCACACATGAACAAATTACAGAGTATCCTAATACAAACCCTTTATTCCTAGAAGATCAGAGCATATACTAATATCTTTAGAATAGCAGAAACCACATTGAACACAGCAAATACACATTGAACTTACATCCTTCAGGGTAGCAAGTATCTCTTTCAAAGCTGAAGGAGCAACCGCATCGTGAGATATGAGCTTTTGTAGGCAGGAAAGTCCAATAACACTCAGTTTGACAGTTTTAACCTCACAAGCCATCAGAAATATACGTAAAATATCCTCATTATGTGCAATTTCACTGGGGCTCGACAACGAACGAAGCTGCAAGTTAACATCAAAGCAAGTATAAGTCTCAAGCTCAGTGCTCCTCAGCACAACCAAAACAATCCCAAAAATACATAATTTTACTGACGCAGCTTGACTTAATCCAATTGATCCAACTCTAAATTGTAAGATCACTTCCAAAAACTAAAGACAATATGAAAGAACCGGTATTTTTTATTTTATTTTTTGATAAATAAAGAACCAGTAATTTCAGCTCCATTTGGTTGCAAAGGAAATGCAGAAAGATAATGGAAATCAAAGTTTTAAACTACATTTCTCGTTATTGAGAAACTCAAAGACGAAACAGAACAAGGGGGAAAAAATTAATAATAAAAAAACCCAGATGAGCCTAATTGAAACACTTGGTGGATTTGAACATTCTTTCACATTTTAAGGAAATAAAAGCTACAATCAAAAACATCAAAAAGAAAAAATGAATCACATCTCATTTTCTGTTCTATTCCGAATTTCCAATGAATGTCCTAGTAAGATTTCTCAGAAACCAAACAGAGTATCAACGACTTTTTCAATTCAAAACGCCAAATTCAACTATATTTAAATCTCCTAATCAACCAAAGATCCAAATATCACAGCAACTCTTAATTTAATTTATATTCTTCGAAAAATACATTAACCAAAATGTAATTAACTAAACTCACACTCTCATTACACCCGAATCCATTCAATAAATAAATTATAAAAATGAAAGCTCTAACCTTCAAGATTGCGTGCTCTGCACCGTCTTTGACAGCAGGGTACCTCCGGCGGGCTTCGGAGGAGAGAGCACGTAGATCTGACTCCAAAACCGCCATGAAAGCCATCTCTCCCTGGCTCTCTCTAAGGTTTTGGTCCCTAAGAAGATGGAATTCAAGGGTTAGAATTTACAACGTTAACTAGAGACACGTCTCTGGCAGATCAAAATGTCGAACGTTGTGTGTGTATTGTTCTTCTTCTAGGACAGTGAGATCTGTTGTCGTTCTTCGAGTGCTTTGCACGTGCGAAGGGCACGAGAGAGCGTTTTGGGCTGGCATATGGAATGATCGATGGGCTAACACAAGACTCGTATATCCGGACCATCTCCGGATTTTAGCTCCGCTCAGGCAACGTTTGGACCGCGATACAAGAGAGTTTGATAAGATAATCATGTTTGATATCTTTAATTGAATTAGATATTTGTATTGTGTAAATCATTTATATCTCATTAAGATAGAATATAATTTATACTAGCATTGGTTATGAGTAGTATTTAAGTTATCATATTATTTTGAGATAAAAACACAATATCACATCATTCAAAAAAACTATTGCAACGTCAGAATATAAAAAGATAAAGATATCAAAGAGTCAAGTTAAAAAATTATATTTTTTTTATTTTCATTATTCACATTTTCGTTTTCTTGATTTGTTTCAATTTTTTAATATATTTTTTATATCAATAACTAGATTGTTATATATACATATATATATATGTATGTTCCCGAATATACATTACTTATAATAGTAACAATATATATATATATGCATGTTTATAATCATTAATTTAGATGATTTTTAATAACACGGTTCATGATTTTTTTTAATCACCCCCAAAGTGAGATAATGTTTATTGTGAATGATGTTTGCACAATTACATTCTAAAATATTGTGATTATAATTAATAGGTTTTACAATTAATTTATGAATAAAATTTTAATTTTAAATACCTTGCATGCATATATTTGAAAAAAAAATTAACTTTAGGAAAAATAATTTTTGAAGACCTTGAGAAAAATAATACTTAAAAAAATAAAAATTAGTTATATTCGAACTTTATATCTGACAGGCACCCAAATATAATATTGTAATATAACAACATTATTTGGATTAGTTTCAAATACTAGATTAGAATATTAAACATTATATCCAATCTCACTTTCTTATCTAATCGTACAAACAAGGCCTTAAGTTATTATATAATTTTCAACCTTTCAGGTATATATGGCAATTTAATTTATCCCATTAAGTACCTGTCATACCTTGTTCCTAATATAATGGATTTAGAGAATGTTATGTCTATTTTTTTAGGATTTAAGATGAGTTTGAGGTAAAACACCCCACCCTACCTTACCCTACCCTGATTATATAAAATAAAATAATAAAAGAGATTTGTATTACATAATTAATTTCATAATGAAATTTTTTAGTTTTTTAGTAACTCATTAGAAGTTTATATAAAATTGATAGAATTACATGTTTTAAAAAATAATGATGTCATTTTGATTCTTTATTAATATTCATATTTCTTATTTTAACACATTTAATATTTTTATTTGAAATGTATTAATTACAATTAATTTAATAAATGAATAAATAAAAGTTTAAAAATAAATAGGGACCTTGGTGTTGACCTGATTTAAATGGATATGGGAAAAACCTTTTATCGCAGGGTAGGGATGAAAAAGTGTTCCCTTGCCCTAAAACTCGTCTCATTGCCATCCTTACTTTATAGCATATTAGCCTATCCAAGATGAAAATATTCACCTCTCCTATACACATGACTTTGGTTTGAATCGTTACACACACACACATATAGTATACTTGCTTGTATCGAAAAAAAATTACAGCCTCTCAAATCTCGACACATCAACACTAAAAAATGATCAACATCTCATGGAGGTTTATCTTTCCAACTCATTAAAGTGTTTACCTCCCTTATGTCAATTATTTAAGATCGTTTACATATAGTCACTTTCTGAGTTAAATCACATACTATTATATCTTTACATCATATTTTTTTTGATTATTACAAATATAAGACGGGTAAGACCTCACTTAAGATAATTTTATACCCTTCTTTTAAAAGTTACTCTAAAAATATATTTAATTATATACTCAACCTTTATAAATTATTTTGAAAAATGTTAAACATAACAAATTTTATCACCTTATTTTCTCACTTTGAGATATAAGATGATAAGACACACACACTTATTATAATAAGTCTCATTCACCACCTTGTGTTTAAGATTAAAAAATTGTGTGAAAATCATTGCAAAAGGGTATAAGCAAAGTCAAGGGATTTCCTTCTAACTAATGCCTTAAAGTAATCAAGCTACCATCATTCAACAGATTGTGGTTGAGGCAATTCAACGGATTTATGGGATAATCAGTAGACTTTCTGCATAGGCCAGCCCTTTGAGACGATCGATCCCCGATCTCAACGGCCCCTTGAGTCGGAGCCCCATACCCTAACATTGCTCATAATTTTTGCACAGGGGGGTTTCTCTAAGCGTACGATTTGTGAACTTGTGAAACTAATCCCAAACATTTGGTCGGGTGGAATTGGGATAAGTCTTACTTCGTATTTTATTGCTAAATTTAAATCTGTAAATGATTTTGTTAGCCCTAAAAGTTTCAATCTAAGAGCAATCTAGTAATTTTGATAATTACAAAGCATTGATTATTTTCTAATAAGTTACCCTTGAGTCTTAACTAAAATAGGGTAATTAAGCTTCGTTGATTATCCACAAATCAATAAGAAAGCATCAAATAGAAGAACTCATGCCAAAATGAGTAAAGTTGATTAATGACCATTAAGTGGAAACACTCAAGCAAGTGACCATTAAGTGGAACCACTCAAGCACAAGAACTCAAGTGAAGATCTATGCTTTTGATTTTATTATGGGTTGAGTGTTTTAGGAAATTATTGATCAATTTAAAAGGCTCAATAAGTTAATCATTAGATTAAAATTAAGATGATTTTTCAAAATGAGTTAAAGGCCCAATATACAAAATTGAAAAATAAGTTGACCTATTTGGATAATCAGCCAAACTTGATTTGCATAAGGAAAAGTTTTCAAAACTGTTAAATTTAGTCGACCAAAAACTTTAATCACTCGACTGAACTGATTTGGTGCTTTAAACTATTTTGAGTCTATCAAATTTAGTCGACATAAAGTTAAGATCAATCAACTGACTGACTTAAGATTTTAAAAGAATTCAAGTTCTGTTAAGTTTAGTCGACCTAAACATGTAATCAAACGACTGAAAGTCAAAAGTTTTCGTCTGATTTCATTTTTACAAAATTGACTCAATGATGACATCAAGTCAACTAAATTTTTTGCATTTCAGAAATTGACTCAACGATGAGATCAGTCAATTGACTATTGATCGACACACAAAGAGGGGGGTTTTCTCCCTCTGAGTGCCGATCAGCCACCTCAAAGTGCCGATCGGCTGTGGCCACCTACTTGTTCCCAGTTTCAAGATTTTAGTCCATTTTGGTCCCCTTCTCTTGGTCCCAACCAGTTTTCTCATGTCTTAAACACTTTTTTCTCTTTTATTCTACATTAATTTCATAAGTCAACATCCCATTATATATACATCCCTATAATTTATATAGCAAAAATTCTCATTCAAGAATCAAGTTCCAAAACATTTAATACCATAAAGGTTTAAATATAAACTAAGTTACTTATATGGTTTACATCACCATTGGGCTGGTAATTTACATATATTAAGTTACCGAAAAGCATAGCCTATTACGAAAGGTGTTTACATGCAAAACTAGTCTCCCAAAGATGGAGAATGTATACATGCACGCACATGATAAGGAATGCTCAAAATGTTAAAAAGTGATGTCTTCGAAAATAATTTCTCAGTACTCTTTCAGCTTGTTGCCATTTCTTTGTCTATTCATGTATCTAGTAGGGGTCAATATAACTACCCTAATAGAAACCTCTAATCATAGGAAAAAACACATGGTGATGCATGTATACATATGCCAATGTTGTTGTACAGAAGCAATCAAAAAAATAATAAATCGATCTCCAACAAGTAAAAATACACAAAACGCACAAAGAAGACACAAGATTTATGTGGTTCGACAAGATGTCTACGTCTACAAGCTAGTGATGATCAGTCCACTATATATCAAAGAGATTACAATAGCAAAAAACTCCCAAAATTCGAAAACCCCTTTTCCCTAATGAAAACTATCTTCTCCTAAGTCAAAACCCTCAAAGATAATACCCTTATATAAGTAAGGTTACAATATAAGAGACAAAACAGGGCCAAAAACAAAAGAGGGTCAAAACAAATTCTTGGGGGCTTCACCTTGGACCCATTTTTTAAGTTGTCCTCGGGTCACAAATGAGTCATCAAGAATGTGGGTGAATTCATGACAGCCACTCAACAATTCTCCACCTTGGCCTGAATTCCCCAAATCATGCAAAACAAAGTAAATGGATCATAGTTACCTTTAGATGCGCCCTTAGGTGCTCAACACAAGAGAGATATTAATCAAGTCCAAACAGTGTTTGAACTTGATGACAGTCACCACCTTAGTAAGCATGTGTCCTGCATGATTATCTACAGTCCCAATCTCCTAATAAAGAATATCCCCCTCATTCATAACTTCTCAAACAAAATGGAAACGAACATCAATATGTTTCGTTTGTGCACGATGAACCTGTCTCATTATTAAACAAATTACACTCTAACTATCGCAGTAAACCTTAACATGCTCTTGAAAAATCCCCAAATCCTTAATCAATGCATGTAACCAAATAGCTTCTTTAATCGCCTTTGACACCACCATGTACTCTGTCTCAATAGTAAACGAAGCAACTGTTAACTATAATGTTAATATCCAACTTACTGGTCCTTTAGCAAGAGTAAAGACATATCCTATAGTTGACCGATGCTTATCCAAATCTCCAATGTGGTCTGAATCCACATATCCAACCACATGCCAACCAAGTTGATCATTATTCTTAAACATCAAACCAACGCCCATTGTACCCTAAATGTATCGTAGAATCCATTTTACTACTTGTTAGTGCCTTTTACCCAAATCATGAATATATCTACTCATCATATTCGGTAGAGTGTGAAATATCAGGTCTTGTATACACTATAGCATACATCAAACCACCTAACTGCGTTTGCATACAGAACATAAGCCATATACTTACGTTTTTCATTTGTGTACGGAGACATCAAAGCACTAATATTGAAGTGAGAGGCCAAAGGTGTACCAACGGGTTTTGTATTGTCATCCAAACCAAAACGTTGTAGCACTTTCTTTAGATATTGTTTTTATGATAGAAAAACTATGCCTTTCACTCTATCTCTTTCAATTTTCATGCCAAGTATCTTCTTAGCTTCACCAAAACCTTTCATTTTAAACTCATTCCTCAATAGTGTCTTTAACTTGTCTATCTCCACATTGCTTTTAGATACAAGGAGCATGTCATCCATATATAAAAGCAAATATATAAATGAACTATCACGAAGCTTAAGAAAATACACATAATGATCAAAATGGCTTATTGTATACTTTTGCGCTGTCATAAACTGATCAAATTGCTTGTACCATTTGGCTTAGAGACTGTTTCAGACCATACAATGATTTTTTCAATTTGCAAACCCAATCATCTTTTCTAGCAACTTTAAATCCATCTGGTTGAGTTATGTAAATTTCTTCCTCTACATCACCATGCAAGAATGCAGTTTGACATCAAGTTGTGCCATTTCGAAATCAAATTGTGCAACTAAAGCTAACAAAATCTGAATAAAAATATGCTTAACAATTGGAGAAAATACCTCATTGTAGTCTACCCTTTCTTTTTGTGCATAACCTGTCACGACCCGAAATCCAGCCTATACGGATCAGGGGTTCGGGATTGGCCTACCGAGGCCTTTCAAATGATCATAAAACTTTTCTAATTACAATTTATGCAATAAAATATAAAATTATTTTTCTATTGCGGAAGCATCAATATACAATTCAACATCAGTCATTCACATATGTTCCATAGTGACTACAAAAGTACATGATATAAATTTTTAAAATCTGATGACGTTATATTCGATATACATTCCATAATTACTAAAAGTAACTACATCATGTCTAACAAAATCCTAATATAAAAGGGTTTATAGTTTAAAAGCTTTTAGTTCTCCTGGCAGAACTTGCTATTTCCTTGCCAATATCGTTACCTGAAATATGTTGGATGAAAATCCATACGAGCTCGATAGCTCGTGAGTAATTCTTGCATGTCAAAGGTTTCAAAACTACTATATATTTCAATACTGAAATGCCAGTGATCATATATCATTAACATATGTTATCTCAAATTACAACAATCAAGAGAATGGTATCAATTTCACTTTTAATAAATCTCAATTCAATGAAAATCATAAATCAATAATTTATAACATGGTTTAATAACGATGAATAATAATACGGTTCAATTATAGTTTTGATTCAATGTCACGGTTCAATGACATAGTCATAGTTCAAAATCAATATTATGGTTCAATCCAAAATCATAGTTCGATAACATAGTTCGATAAATCAAAATCATAGTTCAATAACATAGTTCGATAAATCAAAATCATAGTTCAACAAAATAGTTCGATATTTCATATTCGATCATGGTTCATATTCAATATCCATAGTTTATATTCAATATTCATAGTTCATATTCAATATCCATAGATCATATTCAATATTCAAATTCAAATAAGTATATTCCACTTGTATGGCCAGCAAATTAGAACCTCGCTAACTGAGATCGATAGACTAGTTCGATATGCCATATCACATTGGCTCACCACTAATATAACCCGTGGGTAGGGTTTGATAAGTTACAATCTATTCAATAATGACCAATCATAGAAAAATGTTCTATCTAAAGCATCAAAATCATATCCAAAATCAATAATCAACAATAGCAGTTTCAATTACTTGAATCAAAGTTCTATATTCGGTATTCAGTTAAAATAGTTCAAAGATTTGTAAGAAAACTATATAGCGTTTGAGTATCTTACGAACACATTTTCTTATGTCAAAGAAGACAATATAGTTGTCGATAGATCATTCAAAATGTATACAATATAGCTGTTAATAAAAGCTATAAAGGAAAATGATATCATATATCGATAAATCATAAAAGAGTTCTGATCGGTGCAAAACTGCAAGTGCACAGTATCGTAGTTTTATAGTAAAGTGATAAGAAGATTATCGTCTTCAAGAATAGGTGCCTTACTTTTGACAAATATCGAATTTAAACTAATCTCGACTTTATTTAGAAAAATTCACTAAAATCTTTGGAATTGCAATTTAAAATAAAATTAATGCAAAGCAATTACTTAAATGAAAAGAGAGATATTATTCAAAAATCAAATAAATGGGAGAGAAGAATTCTAGGAAATCGATTTCACCTAATTCCTCACTATGCTTTACTCATCTAACTAATTGAATTTAATTCTCCATGTTTGTTAGCAAATCTCCAAATCATCCAAAAGCCTCTTTTGACAGTCAATTGGAAACTATTCTTGTTCATTATTTTACACAAGAGTATGCAAATTAATAAAGCAAGAATGCACTAAGACCAATGGTTTTTGAATACTACACAGGTTTATATAAGTCTTTCGATCTCTATATTTACCTATGCCAAAATATTCAGGATCTATCCTATGATTCCCTCTTTTGACAGCAAATCACAAGATTAAAATCATCTAATTAGTAGCCAGTTAATTAGAAGCATTAAACTAAGAATAAATAAGACAAACATGGAAAAGAATTACTTCAATTTAGCATAGAAAAGTAAGCATAGTTCGAAACTAGACTACATCATTTTCCTAGAATAAATAAAAATTAGTTCATGCTAAAAATTAATTTTAACATAAACGAATTCACCATGATGTTTTTATGAGAGAAACAGAAGAAATTTAACACTGAAAAATAGTTGCAGCAATCTGCAGTGCACCGTCAAAGTCAAGCCAAGCTGCTGGATTCTTCTTTTTCTCTTCTTCCGTACAGCCGCACAGCTGTTTGCCTTGGAAAAGTCAAAGTCGCAAGCTTCTTCTTTGATCTCCTGCGCCAGCCGTTCAGCTTTTCTTTCCTTTTTTTGTTTGGTTCCTGCTTTGCTTTTTTTTTTTTTTCTTCTATTCAACGTTTCTTCCTACAGTTGTTGCTTTTCTTCTTTATTTGGTTCAAACGCTGGCTGCTGATTCTCCGAGTTGCAGCTTCCTTTTGCAATCTAGCTGTCCTCACGCCTTTTCTTCTTGATCTCTACACCGCACCTGGTTCCTTTTCTTTTCTGTCTCTGTTCCTACGTCGCAGCTGCCAAGTTTTGTCTCCAACAGCACCTCTCTCTTTTATTTTTTTATAAGCCCCCACAAGCCAAACAGCCCTAGCCACCTTGTATAATTAGGCCCCAAAGCCCTACACGCAAGCCTCCAAGCCGCACTATGCAGCCTACCTTTGTTTATTTCCAGCGCCTCATGAAAGAATCTTTTTAAAAGCCCATCCATGGTTTTAGTAGTTATGTTGTGGACCATATTCCGACTGTCTAAACTGCTGCGCCAATTAATTGTCTAGGCACAAGCAAATTCTCTCAAGCTGACTTGGTGGCTAAGGAAAATTAGTCTAGTGGGACGGCTTGTATTTGTATATGGGATCAGCTATCATGGTGAGGACTCACGGGCCTAATTATCAGGTTTTCCGGCTTAAGTAGTCATGGATCAAGCTGCTTCAATTTTTTCATGTCTACAATAAAATTTAAATGATAAAAATAAAGCCCAAAATCAACCAAAATAAATAAAATAGACCAAAGTTTAAAATTAATGAGTGCTAAAATATTCTAAATTACGCAAGTCATCAAACACTCCCAAACTTGAAACTTTGTTTGTCCTCAAACAAAAGCCAGACCCCTACTGAAAAATCTCATCACTCACCAAGCCATGATCTGAAATTAGATTTCATCACTAGCATTTTACTCTTTTAACATCAAAGATATCAGGAAAATCAATAAAAAATTTAGCAATATGTCAAGCAAGAGGTAAGCGTTTACTTCAACCTAAAGTTGAGACCTTGAGTGTGTGAGATAGTCAATTTAACTCCAAGCCACCTGCAAACTCAAATAAAAGTAGAACAACTGAAACCAGAGGAATCCTCTCAAAACTTAACCCCATAAGTCCAATTTTCAGAAATCCTTACCATTAATGTAGCCAACACCAAAATTAAAGATCAAAAGGTCTTTAATTAGATTGTAATGACAGGCCACAAGGTGAGGGCTAAGAAAGGAATGGATATGGAAAATCAAAGCAAACTGGAAAAATATTTGGTGGAAAGAACACTAAAATAGAATTCCATAGGATTCAAACCAAAGCTCTTTCTCGACAAATATGCTCGTAGTCTTTTTTTTTTCTTTCTGTCATGATGGATAAATCACCTCTACATAAAAAGGAAAACCCAACAAAAATACCTTTTTCTTTCTTCTCTTCTTCTTCTTCATTTTTTTTTTCATCACTTTCGTTTTAGAGAGAATCACTTTACTTTTCACACTTTGATCAAACAGAGCAAACATAATGTGGATAATTTCATTTAAACTAACTTTCTCTTCATGTGTAAATTTCCACCAAAGTATCTTCTCAAACTGTGAAAGGTAATTTCATGGTTTTTCAGGCTTAGAACAGGAATGGTTTATGTAGTTAAAAGAACAAATAAGGCTTATGTAACACAAAGCTCAAGGGGCTGATTATAGAAATACACCATGCAATGATGGCATGATAACTAGGATGGCTGAAAAGGTTTTTTGGTTATAAAAAAAATGGCCTAGATCATTTCTCTAATATTTAGTATCAACTAGGATTTTGCCTTAAGAATTCATCAACGAATTCTAGAGCAAAGCAAGATTGAACTTCTCTGACCCAATTAATTCAACTCCTTCTCTTCATAAGCAAAATGGGATAAAGAAAAAAAAAATGACTATGTGCTCAATTATGTTCAAGGACAAAGATTTAAATCAAAGTAGCCACAAAACTCTGCCTGACATAAAAGAAATTTTTGAAAAATTTTCTCAATCCCATCCTCAATCTAAAATTTCAGAGTCATAGAGAATTCAATCATATTCAAATACATGCTTGGTAAGAGAATTCAACAACTCAAGACTGATAACCAACAATCAAGAAGACAAAATAGCTATAGGAGTTTACACCCCCAAACTTAAACTGAACAATGTCCTCATTGTAAGTCAAAAGTGGGAAAGAGTGAAGAAATGAAAGGAACCTCCCTGGTTTCATGATGAATCCGCCGTATATTATAATTTTCAGCTCTTTATTCATGCTAAATGAACCTGCATCAAAATCTAAATTATTAAAAATAATAATAATAATAAATAAATAAAAGAAATAAAAGAAATAAAAGAAAGTTCTATGGGTTTCCTCCCATAAGCGCTTGTTTTAAAGTCTATAGCCAAACTTTTCAGTCTTCATCAATTAGGATCTCCAAGAGGAATAAATGCACAGTTCCTCTCCACTTACTCTCCATAATAATGCTTTAATCTCTGACCGTTGACTTTGAATGTATTCCCTGTCTTGTCCTTCAAGTCTATTGCTCCAAAAGAAGAAACTTTGTCAATTGTATAACGACCTGTCCATCTTGATTTTAGCTTGCCCGGGAAGAGTTTGAGTCGTGAATTGAAGAGTAAAACATGTTTTCCTGGAGCAAACTCAAGCCTAAGAATCTGTTTGTCATGCCACTTCTTCGTCCGTTCTTTGTAGATCTTTGCATTTCCGTAAGCATCATTACGGAACTCATCCATCTCATTCAATTGAAGAAATCGTTTTTCCCCTGCTACCTTCATGTCAAAATTAAACTTCTTTATAGCCTAATAAGCTCTATGCTCCAGCTCAACAAGGAGATGACACGCTTTTCCAAACACTAATCGGTAAGGAGACATCTCGATAGGTGTTTTAAAAACTGTACGGTATGCCCACAAAGCATCATCAAGCTTCTTTGCCCAGTCATTTCTATTGGTGTTGACCGTCTTCTCAAGGATGTTCTTGATTTCTCAATTCAAAATTTCAGCTTGACCATTAGTTTGAGGATGGTAGCCAAGTGCTATCTTGTGCTTCACTCTATATTTAGAAAGAAGGTTGTCAAACAACTTGTTGTAAAAGTGGGTTCCTTCGTCACTAATAATAGCCCATGGAATGCCAAATCTTGTGAATATATTCTTATGCAGAAATTTGAGCACTACTTTTGCATCGTTTGTTGTTGCAGCAATTGCTTCCACCCATTTTGACACATAATCAACTGCTAACAAAATATAAACACAGCCAAAAGAAGGAGGAAAAGGACCCATAAAATCTATTCCCCAAACATCAAATAACTCAACCTCTAAGATATTGTTCAATGGTAGCTCCTGACGCCTTGAAATATTTCCCATACATTAGCATCGATCACCAGTTTTCACCAAGGTATAACTATCACAAAAAATAGAAGGCCAATAAAAACCACTTTGAAGTAACTTAGCTGCTGTTTGCGTTGCTCCAAAGTGTCTTCCATATGATGAGAAATGGTAATGATAGAGAATGGCTTGCATCTCTTCTTCTAGCACACATCTTCGGATGATTTGATCAGGGCATCTTTTATATAGCAAAGGCTCATCCCAAAGATAATATTTCACATCATACAAAAACATCTTGCGT